>CM053627.1:165213918-165236051 GCA_028646595.1 Phalanger gymnotis
TTCCGCAGCAGCTTCCACTTCTGCTGAAACTGTCTCTTGGCTCACCTTTCCTCGCAGCCGAGCTCCTGGCATTCTCAAGCCCCGCCTCAATAACCAGAGACCATTGGTTCCCAAGCTGGCCCCTCCTAAGTCACCCATCCACACCCACACAGGTTTCACACCTGACAGGGCCCTGGGCCTGGAGCTTAGCACTTAACAGCTGAAAGTACTTCCACTCAAAAGAAACAAAAGCCATGCTAATGAGACAATTTTGCTTAACAACACACTACAATAGGATGATCAACCAGTCAGTCAACGAGCACTTAATAATTGTGCAGAAATACAATGACAAAAAAGGAATAATCTCTGCTCTTAAGTTATTTCCATTATATTGGGGAAGACCATATGAATATAAATAAGTAAATTAAAATATATGGAGCATATATACATATATATATATATACACATATATATATGTATCCTTATCCAAACTTCTCTTCTCACTGACAAGTCAGATCCCACAGAACAACCCAAGCTACATCTCCCTCCTCTGGGTTCTAGAGATATTCCTGAACTCTTATTTTGGTACATTCATCCCAAAATTAATCATCCAGTTATCTCTTCAAAAATATCTGACTAGTTCTTGTTAATAATAATATCCTCTTGATCATTGATTTGCACCCAATATCAATCGAGCAATTAATGTCAATTCATTTTTATAAAAGGACATTTATTGAGAAGAAATGACAATAATAAAAATAACACTCCTTCCTGAATAAAAAACATATTTATGCCTATATCTCTTCAGTACCTGGGGAAAGCAACCTCAAACTAACAGTTGTTACAAAGCAGTCATACCTATCAATTTCTGTTTTGAGGTAAGAGGACCTAGAAATACCTGTTTTGAGCTTAAAATAACTGTACTGAAATTTGGGGGGAGTGATTATTGCTAATATCCTCTTCATTTTGACTGAGAAAGCAGACTGCAGATGTTCCCACTCTAGAGAAATGTAAAGGGCTGAATGACACATGAGACAATAAATCTCTTAAGCCAGTTGATGCTCAAGAGATTTTTTTTTCTGCACAAGGAATAGACTATTTCCCAGGAAAGTAGTTTAATGATTCATCATTTCATTATATCAAGATTGCTGGTACATTTTCTCCCCTACAATTTGTTTTCTTTCTCACATTAAAAGCCAAAGGAGGAGTCAATCTCTCTTGACTGCCCTTGATCCACTGCTGTATAGATCAAGTAGCTTCTCAGAGCTGCCCCTCTTACTAAACTTGACTGCCCCAACTCTACCATGTACTCCTGACATAAGACCTCTAGTGGTTTTGTCTCTAGTCATACTTTCAGTCACAGATCAGCAGCCAATGAAAAGATGTGCAAGCAGACCAGAAACAGTCATAGAAGACCTAAGGCTGCTCTGAAAGCTGTTTGTCTCTCTCTTGGATGGCCTTGTGGAAACTCTCCAAATCTCTGTCAACCAATCAACACTGCTTTCCAGACACATGGATTTGCTCAATCTCAAGTGCCAAGAAGGCAGAAACCTGACCTGTTCAACACCAACAGGCTGGTGGCTGGGATATTGGCAGAGAGTGTGGGGCACTAGGGTTATACTTTTGCTAAAGCTGTAACGACCTTGCTTTGATTAGCATTTTACTTCAAAAGTATAGACAAAATTTTTAATACTATTTTCTCATTGGTGGTCTTTTATCAGCAGGTTCTACATATGTTTATCAGGTTTTTTAAGAATATACATATGTTGTTCACTACATCATAACCCACAGTTTCTTATCTTATTGCTGAAAAACAACTTATAGAAAAACGTTTACAGATACAGGTTCATTAATGGATTATGTTGTCAGAACTGAGCCCTCGTTGGCCAGTCATCCATTCTTACAGAGCAAATAAATACCAAATAAATGACATAGGGGGAGAGGGGAGGGTATGCAAGAGCATTAGCAACTGCAGGTGGGGAAAATCAGGAAGCAGTGATGGTGGAAATATCAAGAGAGTGAAAAGGAGTCACCTTCAGATCAAGAAAGCACCAGAAAGAAAAAAGCCCACTTAGCACCAATTGAGTGAGTTATATAGGGTTCAATGGAGATGAAAGGTAAAACAGCTAAGAAGCATCCATGTTGCAAATGTCCCAATGAGTCTTAAAATTAGCCTTTCAATTGATTATAATCATAGAAATAAAACTGCTTTTCCTATCTGATTCATATATGTACTCTGGGCATTTTTTTTAACTTCCTGTCTGTCTTTTGGGGATAATCCCTTAGAGTAGAGCCAAAAAAATAATTGTTCCTCAGGAATCTGGGGTGAGGGTATAATTGGAGGAATAAGGAGCCTACATTTCTTATTGAGGAGATAGGAAAGCTCCAAGCAAAGAACCAAAGGCAAACTAGGAAGGCTGAAAAAGAAGAGGGATTGGTAAAGTTCCCCAGCTCCCTGTAGACTTAAATGACAGATAGATAGATAGATAGATAGATAGATAGATAGATAGATAGATAGATAGATAGATAGATAGACAGATAGATGAGATAGACAGATAATAGTAATAGATATATAGGTAGACAGATGATATATGTATGTATGTACACACATAGTAGTGCCCTACTTAGCAGTATCTCAGGTGTCTGATAATTTCAATACTCTGAATATGGCTCCAAACCTAGAAATAAGGGGAAAAGGCTGCTGAGGACAGTAAAAGTCATTGGAAAACCACTTTGCTAAAGTTTCATACTTTAGTCCTTAAAAGTTCTCTCAGAGCCTTAGTGACTCAATTAGCATATAATTTTAACAAGCTCGGTTAACATAAATTCCCAGATCACAGCAGATTAGAAGTCAACTAGAATATAGGTTAAGAGTTTAGGTGTTCTCTTTGGGAGCAATACAATGACAGCAAGAGCAATATTTGTTCAAACCTGATGGTGAAAGGAGGAGATGTAAAAACAAAAAAAAAGTAGATATATGAGCATCTTACTATATGGTACAATAATGGATATTCATAACGATAACCCTGAGGCCAAAATCACTAAGAAAAGGGTAAATTGTGATCAGCAACTTTTATTCAAGAAGACAGGAAAGAATAAAATATGTTTCTTTTAAAAAATAATCAAAATATCCATTGTATTTTAATTCCCCCACCCATATTTGTACATCTATGGGTATTTACTTCAGTCATCCAAAAAAAATCCTTTATATAGAAGACATTTACAAACAAATCTGAATAAATGAGTCATGCCATGTGTATATATTATTACATATGCATAAATACACATATGTATATATATATATATGCACATCCATACAATGGGGCATTACATATATGCGTGTGATATACACATACATATATATATATATATATATATATATATATATATATATATATATATATATACATAAAGAGAGAAAAAGACTGGGAGAAATAGAAAAGTGCTGCTAGCAACCCATTAGTTTCATAATTATTTTAAATATTCATATCTATGATTTCATCAATGCAGGGAAATACTGTGTTAGAAACTCCCTCCGCTGATGTAGACTGATCATTTTCCTGCAATTTATGGTCTCAGAGAAATTGCCTGAAGTACTGAAAGTGTAAGTGATTTGCTCATAGGTAACCAGCTAGTATTTTTCAGAAGCAGAACCTGAATCCAGCTCTTCCTGCTTCCAAAGAAGCTCTCCATTCATTACAACACATTGTCACTGATATAACCTATGTTAATGAGCATATAAAAATATCCTAGCTAAATTTAAAGTTAGCCTAAATTAAAAATTACATAAAATGTTTTTTTTAATTTGTAAAAGTATCAATTAATATGTATTAGGTCTGAGGAAACAAACGGCCATCATAATAATGAAGCCTTATTACAAAGTGCCCACGTCAAGGAAGGCCAAAACATACCATCTTATTTATACAATGCATTTCTCCTTCATTACAACTCAGAATCTCATTAGAATAAATGTTATTCTTATCTTCTAATTATTATTATAAAGGAATTTTGTGGAACCACAAGACTGGTGGGAGGACTGCAAGCAGTTAAAATATAGTAGCTTAGAGGGAGCCTACAGTTCAAAGAGGGAAGGTGCTTTGCTGGATGCTCAGATCTAAGAAAGAAATCAATCTGGGGAAACTGAGGATGTTTCTCTTCTCAGGTAATCTGCCTCCATCACTTCTGAAACTAATAATGTGGTGCTTGAGTGTCTAGTAAAGGAGTAAGACATCAGCTACTTTTCAAAAGAAAGAATACACAAACAAGAAGCAGTCACATACCTAAGCACTCAAGTTTCCATCCTAGAGATCCTGGTCTTCTGATTGATGAAAGTTAACTTTATTATACCTGAACTCAGGCTCACTACATCACTGTCTGGCTGTCTCCATGCCATACTACCTTCTCTCCTTTTCAGTTCTATATCCAAAGCATTCCTCCATTCCATGACTGCCCAATATATGTTTTTTTCCCCTATTAAAAAGTAAGCTACTTGAGACCAGGGACTTGCTTGGTTGTATTTTGTATTCCCAGTGTGTGACACATTGGCTGGATGCAGTAAGTGCTTAATAATTTTTTTCATTCATATACATAAATGTATGTATGTACACATATGGGTCAGAAGTTATTCAAGATGATCTCCAAAATTCTTCTCAATTCTAAGATTCTATTATTCAAAGAAATTGATACTTAAATATCTGTGTTATTTAAAGTCTATTCCTCCAATATTACATTAACAAATATTTTAAAACAAATATTTCATTGAAGTGACAATGTTTATTTTTCTTTAAATCTCAGTCATAGCAAAGAAAATTGTGGTTTGGAAGCATGGAAAAGATTTTATACTAATGGGAACAGATGCTTTTTTATTATACCTCACAAAACCATAGTTTGCAAGTCAAAACCAAGCTGCTTGTATTTGTGACTCTAAATCTTCAAGCCTCCATCAATGAAAATAAAAATGAAGACAAATTTGCCATCGGCACTCTATGAAACAATTTGATTTAATCATTTCTTATTCTTTCTTGGCTAATGTTAAATACCGTTTCATAAACTTAAATATTCATAAACATTCATTCTTTGTAGGGGTGTTCTTAGTGAGATTAATGAATTCTGCCTCCTGTAAACAGCCATTCCCTCTCCAAAATGCCATTACGAACAATGAGACTGATGTATATGATGCTGCCTACAGACACAGATTATAGTCATCCATCAAGCAGAAAGTCCGGTAGAGACAACAGAGATCTGGATCAGAGCCTGACTATAAATTGAAGGACACTGGACAAAATATTCAGTTTTTCAGCAGGAGAAAGATGGGTGATGGGGAGCATTTAGACCAATAAAGCTTAGAAGGAGCACATAGCCACAGGTTCAAGGATGTTGTCTGTCCTTCATTTTCAAAAGAGACCAATGACATCATGGGTGATATCT
This sequence comes from Phalanger gymnotis, assembly GCA_028646595.1. NCBI lineage: Eukaryota > Metazoa > Chordata > Mammalia > Diprotodontia > Phalangeridae > Phalanger > Phalanger gymnotis. The sequence continues at coordinate 165,219,325 of CM053627.1, forward strand.
TGGCCTGAGCATGAATTGAATTTGAGTGAGGCAGAGTTGCACAAAAGTTGCCAGCCAAACTTTCTCTTCCAGAGTCATTGAATTCCAGTGACAAGACAAAAGTCAAGATAACTGGTGAGAGTTCTAGAGTGGATGACCTTGGCAGCTTTGATTTCTGACCAAGCTCTAAATGCTTTGCAGTACCTGCTTCAGGCACCTTCATGGCCATTGGAACAAATCGTTCTCATCCACTTACTGTGCCAGGGGAATCTTCTGATGTTTAGGGTAGACGTCCGCCTAACTCACAGCATCAAGGAATGTGACACCTGGCTACCACACAAACCAGGAACAGTACCCTGGAGACATGCAGGGTTTGTAAATTCCAGTCACAGAGGCTTCCAGTGACTAGAATGGCCAATGTGCATCTTCTTCGAAAGACTATGGGTTAAGTGTGGAAAGAGAGAGAAAGGGGAAATTGTGAGGATTTTCATGCTAATAATAGTAATTTGGTGGCCAGTAATTTCCTTTTGTGAGTTTCGGTGGCTCAAAATCCAAGTAGCTTGGACAGATCTTGGCAGCGTATACCCCTATAAGAATATGCTGTGAGATTTTCATTGGTCTCTGACACCATGTGAATGTGAGTGGTCCTCTAGGTCACAGTGGATAAAGCACCAGGCTTGGAATCAGGAAGACTCATCTTCATGAGTTCAAATATGGCCTCAGACACTTATTAGGTGTGTGACCCTGGGCAAGTTACTTAACCCTGCTTGCCTCAATTCTTCATCTGTAAAATGAGCTGGAGAAGGAAATGGCAAGCCACTCCAGTATCTTAGCCAAGAAAACCCCAAATGGGGTAACAAAGAGTCAAATATGACTGAGCAACAACATTTCTGAAGCATCCTCCTCAGTAACCACAACAGAAGGACTCAGGCTTCTGTCACATCTCTGTTTAGCACTTTCCAAACATGAAGCATTGGAAAAATCACCATTTTTTTCTAACTTTCAATTAATCAATATAAACAACAGGCACTGTTGATACTCATAAAAGATGAAGTAATCTGTACTCACTAGGATTTTCAGTTTTATCTAAGAGAAAACCTTCAGGGGCATATGATGAGCAGTGAATGCTGGCAATATTTTCTTTCTCTGCTCTAGATGATAGAAGAGAGAAATAAGACTATGTTCTATTTTATTTATGTTTGAGTATTTGATTATCTTTCTGTTTATTTATTTATTTATTCACTTGGGGACTCACTCCCACTAATTTTCCCCTCTTACATAGACACCCGCCGATCTTCTGCCACAATTCCTTTTTCATATGCTATTTATATGAATAAATATTGTTTCTTGGAGAAATGAGGAGTGTAAAAACAAGAAACAAAAAATGAAAGAATTTTGTTGTAAATCTCTACAAATATTCAATGCATTCTAAAAATGTAAATAAAAATTCTAGACAAGACCCTCGTAAAGATCAAACTGTCGATATTGATGAAGGTAAAGGAAGAACTGGGGACACAAGATTCTCGTTTTAACATAAATACTATGTCTGCAGGGGAAAACTAAAAAGGAAAATGGATGGATAACACCACAGTTGAGCAGAATTAGTATAAACCCTGAAGTCTTTGTTAGCCACAGCACCTCAAGATTGTGTGACTGATTTCTTTTTTTCAAATATAGGTTTGTGCCTTTCATAGGAGTTATGTGGTAAACTGAGGAGGGAATTTGTAATTCTCATTTAATTATACCCCTACAATGGTAATTAATAAATAATAACTGAAACATACTATTCATTATCAACAGACAGTTGGGTGCACATTACTTTGGGATCAGTAAGTTATTTTTAAAATAAAAGAACGTATATATGAATGGATCGGAAATATTTTTTTTTTATTTTGCATTTGGTAAGCGACCCAAGTTGATTTTATTCTCCACTTTCAATTGAGAGAGATTTCTAAAACCAGAGAGAAGCTATAGCCTAACATTTTCCAGCAAACCTTCTACAATTTTACTTCTCCCTTTCCACTTAGAGTCCCTCAAAACACACGCCTACCCATCATTTACCACTCTTCCACAAACATACATATATACACTTTACAAATAACACTTGAGATTTCCCCCCACAAGGTCATAAGATGAAATGAAAGATGATCAGATGACTGAGCGTACTGGCAAAATGCCACGTAAGGGCAGCAGATATCTATCAATTTGTTTTTAGCTTGCTGTTAAAAAGGAGGTCTTTCAGGGAAGAAACAGACACAGAGAAACAGAAAGACAGACGGAGAGAGAGAGACAGAGAGAGAGAGACAGACAGACAGAGAGAGAGAGAGAGAGAGAGAGAGAGAGAGAGAGAGAGAGAGAGAGAGAGTTAAGTTAAGGTCTTTCTAGTATTCCAATATGCATAGAGTCCTGATTCTTCAGATATGATTTACTATATCAATATACAACACGAATTCTCTAATTCTCTGCTTTCAGAAATCAGGCATTATAGATAACATCTTAAAAAGACAGGAGTATTTTCTGCTTTGCAAGCAATCTTCATTATAGAGTTGAGTTACTGCACTCATGTTAAAAAAGCAAGTTTTAAAGAAAATCAGCCAGGAACAGAGACAAGCAGATTACACAATGTATAAAGAATAACCATATCCAAGACAAGGCTTAGGATACAGTAATTATTCCATAAATACTTGATGTTATGGTGATCTAGGGATTCTTTCCTAACTGCATTCTGTCTCTATTCTCTCATTTGAAAGGTGCCAATGCAGTAGTAGCACATTTTCCAATATTCTCCTCTTCCCTTGGTTTTTCTGTTTCGAATACCTAGAAGAAAATTATGTTTGCTCCAGAGTTTTCATGATGATAGGTGGAACTGGAAGAGATAGAAAAAGAGAATGAAGGGATAAGGAATAATGGGAAGAGAACAGCGGCAAACTAAGTAAAGGAGGACTCTCCTCCTGAAAAAGAGGAATGATATAGAAAGATTCAAATTCCCTTGTTTGAGAAAATGCCCTGATATCTTATATCATTTCCCTGTATAACGATATAGGATGGTATATGAGCATACAAGTATAAACAGCTTTTTTTGCTTTGATGAATAGTCACTCCTTTTACCTAAATGCTCTGACCAAACCTAAAGAGTTCCTTTTGTTTTTGACGTGGGAGCTTCCCACATGGGAAGAAATTGAGTAGAGGAGATTTTTTAAAATCTAGATATTATCTTCTCAAATTTGGAAGTGGAAGAAAAAAATTCCTTCTTCAAATTTTTCCCTTTTTGTTTGCAGCTGGAGAGTCAGTCTCAATATTATAGTCTACCAAAAGTAATAAGAATTCCTGATTTGATGGACTATTAGATTTCCTTAATTTCTTTTTTCCTAATTTCTTTAATCCTTCCTTTAGGATTTAAAAAAAGTACTCTTCTTAATTGAAAAATGGAGAAAGGTTCATACTGTAACTTAAAGAATTTTTAAAAGTTTTTACTGAATCAGAAATCTGTACCCCTAACTAGAACACTGTCCATTTTTCTTACTATTTTAGTGATTCTTTTGACTCATCACCTGGACAGGATATAACTTTGGGCACTTAAAAAAAGAAATTGATTCATATTTTAATAGTTTTACCTCTGAGTCAAGCTCAGTGTCTGACACATAATAGGTGCTTAATAAATATTTGTTAACTGATCTGGACCTTGTGGATTTCTCAGAAAATTTAGACTAGAGGAGAACAGGAAATATTTGCTCAGCAGTCTCACAAAGTTGCCTTTCCCTTCTGGGGAGGGAGATAATGAGTATAACAAACTGTTGTTGTTTTAATGTTTTCTGTATTTATTCCTATACCTTTTGTATCTTGTGTAGTTTCTGCCATGGAGAAAATAGACAGCTAACTTATACCTGATGTCAAACTGAGGTAACTGTATTTAATAGAGTGTTGGACATGGAATCAGGAAATTCTATAAATTCTGTCTTCTATTCTTGCTAACCATGTGATGCTGGACAAGTCATTTAAGTCCTCTCTCTGTTTGCTCACTAGTAAAATGGGGATAATAAGAGCACCTACTATAAAAAGTTGTTATGTAAAGTACTTTTCGAACCTTAAGGGATTATGTTGACACTGAGCTCTTATTATGACACTGGGTACCTTTTCAGGAAGGGACCCTGTTACTAACATCTTGAGAAGATCCTAAATATGAATTATTTTATTTTAGAGATTTCACTAGAATCATTCTAGTGTAGAGGCAGATTCTGAGAGAAAATCCAACATTCTAATGGTGTCAGGAACACCAAAATAGAGCCTAGTCCATCTAGCCTGTAGTCCTTTGTGTCCCAGTCCCCTGGACCAGAGAATATACTGGAGAAAAGCATGCATACACTCCTCCAGGTTTCCTGGGTAGAGGCTACGAGAGAAAAAGTGAGAAAATCCCCTGCAATATATCTTGGGCTCTGACAACATTTGACTCACTGACATAAAGGTTACATAATATTAGGATATGCTAAGATTTTTCCTGCTTTTTAAACCCACAGGGGTGAACAAATTAGAGTTACTCTAAAATTCTTCAGACTATAAAGTCTTTTCATATGGTATGATTCCTCAAAAAATAAAAAAAAATCTAATAATTAAATCTGCAGAAAATTTGTAAACTTCATTTTGGGAGCATGTTTTAACTTTTTCTCCTCCAAATATTTAATTATAGCTGTTAAATGGTAAAATTGACTGATTAAAGCTTTATCTTGTCTTCTAGTCCCCATATTGCCATGAAGTGACTGAAAAAGCAGCCCGAAATTCAGGACAAAAGGGACAAATGAGAAGCCGGGATTAAATACAAGACATATAATGAGTTTACAGATAATGAATAATTGGTTATATATTGATTACACATAACTCAGGCAGTGATAGTTTTCCAAAAAGATAATTTTTTTTAAATATCATGTAAGTATCTAGAATATGCTATTAGAAAGAACTCTAGGAATATTTATTACCTCCCTGTCTGTCTGACTGACAGTACACAAATCTTCCTCTGAAAAGTAAGCTTATCACCAATCCTTTCTCTAATATAATGATGAAAATTTCCTCTATAGAGTGAGTATTTGGGGATCAGGCAGCCGAAGATATAAGTTGACAAAGGAAAACAACTTTATATTAAGAAAGAAGAGTAGTGCCTTCAGATCTTGTTTTTTGCTAGATAGGCAGCAATGTGTAACTTCCTTGAAAGGATATATGAAATTTATTTTCCCTCTGAGTTACTTACATAGTTGTGGATATATTCATTGGAAAAATGATACTATTCGTGGCAATAATTATCTGAGATTCTTAAAGTTTATGATCCTGAGATTCTTGTTTATGAGTGTGAATGCACAAACACATACAAGGTAAAAAAAAAATACTACAATGAATAATGATTATTCTCCTTTTCTGGCTCAGTCCAAAAAATTTGCTCCAAAATAAGCTACTCATTTTTTATTGTTATACATTTTGATTTCTATGCATTAAATTTAATAACACCCAGTTTAATAAAATATAAATTAAACTCCTATAATATGCAAAGCATTGGATGAGGCATTATGAGTAATACAAAGTCCAGTAAAACTAAGTGCATGTCATCAAGGACCTTATATAGGCTTGTCAGTTTGTCACTATAATGATGATCATTGTTGTTGCTTGCTTTGTTTTGGAGTTAGAAGTTCATAACCCAGAAGCATTGTTGGAAAATTTTGGGAGGAAATGTATATTTTGATGATTCATTTTTAAAAATTAGTGAGAAAATAAGGGTCATTTTAAAAAATGAATTACTCTGAGTAGCATTCTGCTGCTGTTTGCAGACAACAATTTGTTATACTCCAAGTAAAGTGATAAGACCTGCACTGACACACAAAGATAACAAGCCCAATTCTTGGGATTATTATTGTATCCACTGAAGGCAAAGTATACTAGATAAACATTCCTAAAAATGTCTTGGTGATATAATTTTCCTTAAAAGTAATCATTCTAAAAATTGTCAATAGTAATTCAATACTAATGACACTTTATTTTTATATAAGTATAAGAAAGGTAATTAATTTTCTAATCTATTCCATTGACCCACATTTTTATTTTTTAACCAGCATCATATATTTTTGATAATTAATATTTTGTGATGTAATTTGAGCTCTAGGTTTGCTATTCACCATTCATTTTTACTTTTTCACTGCCTCCTTTGATATCCTAGGGTTTTTTTTATTCTTCCAAATGTATTATACTATTATTTACTTTAATTAATTTAGCTTAATTCTATGAAGATATATAGATATAGATTTTTATTGGTATACCATTAAATCTATTAAGTACTTTTTGCAGTATTGCCAGTTTTTATATTAACATAGCCATGAACATAGCCCAGAACATTGAATATATCTTGTTATTTACTGTTTTTTCCCTTTATTTCTTTAAGAAACATTTTGATATTGCATTTATGTGGATATTGAGTGTGTTCTGGCAAATTGATTCCCAGATAATCTATTCATTTTGAATTTATTTTAAATGCTTCTTCCTCTTCTAATTTTCTGTATTTTGTTATTGTTACATACAAATGCTATTGATTTTTGTGGACTTATTTTGTATCTTTGATACTTTACTAAAGCTATTAGTTATTTCTGTTAGTTTCTTTGCTGATGCCTTAGGAATTTTTGTGTAAATTATTATGTCATCATAATAGAGATAGTTTTGTTTCTTTTTGGCTTTTTGCTTCAATTTCTCTCTTTTGTTTTAGTACTACCGTTAGAATTTCTAGAACTATATCAAAATTATACCAAGGAAAGAGGATATACTTGCTTCACTCCTGTATTTATTAAGAAAGCTCCTAGTGCTTCCCCAGTGCATATAATGTTAGCATTTTTGTATTGACATATATTTTTTTATTCTAAAATGCCCTATATCTATATTTTGAAGGGTTTTTTAACATAAATTAGCATTTGAATTTTTGATTCCTTTTTCATCATCTTTTGCTATAATTGTGTGGTTTGAGATATTTTTGTTTTTGTTATAATTGTGTTTATTGTTTTTCTTATGCTGAACCATCATAGTTTTCCTGATTTAAACTCAACTTAATCCTATGGTATGCTTTTTTTATAACTCAATTTACCTTTTATTTTTTGCCATAATAATGTTTAAATTATTTTAATCAATATTCACAAATTATATTGGTCTATATTTATCTTTCTTTTCCATATCTTTTCACAATTAAGGTATCAGGATCATATTTAACTTATAAAATGAGTTTGTTAGCTATTCTGATTCTTTCATGAATCTTCATTTAATTATAAAATTGCCTAAAATAGACTAGGACAACTGGTCAGGTCTGTTCTTTTGCAAGATAACTTTGACAGTAGTGTAAAGGATGAATTGGAGCAGGAAAAAACTGAAAGGTGGGAAGCAAATTAGGATGCTATTATAATACTTTAGATGCAATTCAATGAGGATCTGAAGTAGAATGACTATATAGGTAAAGAGAATGGGACAAATTGGGAAATATTGAGAGGCAGAATTGACAAGATTTGGTAACTGATTACACATGAGGATTGAGAGAAAAGAGTTGAAGGATTCTTGGCTTATGCACATATATTGGCAGTGTCCTCAACAGAAATAGGAAAGTTTAGTGGTCAGTTTAGGAGACAATATTTAGTCTTACTTTGTGTTTTTGAGAGGCCTACAGGATATCTCAGTGGAGGTATCTGGCAGACTTTTGGGGATGTAGGAGTAGAGTTTAGGAGAGAGATTAGGATTGGATAGAGACTGAGGAATAATCTCTATAGAGATGATAATTGAACACAGAGGGGCTAATGAGGTTGCCAGTGGAAAGAGTGGAGAGATAGAGATGAAGAAATAGACCAGGATGGAGTCCTGTATGACAAGAACACTTAGGAGGTAGTGCATAGATTATGAACTAAGAAAGGAGTTGGAAAGGAATAGGATAATGAGAACAGGGGGGAAAGGGGTGGATGAGCTGTCAGATTTAGCAATTAAGAGGCTATTGGTAACCTAGAGAGAAGTTTCAGAATGTGGTAGAATTGACGAAAGCATGAATGTAAGGAAGTAATATCAGTGAGTGTATATGAGTCTTTCTAGGATTTTGCCAGCAAAATGTATGAGAAATAAAGGACAGCTTGAGGGGATGACAGGGTCAAGTAATAACTCTCTTAAAGCATAAGATAAACTTAACCATGTCGTAGATTGTGAGAAAAGAAGCAATAAGTAAGAAATTAAAGATGTATTAGGGGGGATGGGGTAGAATATTAATTTGTAATATTAACTGCATTTTTACTTACTAGTAATTATGTTTTAAAACTTGGATTATGGTTCATATTTGACAGCTTCAGAAATTAAAGGACATGGAAGTTCAAAAACTTGTGCATTATCACTAGTGGTAAAGTGGACACTAGAACACAACTTTCAGTTCTCGGCCCTATCTACTTCATTAGCTGAGAATGGGGCTCTACTTAGCTGATTAAAGAGTTCTATCTATAGAACAAGAAGCACTTTTCAAAATACCCTTTTATGTTCTCCCCACAGAGCAGTGTAAAATAATATGATAAGGAAAAGCATTGCCATTATTTATCTTAAGTCACAAACATGAGTGGGCTGCATCATATTAGCAACAACAAATTACAGAGGGAAAGTGGCATAAATCATATCATTAGAGAGATGTATGACCAGAAAAGAATAGGGGCTAATGATGGAACAAAGTATAACTGATCAACAGTATCAGTACCCAAATAATGTCAAGAAATCTAGAAGAAAGTGTGTGGATCCGCTATGGAGTATTTATGGAAGGACATTAAGTTACATAGGATGATAAGGTATGGCTATCTTGTGATTTGTATCATTGAAGGAAGTATCCACATCAATGAGGATGTAGTCCTATTAAAGTATTGATGAAATCATAATAAAATAAGGATTCAATATGACAGAGTGGAAAGGGTTCAGAATTTGGAGTTATAGGGCCTGTGTTATAATCCTGTCTGCCACTTACTACCTTGTAACTTCGGGTAGGCTATGCAAGCTCTTTGGACGTGTTTCCTCATCTTGAAAACAGAAAGGGGGACGAAATAGTGGACTAGACTCCTAAATTCTCTTCCAACTCTAGAATAATGATCCTATGAATACTTTTTTCCTTAACCTGATACATTATTTGGTAGCAGTACAATTGATTAATGCTTATAAATGTGTACTTTGGTAGTAATTAATTTCAACACAAATATCCATACTGACTGTGCAGTAATCTGAGGTAGCCATTAAGGTGGCCAAAATCATTAATAGACTATGGCTTAATCTACTGTATTTCATTTGAACAAATCAGACCTCAAAGTATTTCCTCATCATGAAATGTAATAGAATGAAATATGCATGAAGAAACAATTTACCCTACAGTTTAAATCTGGCACAGTAAGATTCTGGTTTTGCGAATCATTATGTTATCTAATAATTTTAAAATAATTAGAATTTTCAATACCAAATCTACACTGAACACAACTTAACATTTTTTTTTTAATTCAGGATATTAGGGGCATTCAACACAATAATTCTTTTAAAAATTATAATAAATATAATAATTATAAAAATAATCAAATGAACATATAAATAAGGAGTATCATTTTCCATAGAAGCCTTTCATTTAACAAGGTAACAAGGTAACAAGGTAGAATCAAATTAATTAACAAAAATAAATCAAAAATGTTTTTCACCCTGAACTCTTTTCAGATATCCAGTTCTACCATGTCTTGATTTTTTTCCTTCTTCCCTTCCTTCCTTCCCTCTTTCATTCATTTATACCTTCCTTTTAAAATTTCTTTTCTTCCTTCCTTATTTTCTTTCTTTCTGATATAGTCAATAAATATTTGGTTCTCATTTTGAACTATGCCCAAAGGGATATAAAACTATACACACACACACACACACACACACACATACACACACATCCTTTGACAGCTAGGTGGCTCAGTGGATAGACTACACACTCTAAAGCCAGGAAAACTGAGTTCAAATATGGCCTTAGACTCTGGATGAGTCACTTAACCTGTGTTTGGCTAATCCACTGGAGAAAAAAAATGGCAAACAACTCTATGATGTTTATCAAGAAAATATCCTTTAATACATCAATACCACTACTAGTTCTGAATCCCAAAGAGAATTTTTAAATAAATAAAGGAAAGGAACTCACATGTACAAAATATTTATAGTAGCTCTTTTAGTAGAGGAGAATAATTGGAGACTGAGGGGATACTCATCAACTTGGAAATGGTTGAACAACCTGTAGTATATGATTGTGTGATGGAATACTATTGTCATTGTCCTCAAAGAAATGATGGAAGGGATGGTTTCAGAAAAACCTGGGAAGACATAAAAACTGATTCGATGTGACGTGAGAATTAGGACAACATTTTACATAGTAATAATAAATCAATTGTGAAAGACTTAGCTACTTTGAACAATACAATGAGCCACAACAGTTCCAAAGGATTCATGATGAAAAATGCTATCCACCTCCAGAGAAAGAACTGATATACACTGATTGCAGATTGAAGCATATTTTTTTCACTTTCTTTATTTTTTTGTGCTTTTTTTCACAACATGGCTAATATGGAAATATGTGTTACATTAATTTGTGTTTATACTTGGCATTGTGTTTCCTGCCTTCTCAATGGGTAGAGGAAAGGATTTGGAACTGAAAATATAAACAAATAAATGAATAAATGAATGAATAAATAGATAATAAGATAAATAAATAAGTGAATAAATAGAAGTTTTGCTAAACTCTAGGTAAAATATAGCCAGAGCAACTATGAGCCCCTTAATTAGTAGTTCAGTGATCTCGACCAAAAAAGAAAGTGAAGGTCCTCTGATATAACCTTTTCTTGACAAAGCCACACTGGATTTTTGTAATGGTCTCTTCTCTTTCTAGATGTTTGGTAAGAGATAAATTTAAATTTAAAAAATATATGTATTTATTTCTGCTTCTCCTAGTCTTGCTTCATATCCTTTCATATAACTTTCCATATATGCTTTTATATTTCAAATGTATAATTTTTAAGGCATGATGCAATCCTATTATGCTACTATAATTAAAGGGAGCAATAAAATGTAGTCAAGAGAGCTAGGTTTGGATTCAGGAAGATCTTGCTTCAAATCCCACTTCTAAAACTAGCAGCATAACTGGGAAATTTAATTTCTGTGTATCTCAGACAACTGCCTGGGACATACATAAAGGCTGTGATCAGTGTTGTCAGCCTTTCTCTAATTTTTATTAAATATTTCCTGTTTTCATTTTTTTCTGTTACAACTCAAGAAGCTGTAATTATTTTTATCCAAGTTGGTTCTTTATTCTTTTTTAGTAATATTTTAGGGAGAAAATCTTAGCAGGAAAGACAATGTGGTATAATGGATAGAAAGTCAGCCATGTAGCCCAGAAAACTTGAGTTCAAGCTCTGCTTTTGACATTTATTGGCTATACGACCTTAGGCTCTTGCTTAATATTTAAGTGTTCTAGGCAATTCTTTAAAACAGAGATCCTTAACCTTTTTGTTTGTTTCTTTGTCCCATGGACCACATTGACAGTTGGGCAAATGATATGGATGCATAGCCAGAATGATGTTTTGAGTAACTGAAGAAGGTGGTAAATTTCATTCCTAAAGTTTAGTAGATATAGAGATGTATATTTTTTATTCATTAAAATTCATAGACCCCCTAATGCTATCCACATATCTTTCGGTATCCATGAACTCCAAGATAACGATGGTCTAAAACTAATAGTTATGGAAGTGTTTACTTACATTGATGGAGTGAATTTTATAGACAGTTTTTTTTTCTGTACCAATGGAATAATAGGTCCCATTCCTATCCCTACAGATCTAGCAATAGAATTGTTAGGTTGAACAGTATAATCACTTTTGTGCCTCTTACTGATATAGTTCTCCACAATTTTATGTACTGATCTATAGTCAACCAATAATGCATGAGTAACTATTTTCCTGAATCCCTACCAAAATTGAATATTACAATTTTTTAGCATAATTGATGCTATAAATTTGGGAATTATAAGAGATTTAGTTGAAATTTTCCTGATATAACTCTGAGCATTGTTTTTGTTGTTGTGTTTTTGTTTGTTTGCTTGCTTCTGAATTAAATCTCTGATATCAGCTTGTTTTCTTTGACATTTGTGGCTTCCTCAGAAAATTCAATGCATAAAAGTAATAATTCCAGTTCTTTCAAATTTCTGGTTGTTTGAATTAAAGACAGGAGATGGTGACCCTGGAATACAGGCTCTTAATATCTTGTAAAAACTTAGCAATTTATCCTTTTAGACAACAGCCAATCCAAAATTTGACTAGCTTCTGTTTCCTTTACATAAAAGGAGACTAAGATGATCTAAGAGTGTTTGCAAAGGTGTTATTATCTCTACCAAAGCCCAGGGGAATCATGTAATAGCTGAGCAGCCACATGATGGCGGTCATGCACCGCACAATATTTGGGGGCTCTTCTGCATACTGACCATGTCCTATTATGAGCATTATAATGGGCTATTTAAATTCCTTTGTTATACGTGGATGTGCCTACATGGGATAGCACTTTTAAAAAGTAGGCTATTATTTGGAATGTAGACATCTTTTCCCAAGGTTATTATTTCAAACTCCTGACAATTGAGACTTCCATTTCACTATTCCAAGGGCCAAAGTACTTTTGTATAGGATTTATTCAATTACTAAGGCATTACTTGGATTCTTTTGGTCTGTCTAATATTTAGGGGCATGTTTTATTTTTTGAGCTTCAAGCTAATTTACTAAATAATTTGCTCAATAAACACTTGCGTACTTTGAGATCCTGAAAACACACCATGAGGTCCTTTGATTGAATATTTAATAATATTGATGCCAATGATCTTGGCACAGGGGTTATTGCTATATACATACACACATCCCACATACACATATACACACACACACACACACACACACACACACACACACACACACCATCACCACCACCACCACATACCCAAACCCTTTGACAAGTTTTCCATCTGGCTTTCAAAGATTCTATGTCTAAACTAGTTCTTACTTTCTTAACGGTAGATAATGCTCTTAAACTATCTCCATGAACCTGCATATTCCAAGAATTTCAATAGAGAAACCTAAATCTATCTCAACTTTCTTGACCTAATAGTAATATAAACACCCAAAAGTAATTTCTAACCACAAATTGCTATTACTCATTTCTATTATTTTTTTTTCCTGGCGCAGTGGAAATCCATCATTGTGAAATTGCTGAATGGCTATTATATGTCCTCTTTATGGTAATTTTCAAGCATACATAGTGCATTTCAAATGGGAACCCAAATAGTAACATGTAACCATATTTCTGCAATCCTGGTAGATTAGACCATTAAACCATTTGAAATAATGCTGTCAATTTTTAAACTATCTCAATTTGAAGAAACCTTTTTAAGTTATGAGAAGAATCTCAGAGAAATAGAAGAGGTTCAACATTCTATAAAATAGACACTAGCTTCACTATTTCAAAAGAACCTGGATTTAGGCAGTACTTATAGCCACTCTCCCCAAACCTAATGCCTATATAGCCTCTCTCCACCTTAGAAGGCCTTCACTAGTATCTGGCTTAGCTGATAACTAGTGGTCTAGAATGAGCCTCTCTAAACTTAGACTTACAACTTTTGTCTCAGTGCCCATTGGTATGGGACTCTCTCCTTACTGGTACAGATAAATCCTCTGCTCTGGGTGTGTATGTGGGTGGAAGTAGAATTGGGGAGAACTGAGAGAGCTCCAGTCTTCACTAGCCCTCATTTTGGGGATTCTTCAAGTGGGAGTCTCCTTTGGGAACATTCCAAGCAAGTCTTCTTCATGTGCAACATCAAGTTAGCTTCTAGTTTCAAAAAAGAAGATGGAAGAAGCAACCTCACTTCAAATTAATTAAGGAAAAGACACTGGGAAGACGAGAAGATTGGATATTCTTCCTTACTTCCCTTTTCCCAGCTTGATGCTCTAGAGACTTAAAATCGTTTCCCATTGGATGAGATTCAGGACACTTTCTCTTGGTTGAGCTGAGTTATCTCTCTCTTATTAGGAGAGCTCCTTCATTTTGTGGTATATTTTCTCCTATGTATACCTTCTCTGATTTCTATTTTGCTATTACTTAGATAAATGGGTTTGGTTTTTTGGTTTGTTTGTTTGCTATTACCTGTGTGTTTACTATAGAATTGGTGTTAAGAAGGAAAGGGGTCAAATCTTAGATACAGTACTTGGGGTCACCCTTACCCCACAAAAATGACAAAGTAGTTAAAAGTAAGATGAAACAATAATATCCTTTAGACAAATGATACTTAAGAAAGCAGATTAATACGCTTCTAGCCTGGACCTCCCATTCACTGAGGAGAGCAGAGTGGCCTATGGCCCTAACCTCTTGGCCGGAGTACCTCCCTTAGAACCATACATGCATAATAACTACTCCCTCCACTTCCTTATAGATTTGTCCTCTGAAAATAGACTTTCAGCCCTTTGCTAGAGTTCTATGCACTAAATACACTTAGCAAAATAATTTCCATTTGAGAAGGCAGGTTACTGCCAATAGCACATAGGAAGAATAGGAGTCAAGGTCAGAACTCTAATGGGACCTGAAGCATAGAGATCATTCTTACTAATTAAAGTAAGTTCCTTCTTACAAGCCCTCCTCTACTCCTACCACTCCCACCTACCTACCTTCATTTCATTGTCACAATTTAAAGTTCCAAAGTATGAAGATTTTATATAAAAGATTCTCCTTGATTCAAGGAGGAAGCCAAACAAAATTTCTGCCACTTGCCACTTATAGAAGCAGTTAAGATCAAAGATTTCGAGTTGGAAAAGGCTTTAGATGCTATCTAGTCATAGGATTACAGGATTATAGATCTAAATCCAGAAGAGTCCTCAGAAGCCCTTTCTGCTGATTGAGGAAACTGAAGCCCTGAGTGACTTGTCCAATGACACACTGTGTAGTAAGTGGCAGAGCTAGTATTTGAACCTAGCATATGCTGATTCCATATCCATTACACTTTGTGGACCAACTTAAGAGAATCCTGACATAGAGTAAGACTAAGGGCCATTATGTGATTGACAGATTGTGGTACTGCCAATGCATACTGTTCATTCCTTCTTTTGGGAGGAGGGGGTGGCTGCATCCTGAAAGAGCTAACCTAAGAGGTGGATTCGGGATGTGAGAATTGAATTCAACCAATGATAAAATGTGAAGCTACCATTTTGACATTGGGTCTACCACATTGCATACTACTTTTCATTTCTAGCTTTACAAAGCTTAATGAAAGTAGAGAGTACACCAAGATGAGGTGAGTTAGTGACAAGTCATGCTACACAATGGTCTTTTCCTTAGTTGTTCTGGATTTCCCCCAGGCCTTAAAGGTACAGAATCTGGACTTACACTTGATTCTGTGTTACCTTGGAATTATTCAATACTATTTCTAGATAGATAGACAGAAACAGAGTGAGAGAGAGAGAGAGAGTAAAAATGAGATAGAGAGAAAGAGAGAGAGAGGAAGAGATAGAGAGAGAGAGAGAGAGAGAGAGAGAGAGATACAGTTATAAATGGATATGTCGGACTAGACTTGAAGTTTCTCAAGGGAAGGGATTGTATTTAGCCCCTGTTTATCTGATTTGGAAGACTCGAATTCAAATCATAGGATCATACATTTAGAGTTAGAAGGGACCCAGAGGCCATGGAATTCAATCCTCCATTTTAAAGATGAAAAACTGAAAGCAAATGAAGTGATGCACTTATAATGTGCACCCAGGGTCACACAACTGTTAAGTGTAGGGTGGGAACTCAGGTCCTTTGATTCCAAATTCAGTGTCCTATCCACTATTTCCCACCACCTCCTACCTCTTCCACTGTTGTATATGTAAATTCACTTCCCCCCTAGTCTCTTCGTTTGTAAAATGCGGGGGCTGGATTAAACAGATGTCTAAATTCTCTTCCAAGTCTAAGATTCTGTGATTTGGAGAAAATGTCTTTTCCTGACTCCCTCAGAGAACCTAGTACATTGCTCTGCAGGCTAACAGGTGCTAAATACGTTTTTCATTAACAAATAAATAAGCCCATATTAAGTGATTAAAAATAGAAGGAAACTGCGGGTGGAACCAAGACGGCAGCTGGAAAGCAGGGACGTGCGTGAGCTTCCCTCCAGGTCACTCCAAAAACCTATAAAAAATGGCTCTGGACAAACTCTAGAACAGCAGAACCCACAAAATAGCAGAGGGAAGCAGGGATCCAGCCCAGGACAGCCTGTATGGTCACTGGATGAAGTCTATCATGCACAGAGCAGAGGGGAGCAGAGCCCAGCACCGGCAGCAGAGGCAGGACCAACCAGACCAGGAGCCAGGCAGAACAAGCCCTAGCACCCTGAATCGGTGTGCTGTGGCAGTTACCAGACTTCTAAACCCACAACATCAAAGACAACAGAGAAGGTTAGTAGGAAAAGCTGCAGGGGACAGAGTGAAAAGAGTTTGCAGTTTGGCCTCCGCCCCAAGGCAGTGGAGGGGAGGTTCAGCTACAGAACTACAGCTGCAGTTACTTCTGGCCCCAGGCCCACCTGGTGGGAGGAATTAAGCCTTGGATCAGAGCAGGAGTGCAGAGCCTGCTTAAGATTTTCTTCAGGTCCAGGTTGGTGGTTCTTGAGGAAGGAGGAGTGCTTGTGTGGCAGAGCTGGCTGTACAGAAATTGTT
>CM053627.1:165236551-165255258 GCA_028646595.1 Phalanger gymnotis
GCAGACTGGGGAACAGGGCAACCAGAATGTACGCCATCTTGGAGTGGGGGGGGGAGGAAATGGGGAGAAAATTTGTAATTCAAACGCCTGTGAAAATCAATGCTGAAAACCAAACATGTCAAAAATAAATTTAAAAAAAAAATAAAATATACCAAATCAAAAAAAAAAATGAGACATCAACTGCCCTTTTTCACTGCCCCAGCAATCATTTCCCTACACAAGGGGCTAGATCCTATTTTGTAGACTTGGAAAAGTAATAATAATAATAATAATAATAATAATAACAAGAATCCTCTATATAACAACAAGAGGCTCGTGAAGAGCTTTATATACATTATTTTAAGCAATCCAATGATCCTGGGAGGTAGATGCTAACATCATGTCCATTTTACAGATGAGGGAAATGAGGTTCACTGACTTGTCCATGGTAGCAAGGCTAGTCAGTGTCTGAGAATAGATTTGAACTCAAGTCTTTCTGATTCAAAATTTAGCATTCTTATCATTATACCAAATATAATGCTTACCACTGAGATGAGTGGTGGGTAGAATGATCCAATACCCAACTGTTTCATCATGCATACTAGCTCCAAGAAACAATCTATACTGTCTTGGGTGCCTTGTGCCCCAAGTGACTCATTGGAAAGATTTTGCACATTTTTGCAATTATCAATTGTGCCAAATCGGAAAGTTTTTGTAATTTCTGTGCTCTTTTATAGAATTCTACATTCACAAAATTGGAATATGAATGTGATACTCAAAGGATTTGAAGTCAGAGAACCTAAGTTCATATCCTGACTCTTCTTTTTTCCTATGGGACCATGGAGGCATTTCACCCTGATTGTTCTCAGACCTTTAAGGTTCTGTTCTATCTCTAACAATCAATCTATAGGCATTTAATGAGTGCCTAACATGCACTGCAAGGCATTCTAGAATTATGATATTATGACCCTACTTTGGAAGTTGTCATTCCCAAGTACATAACACATTCATGGTCAATATACTCATGGTAGTCTTCAGACTTGCTCTTGTCACAGAAATATATTTTAGTATGTGGTCTGCTTCATAATCTTCTTCAAAAAGAGGTGCATTTTCCATCCTAAATTTTGTAACTGTATTTAATAAAGAGATAGGCTAATTGTTACATCTCTTGCTTTTAGACCTTAATCTAACTCCTAGGTCCTTCTTGGTGCCAAAAATCTACAGGTAGAAAAATATGTATTTGATTCTAAGAGGTTAAATATCTGCAAAAGCTTTTGAAAATATCCATGGATTCCTTGAACTGTGTAGGAGAGAAAGGGCTAAAAGAAATGGCCCACCTAAAAATATCAGTTTTGAGCTAGAAAAGTCCTTAGAGTTCAGTTAGTCTAAATATCTCATTTTATACGTGAAGAAACCATGGCCCACAGAGATTAAGTGTATTGTCCAAGGCACACAAGTAGTTGGTGCTAGGGCTACAATTTGAACCCAGATCCTCTGACTCAGAACCCATGGTGTTTCCACTATGCTCTGCTCTCCCTTGGTTTCCACATTATTAAAGCTCATACAATAGCAAGTAGATTTTCCAGACTTTGCACAAAAAATATATATTCCTGAAGAAATATGCCATTTTGGAGGTAAAAATGAACATTTAAATTCACTTGTCTATTTAAAGGAATCACATACATGTGTGTATATGTATATGTATATCAATATAATTGTATTCATGTATGTGTATATTAAAAGCCTATTCCCTAATTGAGGTGTTCTTAACTTGGAGTCTATTAATTTTTTGAGTATTTTTTATTGCTATAATGTTTATTCTTTTTTAAAATAATATTTATTTTCCCCAATTAATTACATGTAAAAACAATCTTTAACAATATCTGGGCTTTTTTTAGGCTTTGAGGCCCAAATTCTATCCTTCCCTTCTCCCACTTAAACCTTCCCTGAAATGGTAAGCAATCTGATATAGGTTATACATTTGAGTATTTTGATAAGTGTATCTAAATATAATGGGTTTCTTTTGTAATCCTATATATTTTATTTATTTTAAACCATTATTCTTAGGAGAGATCCACAGGTATCATCAAATTTCTGGAGGAGTTCATAATATAAAATAAGATTCAGAACCCCTGCCTAATTTGATGGTGTGGTAAATCTTGGTATACCTAGGTCTATATTTATATAGATCTAGATATATACATATGTGTATGTATACACACACACACACACATATACACACACACTGGATTTGCTTAACTGCAAGCTATAAACAAATATTGAGGAGTAACTGCATGGTTTAAATTTACATCATGATTATATATTCCGTACTACACTTGCTACCAGATAATAGTAGAAAGAGGTAATCAATATGTTTGAGGATTGCTTTGCTGTATGCAATAGGTACATAGTCTTGCCAGGGTTGCTACACATAAGTAGCACACCATTTTTAATGTCTCAGGCATAGAGTATGTCTTCAGAAACCAATCTTTAAGGGCCACAGCCTCTGAGAATACTTCTGTGACCACACCAGATGAGGGAAGGAGATAAGGAAAGATGAGGGTAAGGCAATAAGCATTTATATAGCATCTACGATGTGCTAGGCATTGAGGTAAGTACAAAGATCTTGTTTGAGCTGCACAGCAGCCCTGAGAGGTAGGTGCTGTTATTATCTTCTTTTAACAGTTGAGGAAAGTGAAAGAAAAGTGACGTTCCTTCTCTGAATTCCTGTGGCAATAATGGATCACACTTGGCATGTCTTGAATTAGGGTGGGGTTCCTGTGGCCTCAAAGCCGCAAGTTCCCCAGCCCTGTGACAGATCATTCTCTAACTCTTTAAAGACTAGATTGTAAATTCTTTGAGTGAAGTCACTTGGCTTTAGTCATTTTTGCATCCTTCTCAGCTCCTAACATAAAACCTTGTCCATTAAAGGTAATCAATGCTTGTTTGCTTGCTATTAAAGATGATTGATACAATTTAAAGTCAAAGCAAGCCTAGGGTCTAGGAGAAGAATGTCTAGATGATTTGTCTTAATGTTTTCACTTTCCTTGGAAAGTTTTATAGCTCTTTTTTTTAATCAGCTTCTATTTAACCACTGGAATTTTTGAGGAATGAATTGCATTGATCCCTGTAGATTTCCAGACAGAACATCAAAATCTTTCATATGAAAACAAGTTTTAACTATGGAATACCACACAGCTTTTAAGGTTTAATTAGTCTTACCTGAAGAAGCAGCACTGATGTCCTAAGAGTTAGAATTTAGTCCTGCTCAGCCACTACCTAGCTATATAAATATATGTTTTATATAAGTCATTTGTATTATATATAAGACATTATATAAGCCATTTGATTTCTCTGGTCTTGAATTTTTTGACTTCATTTGTAAAATGAAGCATTTGAGTTGGAACAATAAGGTAACTTTTGGTTCTACATCAAATAAAAATTCCTGGCACCATGGTATAAGAAAGAAATGGTTACATTAGAGAGTGTTTAGGGAATGGCAACCAGAATGATTCTATCTTAAGTTCATGACATATGAAGATCAGTACAATGAACTAACGTGTTTAGTCTGGAGAAAGTGAAATAGAATGGGATACAACTGTATTTAAGTATTTGAAAGGCTCTCATGTAGAGGACAGATAAGATTTTTCTCTTGGTCCTTGTAGGAAGAAGCAGGAGCAATGAGTGGAAGTTACAAAGAGGGAAATGTAGAATATAATTTATTTACTATATTAAATATAGAAAACCATTTCTCAGCTAAGGTTATTTTGAGTTTATAAGTCTAAGCTACTAAAGTGATGTATGCATTCATTTGTATGAACACTCACTGGGTTCCAGGTATGTGTTGTAAAATTAAAACAATGCCTCTGTGGTAAGTGTAATGTGCCATCTTTTTTCCTACCCACAGCAGACTATAAGCTCCTTGAAGATGAAAATTATTTCATTTATCTCTTTGTATATTTATGACCGAGCATAGTGCCTTGCATGTTAATAGATGCTTAATAAATACGTGTTGAATTGAATAGAATGGAATGGAATTTTATAAGCAATCTGCTTTCTTCTGCTTGCATAATTCCTTGAAACAGATGACTGTTGGTCACTGAATTCTGACTTTCATTGTTACATCCTAGGCTTTTGATCCAGAAATCTCTATCAATCATTATTTGTCATTCACCAATCTAGCAGGAACTCTTTTTTTTTTAAGGTAGAGTGAGTTACTTTGATCACTCAAAGCACAAGATCATATTTAAGCAAGCAGCTGAAGTAATAAGAAAAATGCATACTAATGTGAAGGAGATCAGAAACACTCCCAACACCTTTGGCCCAAGCAAGCCACCTTATCTCGTCCCAGCAGCCTACCCCACTTTCACTGTCCCACAACGAAGAAAAAGGTATGAATCTAGCTTCTGGCCCTGATACCCTGCTCTGGCCCTAAGGTCAATGAAAGGGGAACAGATGATGTTAGGAGAGTAACATCTATTTTACATATAAATATATATATATATGTATGTGTGTGTATATATATATGTATATATGTATGTGTGTATACACACATACGCACATATATATGTACATATATGTGTGTGTATGTATGTATGTGTATATATATATGTATTATATATATATATGTGTATATATATATATATATATACATACACATGTAATCACTACCCATGACTGGAAACTTAACTCCACCTAGGAACTTTGTACTTTCCACTCCCACTCCCTCTACTTTCCCCATACCTTGAGTTTATAGGCCAGGTATCAGCAGAAGTGATGAGATGTCCAAGTCTTACACTAGTATGACTACATCAACAACCAACATCCAATGGTAACAGGTTGGAGCTCTCAAAATTTCTGCTATCTTACCCCAGAAATACACTTAGCATGTGACTACAAATAATTAAGTTCCAAGTCTCTCTTTTTTTTCTTCTTTAAAACTCTTTCCCCCTAGTGATAGAAATGCATATCTCACACAGCAGCTTTCTGGGAAGTCACTTTCAATTCCTTCTCTCAATGAATGCACTATTTGTCTCCCAAAGCCTTCTGAAAATTATAATCCAGATAGAAGATACCTGTCTGTCCCAAAACTACTCACTTAGTGGTGGCACTAGGTATGTATAGGAAACTAGAGAGAAGCAGAGAGCTCCAATATCTTTTCAGCTCATTCACTATTCAAAAAGAAATGAAAAAAAATTGTAAACGACCAGAATCTCCTAGACTTCTGAATCCAAATGGATATTGGATATCTATAGTACATTACTATTTGAGAAAAACAAATCAACGAACTCCTGGCTTCTAAACAAATAAATTAATTCCATATAAGCATCCAGCTGCATTTAAGTGGAGCAAAGAAATAAAGTAAACATGTGGGTAGATTATAAGATAAACAATAAATTATATATTGATACACACAGTAAGTACAAAAGCTGAACAAGAATTGTAAGCAAGGGAAAAATTTCAGCGCCTAGAGGTGGAAGGAGTTGGGGGGAAGGGAAGAGGTAGAGATCAACTTCTAGCAAGTTTCTTTCTTGTTCAAAAGGCCATACTAATCACCCAAATAACTCATCCTGTACCAGACCTGTACTAAATTAGGGCATTTATTGTACCAAGTAAAAGAAAAGAAAGTTCAAGAGATAAGAACTCATCAATGAAGATGCTCCTAATAACTATGATCTTTCCAATTTCTAGCTTCTTTCACTATTTTTTAAGAATTCTAGTTAGTTATTTCATCAGAATTATTAATTTAGAGCTAGAAAGGACATTAGATATCATTCAACCGAAAACCATCATTTTATAGATGAGGATTTGGAGGTTCAGACAGACATGACTTGCTCAAAGATAATCTATTTCTGACAAATAAGAACAAAAATTATATGTATATATATATGCATATATATATCAGCAGTCAAATCATGTCTATTGAAACAACAATAATTTTATCTTCATCATCGCTATCATCATTTTCATCATCACAATCATAACCTTTTTATATCATGCTTTTAGGTTGATACAACATTCTACTACAATCAGACAATGTCCTATATTTTAAAGGATTTCTGCTCTTTTTGAAAAGAAAAGTCAATGAATACTTTCTCTGGATTCATTTAGTTTTCTCTTATGAAAACAGCCCATTTCTTATGTTGCAAACCTTCAAACACTATTGCATGTTGCATTCAAGGAAAATGGAGTACCTCATTTCCCTTACTGAATGTGTTCTGGATAAACTTAGGCAATCTGCTATTGTCTAGTTATTGTGTATCTATTTTGCAAGGATGAACAAAACCTATTTTGATGTGTTAACTGTCTCCCTTGAGGGCACTAACTGTAAACTGGGCATCATTACTGTCCTTCAGCCGTCTGTCAAAGAAGTTATGTGTAGATATGGGAAGATTCTCAGTTGCAAAGTAAAAACTGGGGATTTTACTGCTTAGCCTTATGTGCTGTCTTTCCCTCCCCAGTGTACCAAACAGGATGCTATCGAATGTTCAAATATTACTAGATGAACATGCCTAGAAATTTTGAGTGATAGAAAATTGCATAAAAAGTTTAAAAAAAGCTTTCAATGGGAATACAGGATTACCAGGGCACTGTGGGAGCCCAATATCACTTTTAAAATAGGGATGTTATAAATTGCATGACTATATTGTGGAGGAAATGTGTAAAATGTGCAATGAGTTATTGAGTTACTATCGCCTTATAAATAGTAGCCTTCCAGGTCAAAGAAATGTAGCCTTCAGGGTCAAAAGGAGGCCTCCATTCCAGTCCCATATAGACATTCTGATGAGATTAACCAAAGACCTTCTACTCCATTAAGATAATCTGATGACTAACCATAGGGAAATGCCCCTACTGCAAGGGACCTGATCTTTGGCAATACCTGTTCTTGGGTGAAACCAAAGTTACTCCAAAATTGACATTCACTCTCCCCTCTCCCATCCCAAAATCACCTGACAACCTGTTCCTACTCAACTAATCCCTGAAATAAAAAAGTGGCTATGCAGCCTTACCTGACAGGTTTCTTTTTCTACCTGCCCTAAAGCTGTATAAAACCATATATAGATATAAATAAATGCGTGCGTGTGTGTGTGATATGTGTGTGTATCTCCTATTCTAAGGGTAGCTAGGTTGTGCAGTGTATAAAACACCAGTCCTGGAGTCAGAAAGACTTTTTTCTGAGTTCAACTCTGGTCTTGGACAATTACTAACTGTATGACCCTGAGCAAGTCACTTAAATCTGTTTGCCTCAGTTGATTCATCTGTAAAATGAGTTAGAGAAGGAAATGGCAAACTACTCTAGGACCTTTGCCAAGGAAAACCCCAAATGGGGTCATGAAGAATCAACCATAACTGAACCCTCTATTTTGCAAAGTTGCTAGTCACCTGCCAACCACTCATTAATTGATGCTAATTAAATTTTTTATCTTTTAGCCTTGCCTCAAGTCAAATGTGCCTCAGTGGGAAGACTTACTCTCCGAAAAGATTCTAGGACCTCTAGGTCAAAAAATTCACACATGCACATGTATATGCACATATGAACATACATGTTTGTATACATAACACATGTATGTATCTTGTATATATACATGATATGTATATAAATGCATGTTCATATATGTATATTTACACATGAGTGTATATTTCCTCTATTCAAAAAAAATGAAAAGAAAAATGTTAAGGACCAGAATCCCCTAGAAGTCTGAAAACAGATATTTGTAGTTCGTGTGTTTGTGCATATGTATGCATAGGTATGTTTTTGTATGACTATGTGTATATATAAACTGGGCAGCTAGGTGGTGCAGTGGATAGAGTATCAGGCCTGGAGTCAGGAAGACCTGAGTTCAAATGAGACCTCAGATATTTACTAAAGATATGACCCTGGGCAACTCACTTAACCCTGTTTACCTCAGTTTTCTCATCTGTCAAATGATCTAGAGAATGAAATGGCAAATCACTCTAGCATCTTTGCCAAGAAAATCCCAAATAGGGTCATGAAGAGTCACATGTGACTGAAATGACTGAACAACAATATGTAAACTATATATACATATATATACATATATATAATATAAACATATATATATATATATATATATATATGTTTGTGTCTGTGTTTCTGGTAACAGCCTATATTTTTAGGTTTGATATTTTTACTTTGCAATATAGCTGTGTTTTAATCCTCTCCTAACCTCTAAGCCCCAAGAGGACAGGGTTATATCATGTAAAATTTGTATTTCCTCCAGGGTCTAACACAATGCTTTGAAAACTGAAGAGGTACAATAAAAGCTTGTTAAGTGAATAAATAATTTAAGTCCAAAACACCTTTACTATAATGATTTGGGATATTATTGCTGATATTTAGTCAAAGCATTACTGGTTTTTCCTTTAAATATGGGATGTAAAATTGTCTCCTATATTCTTAAATGAGAGTTCATTAAATTCAGGGCCATTTTTCCTCCCAGCAAAATCTCTGGCTTGATGATGGAGACAGAGGGGAAAATAGGATTTGCTTAACAGAAATTGCTGTACAGCAAATTTTGCTGGAATGCATTCATTTCATGGTAAATGATAGAGTCTTCTACCCACAGCCAATCCCCTCTCAGTTTAGATTCCTATAAAACTCTGCTTGTAAAGTAATTTCATCAGCCTGAATTTATATGTTAATTCCTCTCTCGCTGTCCCAATGTTCTACAAAATCAAGGGGCTTCAATAATTCCACAGGATCAATTTACTGCTTTCTAACTGTAGCAGTATATTGGAGACCATCATGTAGTCCGTCTGAACATCCCCCTCGCTTTGCCACAAAACATTGAATTGGAGGACATTGAGTTGTAAGGGGCTATTCAACTCTGCCCAATTTTACCCCTTAGAAACTTCGGGTTGATAAAGGTAAAGGAAGGAAACAAGCGTTTATTTAGCACCTATTATGTGCCAGGCATTTTGCTAAGCACAACAGAAGTATCTCCTTTGATCCTCACAACTGTGGGAGGTAGATGCTATTGTTATCTCTATTTTACAGTTTAGGAAACCAAGCCAGGTAAGTATTGGAGGTCAGATTTGAACTTTGGGCTTCCTGATTATAAGCCCAGTGTTCTATCCACTCTACCAATGGGATTCCTATCAGTGAAGTGACTTGTTCAAGGTCACGTAATGAGAAGTGCAAGAATAGTCAGGAAGGCCTGTAAGTGTCCTGACTTCCCAGGTTAATGCTTTTTTTTATCTAAACAATCTGATGCTGCCAATTATGACAGAAATTCAGACATATTTTTAGCTATTTGTTTTATAATTTGGAACTATGGCTTTAATTTGGATATGTCTTATTAAGATTGTCATAATATATAATTTAATTTTTTTCTCCCTTATGCAATTACATAAAGGAGAGAAGTTAGAATAGTACCTTTTAGCACAGAAGGATGAGATATGTGGTAATTTTCATGTGTTTGTATAGCTCCGTCAGTGTGGTACAGTAGATAGATGTTCTCATCAAAGAAAAGGGCTGCTTCAAGTCCTTCCTCAGATATGTACACTCATGATATAGGCAAGTCATTAAACCTCTTAGTGTTGCAGCAGTTCTCTAAGGTGCCAAACTGCAGTGGAGAGGAGTATTTCCTACTTTCGAAACCACTAGGTCAGTTAAATTAAAGGTATAGTTCCTATCCCCTATCTACGTACTTCAATACTTGGATAGATTGTGTTTAGTATATGCAATGGCTAAAGATGCCATCATCACGTTTTCTCACTAAAATAAAGCTTGTAGTTATTTGAAAATGATGTCATCTGCTTCCTGTTATAAGACATGTACAGTAGAAGAAACCTTCCTATGTTATATAAATACAGAAAGCTACTAATACAAGGTCAGCTATTACTCCAATTGTAAGAACATCCTGTTTCTTTGCAGTCATACACACACGCACACATGTGCACACACACACACATGCACATGCACACACATATAACTAAAGCATGTTTATTTTCAGTCAAAATTAATTATCAGGGCCACATCACATATACATTTCTTCCCTAGGGATTTCTGTAAGTACTAGAGAAATGGTTCATCAGTTATGGCCCCTGATCAGATCTAATAAGTTGTAGACTAGTTGTCTAAGCTTTGAATGGATAAAGATAAATGACGTTTGTCCAACAGAAGTATCAATCCACTTTGAACTCTTATGAACTACTCATAAAATCAATGTCTAGTGGTCTCTGGTTTATATTAAATAGCAGGGGAAAAAATGAACCCATTGAAAGGTACTTATGAAACCTACAGGGTTTGACGACTGTGCTTCAGTGAATTTGAAATGCAGAGAAAAGAAGCAAAACTACTTACCACCTAGATAAAAGATTGTTTACTCTTTCTGACTGGGGCTAGGGAACAACTCCACTAATTCTGAAAAGGCCTGAGTGATTTTCTGAATCTATACAGATTACCACAAAACACACATTACTTAGGTAATAGTGACTTTCCTTGGGACAGCTAGGTGGCACAGTGAGTAGAGCACAGGCGCTGGAGACAGGCGGACCTGAGTTCAGATCCAGCCTCAGACGCTTACTAGCTGTGTGACCTTGGGCAAGTCACTTAACCCCGATTGCCCTGCCTTCCCCCCTCAAAAAATAATGACTTTTCTTGTCCCCATATCTGACATCCAGGCAAGTTACACTTCAACTCTACCCCAAAATTCTCCAGTAAATTACATGTAAGGGGTTTGGAGATGTCTAGGACCTCTCACATTGATTCCAGTCCCCATTCATGGTGTCCTCCAAATAATAGGGGTCTCTCCTGCAACTCTGGCTCCATTTAACCACTTAGAAGTTGGATTAGCTTTTATGGAGTAATATTTACTTCAAAGGTATAGCAAGAACAAACACGTAAACATTCCCAATAGCATCCAAGGTGGGGGGTAATATTCCCCCTGTAGCACTGCATACTGTGGGGAGAAGAGAATAAGGTTTAAAGTTCAGCTCAATTTCTACATAATATCACAGTTTCCACTTGGGTTCAAGTCCCAGTACCCTGGCTTCTCAGGGCTTCCTTACTGATGTTGGCTGCACATCTGGCCTAGAATCCTGACTCCAAGGTCACCATGGCTGGATTCTAGGTCCAGTGAAAATTCCACTGCTTCCACCTACAACTGAAAAATACAAATGAAAAAAAACAAAAGTACAAGTCCTTTTTTGGTGCCACAGGGCAAAAAGTGGGGAGGAGGAGGTAGATAGCTTTTTCCTTCTCACCAATTTATATATTGATATCCATGCTGTAGATGAATATGACCTTCACTCTCTCTAAACCTGTGAGGAAAGACAGTCAGACAGAAAGAGAGGAGATAGAGATGAGACAAAGATTAACAGATAAAGACAGAGAAATAGAGAAAGGGAAGAGAGATTACAAAAAAGAGATAGAGAAAAAGGAAAGAAAGACAGAAGATAACAATAGAGAGACACAAAGAGAAGAGAGAAAAAGAGAGAAGAGAGAGACAGAGACAGAAAGTGAGAGAATCACCCATGTGGTAGGGAAACACAGAATGTCTTTTCCTAGAAACAGGTCCCTGGTGTTTCCCAAGTGGCTTCTTCCATTTTAGGTGATTTGGTCATCCATAAAGCCAAGTCCCAGTTACGCCGGATTGTGGACTAATGAGGGAATTTAGGGCAGTAAAGTGGAACGAGTACTAGATTTAGAATCAAAGGACCTGGGTTTAAACCATAGATTTGTCACTTTCTACCCTTGTGACTTTAGGCAGGTAGGTTAGCTTCTCTAGTCCTGTTTCCTCATCTGTAAAACAAGGTTGCAATCAAATACCTAAGGTCCCATTCGGTTTTATCTGTGAATCTATGAAAGAACCCAAGAATATAACTTCGGTAGAAAAAAAAAAGATTAGGAAAAATTTTGGCAAACTCAAGGGATGAAGACTATGGATTATATCTATTCATGGGTAGAAGGGGCGGAACATTATACTCAGAGTCAGGAAGACAAGTTCAAATCTTGCCCCTGATGCTAGCTATGTACCACAGGAAAATTGCTTACCTCTTCTTTCAGCCTCATTTTTGTCATCTGGTAAATGGGCATAACATTTGTTATCTATTTTAACTACCTCAAATGGTTCTTGTGGGGCTTGGAGGAGATAATCATAATACCTAGCAATTACATGCACTTTAAGGTTTACAAAGCACTATATGTATGCTATCTCTTTTGATCCCTATGACAACTCTGTGAGTTAGGTGTTGTTATAGCCATTTTACAGAATGAGAAAACAGGCTGGGAGAGGTTAAATGACTTTTCCGGAGTCACATGAGGCTCAATTTGAACTCAGGGCTTCCTGCCTCCTGTGTCCACTGTATCCACATAGGTGCTACTTAGCTGCCTCCTAATACACATATAAAGTACTCTGAAAAACTTAAAACACTATGTAAATATCAGCTGTTGGTGATGTCGCATGCCTATGAATCATTTTAACGAAAAAAACAAACTTAGTCAACCTATCAGTTGATTGCTTAACAGTAATCTCTAATAGACAAAAATATAGGAGGTACTTAATAAATGTTTATTGTTATAGGCAGTGAGGCACAGTGAATAGAAAGCCAGTGTCAGAATAAGGAAGATCTAAATTCAAGTCTCCACCATGACCTAACCAGGCCATGTGACTGATCAAATCATATATACTTTCAGTGATCTCCAAGCCACTCTCAAAAACTAACTTGCTAATCTGCATTGGGAGAGAGAGACTTCCTCACTGGGAATAGTTATGCCACTGAAATCATAGGTCAGGTGATAATTATAATCAGCTTCTATTATTTTTGAAAAATGTTTTCTCCAAACAGTATGAACATTCCATGCTGTCCTGAGATGCTTTGTGTTTACGGAACCTGGATCAAAAGCAGTATAACTCCAGGACAGCCAGTGCTACAATCTCAGCCCTATGTTTGGCAAGATGATCCTGCAGACTTTCCAGGGAGAGAACTACATGCATGATGAGACAGAGGAGCCTGGGAAGGGGGAGAATGTCTAAATAACATTTGGAAAATTTAGGACTGCTGCATAATTGAAATTGCTGAAAAAGACACGGCATAGTGGGTAGGGAGCTGTATTTATGGAGTTAGGAAGACCTGGCTCAAATCTTGGCTCAAAATCTTACCAGTGTGACCTGCCTTTCTCCTCACTGGCGGAATACAAAGCCCTGCACCTGGGAGAGGCATCGGGTGGAATTGATGAGAGAGGGAGGGAAGAGTCAAACTCTTCAAAAGTTTCTTCAATTTCTTTGGGCCCCTGAGTCTCTTTGAGCTTTAGTCTCCTCTGGTTCCAGCTTCAAGAGAGAATATGGATAATGTTAACCCTAGTTCAGTCTATTGAAGGGAAAATGTGACTCTGGGAAGAAGCCAGCATAGGAGGAACTGGCAGTTTCCTTCATGTCCCTAGTCCCCAGATTTCCATACTAGATGCTCCTGAGAATTCCCCTTGGGTAAGATCTGGGACTCTCTTGGTTGAGCTGAGTTACCTCACTCGCAAAGGGTGAGCTCCTTCCCTCTGTACTGCCTATTATAAAGTTCATTATACATTCTCTAACTTCTGTTTTGCTATTGACTTAGATAATTGGGTTTCTCTGTTAAACATTATGTATGTTCATTATAAAACTGGTATTTAGTGAGAAGAGAGTTCAAGCTGTGTATGTGAAGCTTAGAGTCCTGCTTCCCCCATTAAGAATTAGCAATCAGAAGTTTAGGTTGAACCAGAAAACCACATCCCCTAGACTAATTATGATTAAGGAAACAGATATAATTCTAGACTGATACTGCTCCTCTCTGAAGAGAGCAGAGTGACCAAGCTTCTTGCCCCAACCTTCCACCTTCCCTCCTGAAAGGAATTAAGGTCTCTCTTGCAGAAGGATGGAGAAAGAACAGGCTAGAAATGCCTATTTTGCCTCCCTTAAAGCCACCTTCCAAGTCAGATGGAGGGGACAGTTTAGTGACTAGCAAGTCTGGGTCTCATCAGTTTTCCTATCTGTAAAATGAAGGATTTAGACTTAGCCTCTAAGGACCCTTCCAACTCTAAATCTGGGTTGCTAGGATCCTATGAAATACAAGAGAGTAGTTTGCTAAGCTGAAGAGCTCTGTCGTGAAAGCCATGTAGCCTGACTTATTAGGGTTTCCTCTGCCTTTGAGCTTTCTCATTTTCTGTAAGGGACTATATGGAATCCTTTTTCTTTGTACCCACACCTCTAATTACTTTCACAATCTCGGAATGCCAGTCACATTACTTATGAAAAAATATTTTAAAATAGAGTCATTTTGACCCCTCTTGTGGACAGCTAGGATCACTTCCAGCACTTACTCTGCAGACACCAGAAAGTAATGAACAAAAATGATTGCAGGGCACATGAGGCATAAGAACTGGACCTGTGATTTCCCTGGTTTTGGAATTCCCAAGTGAGGCAACTCTCTCTAACGATGAGAAATTGGCACATATACAACTTATAGCTTTAGAAAGTTGTCTGACCACAACCTTAAGTGACTAGCCTACAGTGACACAGCCAGTATGTGTCAGAGGTAGGATGCAGCTCTTCCAGGCTTTAAGGACAGTTGAGGATTATCTATCAATGGTACCAATAACTTCTTAATAAATTAGGGAATATCCAAAGAAAAGAAGAAATGGTACAGAGGAACCTGGAAGTACTTCAATGAGCTCAAGTTACCAGGCCTGAACAAATGATATTTCAGGGCACTGAAAGAACTTGCTGATAGGATTTTTATGATTTTCAAAACTTCACGGAAAATAGTATCCCACATCCTCAAACAACTCTCACTTGATACTTCCATCCCTGCTAGGTATTGCCCTTTATTTCTTGGGCCCCTTGTGAATAAACTCCTTTAGAAGGTTTTTACAATATATGTCTCCACTTCCTCTCATCTCATTCTCTTCCTAACCCCCTACAATCTAGCTTCTGACCTCATTAGTGCACCAAAACTGTCAGTTGGTCAATAAACATGTATTAAGCACCTACTACTGTGTGCCAGACACTGTGCTAAGAAATTGCTCTCTCCAAAGCTACCAACTATCTCTTAATTGCCAATTCTTTTTTTTTTTTTGCCTTTTCTCAACTTTCATGCTTTTTGACCTTTCTGCAGTCTTTGCCACTGTTGTACACACTCTTCTCCTTGCTACTCTCTTCTCCCTAGTGTTTCAGGACATCATTCTCTCCTGGTTCTCTTCTTACTTACCTGATTTCAGTCTCCTTTGCTGGATCCTCATCCAGTCATACCCACTAATCATGGATATCCCGCAGGGCTCTGTCCTGGGCCTTCTTTTTCCTCTATATTATTTTACTTGGTAATCTCATCAGCTCCTGTGGATTTGATTATTATCTCATCTTGACAATTCTCAGATCCACCCATCCAGTCCTAACCTCTCTACTGACCTCCAATCTCATATCTCTGACTTTTGTCCAGTAGATGTCTTAAATTCAACATGTCTCAAACTGAATTCATTATCTTTGCCCCTAAACCTTCCCTTCCTCCTAGTGCTATAGAGGGTAACACCATACTTCCAGTTCCCCAGGCTTACAACCTAAATATCATCCTCAACTCCTCACTGTCTCTCACCCGCTGCTCTCAATATCCAATTTGTTGCCAACAACTTTCAATTTCACCTTTTCAACAACTCTCCAATATGCCCTCTCCTCTCCTCTGATACCACCACCATTCTGGTTCACTCTTATCACTTCATTTCTAGACCACTGCAGTAACTTACTGATGGGTCTTCTTGCCACAAATCTCTTCTCACTCCAGTCCATTCTCCATTCAGTCAGCAAAATGATTTTCCTAAAGTGAAGGTTCAATCTTGTCATGTTTAGAATTACTTTAATGGCCAAACCCAAAGGAAGTGGAAAATGGATTGATGTTAGTTTGGAGGGAAGTATCATTAGTATAATACCACAAGCCTCTGTTTTGGCCTTATTCTATTAAACTTTTATATCAGAGATTTCATGTTGTTTTCCTTTTGGTTCTTGAAGAGGACTACGACATCAGAAAGATGATGCTATGACTTGTGAGTGAATTGGATTTAAGCGAGGGAGGGCTGTGCAAAGTCACCAGCTTAGCTTTCTCCTCTGGAGCCATATGGGTCCAGTGGCAAGATATAGATCAGGACAACTGGAAATGACTCTTGATGCAGTGGGAGAACTTGGCCTTTTTAAGGTAAGATTGAATTTCTCACTTTGACTGAGGCAACACCCATTCAATGATTAAGGCTAGGTAAGAAATGAACCAAGGAATGGCCTCTTTTACCTACCTAAAAAAAATAAATCTGGGAGGGGAAGACCCTCAGGGTTTCTGGCCAAACAGAAACAATTGCTATTTATATTCACTCTGAGTTATCAGGACCAAACACTGACCACTAAGTGGGGCTTGGACTGGGACCTATTGTTGGCCAATCAATGAGAGCAAGAGTTAATTGGGTTTAAGGCATGGTCTTTGAGAAAGAAATCTAGCCTATAAACTCCTAGATATTTTGCTAGATTTCAGCCATCAAAATTTACATTCCTTTGGGCAGAGTACCATATAATACCCTATGTGAACTGAGGGAGAGGAAGGAGGGAAGAGAACAGAACAAGGAAGGAAGGAAGGAAGAAATAGCTGCATTGCCCAGCTGGAACTGGCCAGTTGGGTCCCCAGTGGGGCAGCTCAGATAACTCACAGGTTGTTGTTTGTTCTACATTCACGAATAGAACTTACAAGTAAATTGGATTTAAGTGAGGGATGGCTATGCAAAGTCACCAGCCTCACTTTCTCCTCCTGAGCCATCTGGGTCCAGTGGCAAGACATGGATCAGGATGACTGGAGATAGCCTACCTCAGGGATTTCGATGAATGAACAGATGGAAAATTTTCGAGGCCATGAAGTAACACAGTTTATATATCAGATGATACAACTGGGATTAAAAAAAAAACCTTAACAAGCTAGAAGAGAATCTAAAGATGAATTTTAATGGAAATAAATATAAAGTTTTATGTTTGAGTTAAAAAGGAAGTACAGGCTGTAGTACAAGTACAGGATGGAGAGGACAGATCTAGACAACAATTCAAGTGAGAAAAGACTTTGGATTATAGTGGACCACAAGCTTACAGACACAGTAGTTATGCATCAGCCATGTCACATAGCAGTCAAAGAAGTCAATTTGGCTCTGGCTCTATTGGTAGACACAGAGCATCCTGTGCAAGTCTAGTAAGTATTTCACTGTGTTCCACTTTGGTTAGAACTCATCTCCAGTTTTGTGTTCAGTTCTTTTGGTCACATTTGAGAAAAGATATTGACAAACTAGGATGCACCCAGGGGAGGGAATCTGGATTAATCAAAGGAGTGGAAACATTGCTTCATGAGCATCTGTTGAAAAAAAATATGGATCTTTATTTAGCTTGGACAGTAGAAGTCTCAAGGAGAACATAATGTCTATTTGAAGGTCTGTCATGTGGAAAAGGGATGGGATTTATTGTTCTTGGCCTCATGGTGAGGTAGGAGGAGGGACTAAGAAAAATAGGTGGAAGTGGCTAAGAAGAAGATTTCAGTTTAATGAAAAAACATTTCCTAGCAATTATAGTTACCTCAAAGTTTAGTGTGTTACCTCAAAGTGGTGAATTTTCCAAGCAGAGGCAAAATGACCAATGGTACAAGACATTATTGAGAGGTTTCTTGCCCATATACGTGCCCAACTGCAAGATACCTAAAGTCTTTTCCCACTCTAACATTTTATGATTCTAGATCAAGTTCTCGCCATTTTACTCTTGCCCAATCACTCTTCTTCACATTTTGTCATTGTCTTCCTTCTACTTATGAGGATAGAAAAATGTTATTATTCTCCCCAAACCTCCAAACCTGTGACTAGACTTAAGTAGTGAACTTTGAAGTAATGATATGTCTTGTTCTAAACAACTAAAAACTCCAGCCTGAAATTTAAGATAACAGGAAATGCTAAAGTTTTTCATCTTTTTTCTTTTTCCTTTTTTGTTACTGAACTCACCACTGTAAAGAAAGAGAACTGTATATGAAACCATTAATTTCTATTTCATGTAATTTTTTTTAATGTAAAACAAATTGAATATATTATTTCCAAAGCTGACCTGCTGAAGGGTGTGCTTTCCTTCCTCTGAAGCTCCTTCTCTTCTCTTGCATGCATTAAATATACTTTAATTATATTCTTTTCTTTCTTTCTTTCTTTTAGTTTTTGCTTTTGAAATCACTACAACCAGCCCCTCCTCCCTTCACCAATTCTCTGTTCCTTTCTCAAGAAATTTCCTTTGCAGCACATAAGCATAGTCAAGAAAAATAAATTCACCCATTGACCATGTCTGAAAATCCACATCTCATACTGAACCTGTGGTCCAATACTTCTCTGTCAAGGGAATGAAACCATGCTCTATTACTCTTCTAGACACATGGCTGATGGTTGCATTTGTGTAGAACGGAAAATTCAAATAATAGGAGAGACTTCTTTAGGAGAAGCAAAGCGAATTTATTTTACAAACCTTGCAAGATTTGGGCATCGCCTCTGTAGTAGGAAGGCCGAATTTATGATCTCAAAAAGGATCATATAAATATCTGAATGGTTCGAAATCGTTGGGTATACAGAATTCTCCAAGCAGAAGGCATCAAAAAATTTATTCAGGGCCCAGAGCAACAAATTAGCGAACCAACCTCCCCATTCCAGTATTGTGAACACAAGCCTCCAGGCCCAGTAGGCCCTCCTC
>CM053627.1:165255758-165304814 GCA_028646595.1 Phalanger gymnotis
ACCATATATATATGATTGAAGAATTAAAGAAATAAGTTTGGGGCTAATTAGAAGTTTCTTAGAAATGAGTTTTGTGCTTGAAGGAAGATGTTTGGAACCAGCTCTAACTCAGGCCAACCTGGTGGTTCAGGTTTGAGAATGGTACAGAATGAAACACAAATCAAATAATTTTGAACAAAAAAAGTTTATTTAACAAAAGCATGAAAAGTATATTTAGGAAAGGTGCAAAATTGATGTAGGTGGGTACCACTTCCCTTCACTTCCACATTTACCATGGTCATGTGCCCAGTTACATGGTTTGTCAAGGTTGACGAGCTCTTGATTCCTCAAGCACTTATACAACTTGGAATCTAAGTTAATAATTGGAGATTTAGCTCCCTGCCCTAATTAATTTTTAAGTATGGTTTCAGTATGTTTTGGATGGGAAAAAAGCAAGCAAAGAAAACTAGGCAATCTGAATGATACTGGGCTTACCACAGACTCAGAAAATCCCCTTTAACAAGCCTCTAATATTAAAAAAAATCCTTCACTAAAGGCTTAAACTACTGTGGTCTTCTGATCAATCTAAATGCACTTTAGTCTTCCTATTATTCTTGTGGGGTTCATGGAAGGGCTTTTGATTTATAATTGAGACTTGCTTAACAGTAAGTGTTATAGTCTGTCAGATAAAGAGTGAGTTTACTCAACAGAAAAGCAGAAGCATCCATCTTGAAGACCCAATGGGAATGATTCTAACAGCAGGCATCTTCTTCACTTTTAAGATGTGAGGGGTACTGAAGAGTGAGAATGAAATAGCAAAGAATCCTTTCAAAGCTCTGTTTTGGTGGGAAATTCATCAATTTGTTCAAGTCTATTCTAGAAGAATGCAGGTATGTATGTATGTATGTGTGTGTATATATATATATATATGTATACACACATATATGGGTATATTTATATATATATATATACACATACACATATGCATATATATTTATATACTTATACTATCCAAAGTAAAGTATAGCCTTCTATTCTAATAACAACTAAGAATAACAAATGGCTTTTAAGTTTAAATTACACTTAAAGAAGTTTTGGTCTGGGTAAACCTCTGCAGGCATACCTTCCCACACAAAGGTCAGAAGGTTATGTAAATTAGAAAACATTTTAAAATTCTAAAATATCTTTGAAGATGGAATGAAAAACTAGTCAGTCAACAATCATTTATTAAGCTCTTAGTACCAGACATGAAAATAGTCCCTACATTTAAAGACCTTACATCTTAACATGAGTTGTGTGTATATGTGTGTGTGTGTGTGCGTGTTTGCACGCAAGAGGGGGATGATGATATGAAAATAACTAGTGATTTTCAAGGTATATCTAGAATAGATGGAAGGTAATCTCAGAGAGAAAGTCACTAGCACCCAGGGTAGGGGTGTATAGGGACCAGGAAAAGTCTCTTGCAGCAGGTGGCATTTGAGTTGGGTCTTGAAGGAAGCAGGAGAAGAAAAGAAAGGAGGCAACTAAGATAAACTAAGAAATTGAGTTAAGGAGGGAAGGCATTCTAGTCAAAGGGAACAGACACTGCAAAGATCTGGAGATGGGAGACAGAATGTTCTGGGGAAGGAGACCAGCGAGTAGTTCAACTTTGGCTGAATCATAGAGAATAGAGAGTGAAATAAAGTGTGACTGGGAAAATAGTAAGGGGACAGGCTGTGATGACCTCTGAATGTCAGAGGACTTTATATTTTATTTTGGACGTAAAAGAGAGTCACCTGCATTTAATGATAAGGAGATGATGATGTACAGCCCTATACTTGAGTATAATCACTTCAGCATTGTAGTAGGAAGGCCGAATTTATGATCTCAAATATAATCATGTATATGTTTGAATGATCCAAAATCGCAAGGCATGAGAGATTCTCTAAGGAGAAAACAAGAAATCTATTTAGGCCCCACCGCAGCAAAAACTTGAACCAGCCTCCCCATTCCAACATCTTGACAAAAAGACTCCAGGCCCAGAAAGCCCATCTCACAAGGGCAACCAGGAGGCCACAGAAAAACAAGATGGTATTTAGCCAAATCATGTTCACTGGCCTGACCTTCCTGCTCGCACTCGGGTAAGCCCTGCTTCCGCAGCTTCCTGCTTCTGCAGCTTCTGGCTTCCACAGCTTCCGCTGCCACCCAAGTTGTCTCCCGGCTCCCCCTCCTCGCAGCCGAGCTTCCTGCGTTCTCAAGCCCCGCCTCAATGACCAGAGACCATTGGTTCCCGAGCTGGCCCCTCCTAAGTCACCAATCCACACCCACACAGGTTTTACACCTGACAGGGCCCTGGGCCTGGGGCTTAGCACTTAACAGCTGAAAGTACTTCCACTCAAAAGAAACAAAAGCCATGCTAATGAGACAATTTTGCTTAACAACACAGGCATCTGAATGGATAATGGATTAGATCTGGGGAAAGACACAAGGAAGGGAGACCAATTAGAAGGCCCTGACAATAGTCTAGGGAAGGGGTGATGAGGGCTTGTACAGGGGTGGGGGGTGACTGTGGGAGTGGAGAGAAGTGAATGCATGTAGAAACAAGAGTTGTTGTGAAGGCAGAAACCATAAGATTGGACAATGGATTGTATATATGGGGTGAGAGTGAAGTGCTGAGGATGGCACTGAAGTTGTGAGCCTGAATAACTAGGATGCTGGTGATGCTCTTGATAATATTAGAAAAGCTGGGAAGCAGGGAGGCCTGGAACAAAAGAAAATGAATTGTTTTAGATATGTTGAGTTTGAAATGCACATGGGCCATCTAGTTAGAAATGTCCAAAAGGCAGTTGGTGATGTAGGGCTATATTTCAGGAGACTAAGGTTGGCTATATATAGTGTTCTAGAGAATGTCTGCAAAGGGATGATAATTGAATCAGATGACATCACTGGGAGTGTGTACACACATATACACACACACTTTGCTGTGTCTGTTTCTCTTTTTCTACATGAATATTACTTATGAATCTCCTCTACTGAACCTTTATCCATATCCTGCTCACTCTCCATGAATGTCTCCTGAAATGCTCTGACCTAGGCCTTCTTATTATTTACGCATATACACATAATATATACGTGTTATGAAAATATGCATACATATATATACATAAAATATATACATGCGTGTATAAATAATAAGGGGGCCTAGAACAAAGCACTTGAGGAGACATTCCTGCAGAGTTAGCACGATATAGATGAAGAGTCAGTAAAGGGTACTGATGAACTTCAGGTAGATAAAAATACAAACATAATCAACATCGCACAAGGCTAGGCAGGAGGAGTAACTAGGAGAAGAAAGTGCTCTGAAGAGACAAAGGCTTCAAAGGCAAAGAAACTGAGGACTGAAAAGTGGCCATTCAATTTCCCAATAAAATGAACATTGGTAACTTTGGAGAGGGCTGTTTCAGATTACTGAGAATTAAGAAGTGGTCAGTACTCTTGAGCTATCTTTCAATCCTCAGGAAAGAAGGCTTTATTCCGTATCATCATAGCATTCCGGGAAGTAGTATTCTTAAATGCAGACTTGTTAAATGAGGAAACACATCTAGGTTAATTTTCTGGGAGGACAGAGGAGAAGGAACTATTTAAAGAGGTTTGGAAGAACTCTCAGAAACAAGGAGGAAGAAAAAAGGCATTAAGTCCCTCTTCTCTTTGGGGCTTTAGATTGGACCCCTTGCCCTACCATTTACAGTCCCTCTTCAAAACAATAAACTTAAAACACACACAAACTAAGCTCAAGAACAATTTATGGGTCTAAGGCTAGCTCTGAACATTCTAGAAGGTGTGACTTTTTTAGATCACAGGATTTCAGGAGGGCTTTTGTTGCATCTCAGTGACCTCAAGCAGGTCCATCTGTGCCCCAGAGGCCATTAAGTGGACCTAGAAATATACATTCTCATGGAACTACCCTAAATTTTACACAGGGCATGAAAATAACTTCAAAAAAAATAATTTGTTACTTAGTGGTCAATTCAGTCCAAATATTCTACTCAAATGCTTAGGTAAAAACAGCATGAAGGTGTAAGGAGTTTGGAATGAGGGGGTTGGTAGCCATTTCAGGTCTGATAACTTATTCCCTTTCTTCTATCTCCTCCCCAAATCCCCAATAAGACAGCAAAGACTACAAGGAAAGAAAAAGCCAAGGCAAGTGGCTATTTGGGACGGGTGCAAAGATTTCACTAATTAAACCACTTTCATCATGTATCTAAGGCAAAACACGAAGAAAAAAGAAATCATAGCTGTCAGAATAAACCACATAGAGTCTGATACTTGAAACGGAGACACACCAGATGGCTATTGCTGAATGAAAAATAAATGTCCAAATAGTCGGGGGGCGGGGTGAAATCAGCAAGAAATATTTCTCATTAGGATATTGAAATAAAGATTATTGAAGACACCATCCAAACCTGCCCGGCCAAGCAGAAGCCAGAAGCCAGATTTCCTGGAGTAGCATCAATGAATGCCCAGTCAGGCAAAAGCCAGAGGCTGGAAACAAAATTGCCTAGGGGCTGCTCAGCAAGAACTCAGATAAATTTGCCAAGGAGAGCATGAAATGCATCTTTTATAAAGCAACAGATCCAAGCCCATCAGCAACAAGGAAGAAAACTGATTATAAATGACCAGGGCTCTCTAATAATTTAGTTTAGAAACTTAAGGCCAAATTTGTTTGGCCTCAGATGTCCCCCTAATTACATCCCAAAAGGCCACTGTTGAGTGTTAGATTCCTAGAAATGAAAAGTAGTCAAATTTATCTAATTTTCTTCCTACCCATTAGTGTTCTTTAGTACATCCAGTTCATTAGAACTGCATTATCATAAAACATTGAGTTAAACTGTCTAACAGAGGCAAGGGAAAGTATTTTTTTTTAAATTCCTTAACAGGTGGTCCAAATACAAAATGTTTAAAATAAAATTATATAAGCTTTTGTGAACTTCTGGATTTTTATGTTGTTGTATAGAACATGGATTCTTTAAGAATTACTAGATTCACAAAAAGGGAAAGGTAAGACTTCATAATCACCAAGATAGAACATTAGACCTTCAGTTAGGAAGACCTAACTTCAAATCTAGCCTCAAACATTAGCTATGTGACTTTTGGCAAGTCACTGTTTGCCTCAAATTTCCTCAATTGAAAAACAGGTTTGACAATAGAATCTATCTCCTGGGCTTCTTGTGAGGATTTATTGAGATATTATTTGTAAGCATTTTGCAAATCTTAAAGTGCTATATAAATGCACTCTAATGGGTCAGATATTTTAGCTAAGCAGGCGTCAGAGTTTAGCAATGCAATAACAAAGGGATGGTACCTCAGAAAAGGGCCTCCTCAAGCTGGGAGCTAGCGATATAAGGCTAGCATTATGTGATGAATAGAGAAAATCAAGGGGTAAACCTTGCTAGGGGTTGGGTCCTTCGCAATTTGTGATCCAGTTTCTGACTGAATGAATAGTAATTATGACTGGTAAAGCAAGTAAGTTTTACTGAGTGACTCAAAAGAGAATCATAGTAGTCCTATTTGTAAAGTCAAGCAGTAGCTACAGGAAAAAACAACAAAAAACCAAATAAAAAAAGTTTATGGCAGATCCATAAGCAAGAATCAAGAGTAATAATTTCTTGCTCATATTTTATATACTCATAGTTCCACTGGTAATTCTCAAATTAAAACTATGAAGTAAAATTAACATGAAAGCAATTTAGAAGATTAATAAATATATACAGCAATTACCAATATACTGGTTAACATTGATCTATATGGACCTTTCAAGCTCTAAATTTTTATAATTCATTGAATAGTAAATCTCATTGATATAAAGAAACAGTTTAACATAACTTAAACAATACATCCACATACAACACCTGGAATGTCAAATGAATCACATTAATGCATTTTATTAGCATTTTACAGAAGGGTACATATGCTTAATTTCACAAATAATTTTCCTAACATGACCTTTAACATTTTTTTGTCAATGACTTAGATAAAAGCATAGATGAAATGTTTATCAATTTTGTGGGTGACATAAATATAAGAATGATATAGCTACACAATGGATGATAAAGTAAGGATCAGAAAATACCCTGACAAACTTAAATATCTGGCTGATTCTAACAGGATAAAATTTAATAGGGATAAATATCTAATCATAGTCCTGGGTTCAAAAGAATCAGCCTCCTAGATAAAAAATTGGGGAGGCACAGTTAGAAGCAGCTTGCCTCAGAAAGATCTAGGGATTTTAGTAGAATTCAAGTTCCATCAACAATGGCAGCCAATAAATGTAAATGAAACACTGGGTTGAATAATAAGACTCATTTTTTGTTCTGTTTTTTGGTTGATTTTTCTTGTCATTTCTAATCCTCAGGCACAACTTTACCCTTCCTTCCTGTCTGTCAACCATTTACCCAATTTTGGAGTTCTATTTAGTGATTTCTTTTTCTTTATTTTTTCTGTTATCTAAACTTCCCCTTCTATTTTCTCTTTTACTTCAAAATCTCTTTCACTCGCTCACTTTTTTTGTTAATTTTTGGGTACCTTTTTCTAAGAGAGATTTTTCTGAAAAGGATTTACTCCTCTTGTTCTTTTGAAATTTCCTGCCATTTTTGTCTATCTCAAACTTCTATTTTCTGACATTCTACATATTTATTTCCTCCTTCTTTAGCTTTTTTTTTTTTGGTTCCTTGTGGAATTAAAACTTCTAGAACAGAGAGTTTTAATTCTCTCTCTTTTTTAATGTCTATGTAATTATCTTCGCAGATGTTGTACCTCTGCTTTTTTTTTTCTTCTGTTGTGCTGACTCTTAGAAGCATCAATTTATGAGAGAGGTAATGAGGATAGAAACATTGTCTCATGACAGAATTTCCCTGTACATCACACATTTCCCTTTATCTTCCACATACTCTTGTGTTCTGTGTACCCTCCCATTCCGCATATGAGACAACACAAAATATATTTTATTTGAGGGGAATTCACAATAGTCTAGGATTGTTTGTTCCTCCACTCTCACTTTTATTTTCCTTTCATCTATATCTCCTTGCATACTTTTGGAAAGAAATCTCTTAATGATCCCTCTGTTGTTTTTAACCCAAAATGACTTTCTCTCCAGTTTTTTTTTTCTTTTAATAGTTTCTTGACAGCTGCATTCATTTATTTTCTTGAATTTTTGTTGTTTGAGGTTTTTGCAGGTTAAACAATTTACTAATGTTTGTTTGTATTTTTTCTGGAAAAGAGGCAGGAATGCTCCAAACACCTCTTTTCTGCTGAATGTCTATATTCTTTTTTTCATTTTAGATTAAGCTCAGGTTTGTAGGGAATGCCATTTTAGGTTGCATCTTGAGCTTTTCTTTTTAGAATATATTATTCTATTCTGGGGCTTCTTGTGGATGCAAAATAGTCTTATATTAGTCAAATTTCTTTTCCTTTATATTCAATGGTTTTTCTTCTTGCTTGCTGAATTTTTCTAATTGAAATGAATTAATTTTAGCCACTATGTGTCATGGAGTTTGAACCATAGGATTTTTTGTATTTTCTTTAAATTCACTGTGTGAGTTCTTTCAATAGATTTTCAATTTCAATCAGTCTTCAATTTGTTTTCAGTATCTAGAACTTCTGATGAGTTTTCTTGTTTTATTGCTTGTACTATAATGTTCAAGAGGCAGAGGGTTGGCCCAGCAGATACAGTGTTAGCTTTGGAGTCAGGAAGATCTAGGTTCGAATCTGGACTGAGACAGTTAATAGTTGCATAACTCTGGCAAAGTCACTTAACCCTGTTTTCCTTGGTTTTCTCATCTGTAAAATGAGCTGGAAAAGGAAATGATGTATCTTTGCCAGGAAAACCCCCAAAAAGGTCACAAAGAGTAGGACACTGAACATGACCGAAAAACCGCAAATGTTCAACTTGTCTATTTCCTGTCTTCAAAATCAATGTATTTTGCTTATACAGAAATCACGAGTTCTTTTAAGGTTATTGTGTTTGCCTTTCTTCTTTAAGATTCTCTTTTAGTTGAGCATTTCTGTATTCTTAATTTGCTTTTCTCTCTCGCTTCTTTGGACAGACTTACTACATGGAGTAATTCAAGTTTTTTAAGAGTTTTTTCTCTCTTGAAGCATTTGGAAACACTGTATGATGCAGTTTTCTGCTCTCTTCAGAATCCACATGGGCCTCTATTTCATTAGGTGTTAGTTAAATTTCCTTTGTCTTGCAATATTTGTTTAGAGAAGCATGTAATTCCTTAGACATTTTAGTATTTATCTTTCCTTCTAACTTTAGCGTCTTCTCTATTGATTTATCTGCTAGTGCTCTACATTTCTAATGAATTCTTTTTCTTGTGAAATCTTTGGTGATTTTACCTTTATTACTTATATTAACTTGTTGCATACTCCTCCCCCTTTGATGGTTGGTTTATCCCCAGGGCTTGACTTACAAGCTCTATCAGCCTCACTCAACAATGAGGAATTTATTTTATTGGCCCACATAAGCCCTGGGTGGAAATGATTAGCCTCAGCTGGACTTCAGTCTCTTTTCCTTCAGACCTCATACATTCATGCATGCTGGCTCCCTTTATGACTTCCCTCAGAACTTCTTTGATTATAGTAAATCTTTGCTTCTTTTTTGCAGGATTAGAAGAGAGCTGGATATTCTGGGCACTCTGCTAATAGTTCCGTAACGTAGATGCTGCTTCAGGGAGAAGGGAAGCATGCCCCTCACCTCACATACATTTGCTCTTTTCATTTTCCTGGGCAGAGTTGAGGTCAGCTACTTGTTGCAATAAGATGATAAGGGAAAGAGCAATGGTGGGGTGCACGAAAATTCTGCAGCAAAACGTTGTTAGTGCCAAAGCATAATTGGGTGAGTCAATTTGCATATCTGGTCAGCGTGTGGAGGCTGGTAAGGGAAGAGTCCTTGGTGAGAGTCTTAAAATTTAACATTATCCACTACTGATTAGTAAGGCTGTTGCCTTTTGTATCTTTTTTCCTTTTTTGTTCTGTGGATATGGCTGTGATTGTTCTACTTCTAGGGAGTAATTCTTTGTTGCTGTTGTTTTTAAGCAAGGACAGGAGAACATGTATAGTACTTTTTCTTGGTCATTCTACCCTAAAATTGCTGTTTAATATTTCTACCAATGATAATATAAAGATATAGATGGCATAGTAATCATATATGCCTATTACACAAATCTAGGAATACATAAAATATTGGACGGTGGATACAATATTCAAAATGATCTAGAAATGCTAGAGTGGTGGTTAACCTCACAGAAACTTTTTTTTAAATTTATTTTTAACATGTTTGGTTTTCAGCATTGATTTTCACAGGCGTTTGAATTACACATTTTCTCCCCATTTCCCACC
Source organism: Phalanger gymnotis (assembly GCA_028646595.1). Lineage (NCBI taxonomy): Eukaryota > Metazoa > Chordata > Mammalia > Diprotodontia > Phalangeridae > Phalanger > Phalanger gymnotis. The sequence continues at coordinate 165,265,116 of CM053627.1, forward strand.
CCCCCCACTCCAAGATGGCGTACACTCTGGTTGCCCTGTTCCCCCGTCTGCCCTCCCCTCTGTCACCCCCATGCCCTCCCATCCCCCTTTCCCTTCCTTTCTTGTAGGGCAAGATCTCACAGAAGCTTTTAAAGTGTGGTGAAGTGTATAGAAACCTTTTTAAGGTATGTTTTATAATGCTTTAAGATAAATTACATATCATTACAAAACAAGTGTACTGATAATATTATCAGTTTATCAATTTATCAATTATTAAACTTTTTTGATAAAAGAATCCATAGAACCTGGGTTAAGGCCCCACATGCAAGAGTTTGAATCAAATAAGTTGAAAATTAAAAGAAATATTGCAAAGTCTTATACTTAGTTACAAAAAAAAAATCAGCTTTACAAGATGGGAGTGGTTAGACAGCATATGAGAAAATATTTGAGGGTTTTTAGTGTACTCTAGGCTCAACAGGCATCAGCAGTGTGATGTGGCAGCCAAAAAAAAGAATAATGGTATTAAGCTTCATTAAAAAAGGCACAGCTTCCAGGAATTGGATTTCCATAAACCTACTTAACTAAGGCCTCGTCCATCCTTATCTGGAATACTATATTCCTTTCTTACTGCCATAGCTTAACATTATTGATAAAATAGAGGGCAACCAGGATAGTGAAGGGAAGGATTATTGAAAAAACTGTGTAGGTTTACTTAGAGAAAACTGAGGACAAACATAATGACTTTCTTTGGGCACTTAAGTACTGCCATGGAGTTCTAGGATTAGGCTTTTTCTGTTTAGCTCCAGAAAGTATAGACAGGAGCCGTGAGTGGCAGTGGCAAAGAGGCAAATTTAGGCCTAGTGTCAAGTCAATCTCCCTAACAACGAGAACTCCTCCAAAGTTAAACAGGTGGCCTCAAGAGGTGGTAGGCTTCTCTTTCTTGAAGATCTTCAAGCAGAAACTGGACAACTACTTGTTGGGTATGTCAGACAGCAGATTACTTCTGTGGACTAGAGTAGATGACCACTGAAGTTCCCTCTAACTCACAAATACTGTGTAATTTCACGTAACCTTAGGTAAAATACTGTTGAAGTCTGGTAGCCAGATAAGAGATCCTTTCAACCAGACGATCAACCCATTAGTGGAAAACTGTTTATTGCATCTCTAATACAATATGATGTACTAGAAAGACCAATGACTTAAGAGTGCACTTTTAAAAAAATTGTTACAGTCATTTTAATATTAATTAATAATTCTCTTTCTAGGTTGTAATATCCTCAAAAGCATGGACCAGGTCTGATTTCATCTTTGTAACACTAATGTCTAAAATAATACCTTTTAATTAATTTAATTCAACAAATATTTATTAAATGCCTACTATGTTCCTGGGACTATGATACACAGTTGGGGTTACAAAAACAGAAATTAAATAGCCCCTGCCATCAAAGAGCCTACATTCTACTGTAGGAAAAGATGTGTACAACACCACATCATAATATTTGATTGTTTTAATCCTAAATTCAATGTGGTAGCTCCCTAAGATCCAAGTGGCTCCCTTTTGTGAAGCTGCAGGGAGTTTAGATGAAAAATTGTAATTTTATATACCATCACCTCAGACCATCAGGAAAATTTCTAACATTTTTGGGATCTCTACTTCAATTTTTATCTGTCTCTAATTACTGGTTACTCTTTGGTTAAGGCAAAATTCAGATTACTAGAAACAACTGGGTAATGAAATAGCTAATTATATTGTAATGTCTGTGGAAAGATAGACACTAAGAGGGACTTTTCTTGGGACTTCCCTCAATTTTTGAATAGGTAAGCATATTGATGGCTTCAACCTGGGCTGTCTGCTAAACGTCTGCCTTTTGAAGCAGATGGTCCAATGATTTGAGTTAGATATTATGGCAAACTACTCTTTCCTTTTTTGCTAGTTGCTCTGGGGTTGTTGGTGCTTAGCTCACTTTTGAATGACCACTTCTTCCTCTTAACTTCCAGACCCTAGGCTCTTATCTGATTCTGAGATAGAAACTCTTTTTTTATAAACTCCCTTTGGGCATAATTATACATGTCAAGAATTGGTTTAACTGATTCAAGGAGGTAAACAGAGCCTGTTCACACTTAGTTCTGATTCTTTTAATCAAGAAGCATTTTTATTTAATTAAAGTCATTACTTTTAAGTGGGTGGAATAATCAATCAAAAATTCTTATACATGTACATAGGTAACTAAATATGGAAAAAAGAAATTATAACTCTAAGTATATACAAAAATATAAAACTACCTTCAGAGATATATATCACTGGAAAAAGAGATAGGCCCATTCTGTTGAAGGAGCAAGGGATAAGAGGGCAATTTGAGTACTGTTCAAATTAAGACCTTTGCAGAGTAAGAACTTAATAAATGCTTCTTATATTGAGTTCTAGGCTCAGGGCTGTGATCTTGGGTAACTCCCTTAATTTCTCTGAGTTTCGATGTTCTCATTCATACAGTATAGGATTAGATGAAATAAATATTTTCAAATATTTTATTAGTTGAAGAATTCTGTGACCTGTTATTTAATGCCTTCATTTCAGGTGATACAGGTAAATTTATTCTTGGAAATTACAACTTTGGTATCACCTATGCCCCTTGGTGGCAGTGTTGTTGTTCAGTCGTTAAATCAATTCTGACTCTTTCTGATCATATCTGGGGTTTCTTTGTTTTATAAAGATACAGGAGTGGTATGCCATTTCCTTTTCCAGTTCATTTTACAGATGAGAAAATGGAGGCAGATAAGATTAAGGTATTTACCCAGGGTCACATAGCTAATAACTATCTGAAGCAGGATTTGAACTTAGTTATTCCTGACTCCAGGCCCATCACTCTATCCACTGGGCTACTTTGTTATCTTCCTCTAATATCCAATTAGCTTTCAAGTGTCTGAAGGGTTATCAACTGGAAGACTTTCTCTGCTCTGAGTAAGAGAAGCAATGGACAGAAGTGATAGAAAGGCAGATTTATTCTTCTTCCTAGAGAAAACTACTTAGGGATCGTAGCATTTACAAAATGCAATGAACTCTCTTCAATGACCCTAATCCTGAGAAAGGTCTCATGAGTTACAAATATCATCTTTCCATGTAGGAATGTAAACAGTTCAACTTTAGCAAGTCCTTTATGATTTCTCTTTCCTATTTACTTTTTCATGCTTCTCTTGATTCTTGTATTTGAAAGTCAGATTTTCTATTCAGCTCTGGTCTTTTCATCAAGAATGCATGAAAGTCCTCTATTTCATTGAAAATCCATATTTTGCCCTGAAATATTGTATTCAGTTTTGCTGGGTAGGTGATTCTTGGTTTTAATCCTAGCTCCTTTGACCTCTGGAATACCATATTCCAAGCCCTTTGATCTCTTAAGGTAGAAGCTGCTAGATCTTGTGTTATTCTGATTGTCTTTCAATAATATTCAAATTGTTTCTTTCTGGGTGCTTGCAATATTTTCTCTTTGATCTGGGAACTCTGGAATTTGGCAACAATATTCCTAGAAGTTTTCCTTTTAGGATCTTTTTCAAGAGGCGATCAGAGGATACTTTCAATTTCTATTTTACCCTCTGGTTCTAGAATATCAGGGGAGTTTTCCTTGATAATCTCTTGAAAGATGATGCCTAGGCTCTTTTTTTGATCATGGCTTTCAGGTAATGCAATAATTTTTAAATTATCTCTCCTGGATCTATTCTCTAGGTCAGTGACTTTTCCAATGAGATATTTCACATTGTCTTCTATTTGTTCATTCTTTTGGTTCTGTTTTATAATTTCTTGATTTCTCATAAAGTCATTACCATCTATTTGCTCCATTCTAATTTTTAAGGAATTCTTTTCTTCAGGGTGCTTTTGGACCTCTTTTTCCATTTGTCCAATTCTGCTTTTTAAGGCATTCTTCTCCTCGTTGGCTTTTTGGAGCTCTTTTGCCATTTGGGTTAGTCTATTTTTTAAGTTGTTATTTTCTTCAGTATTTTTTGGGTCTCCTTTAACACGATGCTGACTTGTTTTTCATGACTTTCTTGCATCACTCTCATTTCTCTTCCCATTTTTTTCTCTACTTCTCTTACTTGATTTTCCAAATCCTTTTTGAGCTCTTCCTTGGCCTGTGACCAATTCATACTTTTCTTTGGGGCTTTCTGATGTAGGGTTTTTGACTTTGTTGTCTTCTTCTGGCTATATGTTTTGATCTTCTTTGTCACCAAAGTAAGATTCAATAGTCTGAAGTTTTTTTACACTGTCTGCTCATTTTCCCAGCCAATTACTTGACTTTTTAGCTCTTTGCCAAGGTAGAACTCTGCTTCCAGAGTAGAGAGTGCTGTGTCCCAAGCTTCAGGGGTTTTGAACTGCTTTTTTTAGAGTTACTTCTAGGCACCTGTAAGTTTTCAGTTCTTCTGAGGTGGTATGATCCAATGAGAGGTGTTTAGTCCTCTCCTGGCCTGTGCTCTGGGGTCTGTGAGTGATCTTAAGCACTCTTAACTGCCCTGTAACTACCAGGAGGACTCCCTCTCCACAGCCACTACAAGCTCTGCTACACCAGTGCTCTTCCTTACCTCAGGACCACCAACCAAGCCTGAGACACAGGGCCAAGCAAGGAAAAAGAAGAGTAGATAATAAGGTGTTAAAGAGTAAGTTAGTGATGAGCAAGTAGAGGTAAGGTATATGGAGCCTATTCATTTTACCCGTTTGATAGCAAAAAACGGGGAGAGATGGGGGAAAGCTTGAAGAGGCAGCAAGATCAGGGGAAGTTGTGGGCTTTTGTTCTGTTTTGTTTTGAACATGGTAGTTCTAAACACGCTTCTAGATTGACCAGAAGAGGGAGAGATTGAAGCAACATGATAGAAAAGGATACCCTGATGGAGAGAAGTCACAAGAATGGGTTTGAGGGGTCAGGTAGTAGGATTAGCTTTCACATGTAAGAGGGTGACCTCTTTTTCTGAGACTAGAGGAAAAGAGATTGATGACATTAAGAGGTTGAGAGGAATGGAAAGGGAAGTTAAGGGAATACCCATCAGTTGTCCTCAATCTTCTCAGTAAAGTAGGATGCAATCCTGGAGTGGAGTGAGGAGGAAGCAGAGAAAATTAGAACTTTGAGAAGAAACGTAATAATAGTTTGGAATAACCATTGTTTGGAATGCCTTAAGTAATCCATAGAACATAGAAAACAGGTTTCCTTATGTTAATAAGGGCCCAGTGAGGTTGCCTACACAACTCTATTGTGAGATCAATTAGTACAACTTCATAATTTCCTCTAGAACAAGTTTAACAAATTTTGGCTTTGTGTTTTCCCAGGCAAAAACTGATGGAAAGCAAAAATGAAGTGGGAATAGGAGCGGAAGGAGAGATGGGGAAGAGATGCTAGAGATAAAATACTAACAATATCAGGAAATGCCCACAAATACAAAAGAGAAGTTAGTACATTTTTTGAAAAGGCTCACGAAACTAAAACACTAAAGGAATACAGATGTACAGCAGTCTGAGACCATCTAATGAAAGGCTAAGTATCCTCTAATAGTATATTTATTATAGTGCATGGTAACTGACGCTTATAATGATGCTCTTGAGCTATCATTAAATGGGCATACTATTCTCAGTAAACTCTATTTAATAAGGCAATTGAGTGTCTTTACATTTTAGAATGATTTCCATCATAGTTCATTTTTTTAAAATTCTGAAAAGGGTACATTTTATATTTCTATAATCTTAATTCAGTGTAAACCACACATCTAGATGCTGTCTACCTAGATATTGAGGCACATTTTCAAATGTCATTTTTTTTGTTTACTTACAGAATTATATTACTTAGTGCTAATAATATATTATTACTCTCCCCACAAAACTGTCTTGTATTTAACTACTTTATATTTATTCTGTACATACCTGTATGTGTACTTGTCTCCTCCATCATTAAGTTTTCTCCTTTGGTATGTTCTTTGAAAGTACAGAGTATTTTACTCTTAGTATTTTCATTTTTAGCACCTACCAAGGCTCCTGATATACAATAAAGACTTGCTGATTGATGCATTCTCAGGGAAATATTAGAGGTAAATTTTATTACAACAATGCTTCTGGGTAATTACATTAGATATAAAATAGAAAAAGTCAAACAACACAAATTTCAGGTTTCATTATTTTAAAGGTAAGATACAAGCCAAAAGAAAATACACCTAGTGAAAACTGTACATAAATTACATACACGCATAATTTTACTTTTATATTTAATTTATAACTGGACCACTGATTTACAGTCTTATTGCTTCACATTGTATAAGTTAGGAACTGCTACACTGTATTTTAGTAACAATGAATATTCTTAACAGAGATAGTTTACATATGAGGGACCCAGACCTATAATTGCAATACCCAATGTAGGAACTCACTCTGGGAGCTAAGATGGCAGAGTAGCAGGAATAAGTACCAAGCAGAGTTTCCCTTCCTACCTATATCTCCTCTTTCCCTCCCCAAAATACTAAATTTTTATCAGAAATCCAACAAAATCCATAATGAGTAATTTTCCAGTCCCTTTTGGCATAGGGAAATAGAGTTGTGGACATGGGGAATGGGATCTGGCTGGGAGCATGCAGCAGGGAGTAAAGACCAAAACAATAATTTATTAAGTACTTGCTAGGTTGCTAAGTACTCCAGAAATACTGTCTTATTTGAATCTCACTATGACCCTGTGAAGTCAGTGCTATGATTATCCCCATTTGGAAATTGAGGAAACTGAGACAAATAGAGGTTAAGTAACTTGCCTGATTTTCCTAACTCGAGAGCCTATGTTCTATCTGCTGTGCCACTTTACTACCTGGAACATTCAGGGGCAGGGAGAGACTTTGAAACAGAACAAAATGTGGTCTATATCTAGGAGACAGAGGCTTAAACTTACATAGGGCTCTGTCACCTATTACCCAGTTCTGGGTCATAAATCCAGGGTGAATTAAGGACAGAACATGCACCTAGGGGTAGCTTTCCAAGGTAAGAAAAAGCAGTTAGTCACAGGCACTAGGCTGTGCACAGTGCACCAGAGCACAAGGAGAAAGTTCAAAGTAAGCAGTGGCTATGTGGTTCTGATGCTAGAAGTGGAGAGCGGTCTCATTTCTAGCTTCTAACCCAATTTCAAGCCTCTGGAGGAAAAACTAGCACAGGAACTCCAAATCAAAAGGAAATCTACAGCTCTGTCACTCTGAACCAGTAGAAATTTCCAGTTGGCTGATCATGGTTGAGTTCGGCAGTAGTCTTCTGAAAATCCAAATAGTAAGCCCACAGGCTTATTGCTCGGACCTAAACCTAAGTCAGAAATTTACAGAACTCAAACCAGAGGGACAGTGATCAGACTTTGCCCTGGATCAGACCACTTTGGGAGCACTTAAAGCTTTCTCGTCCCCAGTCTGAGCTGTCCTTGAGATACTGGAATAACACATTAAATGCTCCAAGAAAGCAACGGCATGAGAAAATCTGAGATTATCTTCAGAAGTACACAAAGGTACCCCTTAACATAAAGTCTGAAGTCAGGAAGAAGAAACAAACAAACAAAAAAATTAATCCCATCATAAAAAGTTATCATGGCAACATGGAGGCTCAAGACACAAACCCAGAAGAAGAGAATGACTCCACCACATACAAGCAAAGCCTCAAAGAAAAACATAGCTTGGGCACAGAATCAACTAGAATTAGAAAGAAAATTAACAGCTTGGCATGAGCAGTACAAAACCCTGTTGGAGGAACAAACTTCCTGAAAATTAAATGGACCAAACAGAAGAGAAAGACTTCTTGAGAAAATAAAAAAATATTAAAATAAAGTCAAAAGACTGGAAATTTTAAATAGAAAACTTAAGGTAACTCACAACAAAAACAACTGACCTGGAAAATAGATCAAATAGAAGAAAATTAAGAAAGCCATGACTGATTTAAAAAAAGAGTCTGGATATCATATTCCAATAAATTTTAAAAGAAAACTCAGATCTTTTAGAACTTGAGGGCAAAGTGAAATAAAAAAAGCATCTGCCAGTCCCCCTCTGGAAAGAAATCCTAATGAAAATACCCAAGAAACATTATAGCCAAAATTCAGTGACTCCAGATTAAAAACAACAACAACAACAAAAAACACTGCAGGTAAACTGGAAACTAGAATGCTTAGCCAATAGGGATATTGAAAAGGAAGAGATGTAATTATTGCAAGATGAGGAACCCAATAGTCTTTCTCCTCTCCCCCTTCCAGCCTCCCATTTTCCATCTTTTCTGTCCCTGGCCGTGTTTCTGTCTCTCCATCTCTGTGGATACTTCTCTGTGTGTCTGTCTCTCTCTTTCATTTTCTCCTTATGAGTAAAATGTAACACTAGAGGTACACAGCCACATAGAGGAAAAAATCCCAGATATGTGAGCAAATTGGTTTCTGCAAAGCTGATCGGAGCAGTAATCCAGGGTATTAATGCAATTTCAACAACTTTAACTTTCTTTTACATTGAATTTCTCATTTCCTCAAAAGGAAAATTACTTAGTGGTTAGTAAGTGGTTTCAAAATCTATTTAGACTACTTGAAACAAATTTCTTCAGTTACAATTTGAAAGTCATTTTAAAAAATCCTTTACCCCTTCTTATATAGAGACACGATACCAGTGAAAATATTAGGCAATAAAATGTAGGAGTAGCATGATTACTTGCATTTTTATTTTAATAATTAAAAAAAAACTGCCCTCAGCTTGATTTTTTTTTCTAAATGAGCCACCTAATTTCCAGTTTCCAAACTATTTTAAATAGCCTCACTGAGCATTACAAGTCAGGGACAGGAAAATGTCAATCCTTTATCCTGGATACAATTGTGTTCAGGAAAATCCATTACCTAGCTTTCAAATAGTCTTTCCTCTGTTTTTCAAAGGTGCATTTACATCTTTTCTTGAGCTATCTATTCCTGAATCATGAGGAGTGGGCATAAGCTGGGTTTTTATGTCACATACTATGTTAGAAGAATATACTTTCAATGTAAACAGCAAAAGTGAAAAAAATTCTACTTATAAACACACACACAAGCTTCATATTAGTTGAATTCCTTTGTAATGTAAATCATTGGTAAATTCTAAAGCTGTCCTTTATTACTGTGACCATTTTTTGGATATCAATAGAAAAGTAGAAATGTACAAAAATACAGACATGAAAAATATTTTCTTCTACTTTATTAAGAGCAACTATCCTCATTTGAGCACATTTAAGATAAGCAAGAAGAGCATAAAAAACTTCAATCTGAATTTTTTTTTAAACGTAAATTCATGGCCTACAGAATCACCTCTACTAGTGAAATCACAGATCCAATCCTTATCCTTATAAGTTCATGAAAAACTGAGATGATATTTATCTGACAACCTTAAAATGCTACATAAATTATTATTATTATTCCAAGGCAATGTGGCTTGGCTACTACAAATGCTCTCCTGCAGGTTACTTGCAAAGTAGTAGTAGATTTCAAAAGGAGGCTCATCCTCTACTTTGGAAGGAGAAAGAATAAAAAAGAGCCATAAAGGAGAAGTCAGTCTAAATAGAGAACTATTTGGGTTTATTTGGGAGTAGGTCAACACTTATTCTCTCACAGGTATAGTGCTTTGATGTATGGAATTAACGTCAGTGTTCAAGAGAATCTGCAGTTCTCTGGATGCATTTGTTTAAAGGCAGAAAAATGGAATTCAGATAAGATGGCTGTGTGCGTGATCATGCCTAAGCCTAATTCTTTTTCATTACCTTAAAACAACAAGAACTGTGCTAAATGAAAGGAAAGCAATCTTCATAAGGTTAGGCTTACAGAAAAACAAACAAAACAACCCATCTGCCCCTTTCCCCCAACAAAAACCAGCACAGACACTCTGAAGAAATAAGCGAACAAAGAAATTGCAATATAATGAATAACTGCTAGGGGGTAAGGGAAGGAGAATGAAAATGCGAAAAATCTTCAGAAGAATGGAATAATTCTATAGTAACAATAATAGGGCCCCATAAATAAGAAGGGAACTAGTGCAAGCAACTGGGCAATGGTTGAGAAATTTAAAAGAATTAAAAGAAGACATGAAGGAGTTAGAGCTCTTAAAGAATTCATGTAAGGAAAAAATTATTTAGATTAGAGCACAGAGTAGGAAATCTTAATAAAGGAGTGAAGACTGAAAACAAATAGCAGAGATGGACTTTTAAAAATGCCAAGATGGAACAACAAATACCATATTTAATATAAGCTAAAAACAAAGAAAAAGAAACATGTTTGAACCAACTACAAACCAATGCAAATAACCATGAAGTTCAGTGAGGTAACCTGAGATCCATTAACAAAAACAAAAAGCAAAGGAAGAGGAAACAAGGAAAAATATTAGAAACTTCTTGATCTAATTTTAGACCAACAGAACTGAAAACTTAAATGGAAAGGATGACCTTTTCAGAAAGTGGAGGTCTATGAAGTTTTCTATATTGCACTTATTTTCAGACTTTTTCAATGAATTGACCAGTTATGCTCCTATTTTCTTTATTCCTGTTTTCTTTTTTACTTAAAAACCACTATTTGTTACATGAGATGGTTCTCTAGGAGGGGGAGGAGAAGAAAGTATATCCAGAGGAGCTAATGTAATGCAAAAAGGGGACATTAATATACATTTATTTAAAAAATGAAAGTGATAAATATCTATAACTAAGAAAGCTATAACTTGGTAAAATATATGTTTATAAAAAAATCAAGTTAACAAAATAGAAAATAGAGAATGAAAACAAGCCATTCAGAAATTGTCATACATAAACTTATAAAGATAAAGAACTCTAGATATAAACAGATTATATGTAAATTCTAGCAAACATCAAAAAATACTTCTTGTTACATAAGTTATTTCAGAAATATTAAAGTACCTTACCAAACTTATTCTGTGAGGCAATTATTGTTAATACTCAAACCAAGTTGCGGTATAGCAAAGAAAGAGAACTAGAGACCAATATTATTAGTGACTGTAGACAAAACATAGTAAACGAAATGATAGCAAGACTACAGTAACATATTCAAAAGTATGTATTACACCCAGATTGGTTTTATGATGAGAATTCGAGGGTAGTTCAACATTAGAAAAATTATCAGTATAATTAATAATTTTAATAATAAAAGGTAACAGATATTATATGAATATATCCAAAGATGATGAAAAAAGTCTTTTACCTTTTAATACTCATTTATGTTAAAAGCATTAAAAAGCATAGGAATAAAAGCACCTTTTATTAATGTGATCAGGCACTTGCATTGTTTTTAATAGATAAAACTTTCTCATTAAATACAGGAATAAAGCAAAGTTTCCCACTTACTCCACTATTATTTGATAGTAAAATGTAGCAGAGTGAAACTTGAGAGGCTGGAGACTTGGGTTCAAATCTTTTCCCAGACACTTAGTAGCTGTGTGGTTGTAGAGAAAAACCTCACTGAATGTTTCTGAGCTTCTGTTTCCTCATTCAAATATGAGGATAAAAATGAGGGGGAAAAACATATCCAGAAAAATGGAATAATACTATAACAACAAAATCCAGAGCCCACAAAAGAGAATGGAATTAGTCTAAGAAATTAGGGAATGGCTGAAAATTTGTATAGAAGATTTAGGAGACTGAAATAAAGCATACAAGAAGCAGCAAGGCACCCTGAGGAAGAGATAGAAGGCAGCATGTGTCAGGCAAATCAAATCGCTGCCTCTGCTTTGATCACCATCTCTCTTCCGATCTTGGTGGAGACAGCTCAGGATCCTAAAGCCAAGAGCTTTGCGAATTTCAATGTTTCTAGCTATCATTTTGGTAAGTATCGCCTATGGAGATGCAGCATGGCAAGATGCTAAAACAAGGTGCAAGGTGCAGCCACAGGTACTAAAGAGTCAGAAAGGAAAGACCTTGCCACCAATGTTCCCAGCACTTTGAAAAGGTTCAACATCAGAAACTCGTATCATTTTATTAATGGAAAAGACATTAAAGAAGAGGCATAAATATCTGTGTTCCCACAGAACCCAAGACCTCAAGACTTTTCCACTTGACATGGAGCTAGTTGAAACTTGTGTTGTCAGGCCCCTTAAATATAAGCTCCTTCAGAGGAGGGGTAGTCTTTTTTTATTTGTATCCCCAGCACTTAGCACAGTGATTTTTACAAAGTGCTTAATACTTGCTTCAATTATTCATTTGTACAACAATATTTGAACTACTTATCCTATCAGATAGTTGTAAGTAAAATGTTTTGCAAATCTTTAAACACTATATAAATGTGATGATTATTCTTTTTAGGACAAGGACTCAATCTATGACTTCATCGATTTTATGAGGAAACCCTGCCAATGCAGGATGTCGTTTTCTTGACATCGTATAGCCTGAGAGATGTGCCGACAGCACTTGACAGATTAAGAGATTTGACCAGGATCATACAGTCAGTATATGAGAGAGGTACTTTTTTGGCAGGGGTGGGGTGGGCAAAGGGAATTGACTTTTCTTTGCATCCCCAGCATGTAACACGGTGCCTGGAACACATTAAATATAATGTTTGTGGATAATGATGATAATGAAGATGAAATAGCAGTGTGAATCCAGGTCTTCCAGGCTTTCTATCCACTATAGTATGTTGCTTTAAAAAGAAATTATTTTATTTTTGATTGCACATGAAATTGCAAATCTGTTATTTACAACTTCCAATTCTTTTAAAATATATAATAAAGTTATCATGTACATTTTTTTCTTCCCTCCCCCCCAAAATATACATACATGCACATATACAATTCTATACATACTTCTGTTTATTAGTTATTTCTCTGGATGCGGATTTTTAAAAGGTATTTCTATTATAAGAAGAAATATTGGATATTATATAAATAAGAAAAAAAGTAAGAATAAGCAAAATAATTTCTATTTGCAAATAAAATGGTACTTAGCTTTCGCACAAATAAAATAAATTCAGTTAGAATTTGAATAAAAATATGGGCCAGGAAAAATATGTGTTAACCATTTCTGATAACTGCCATATACCTAAAATCTATAAGATTAAGAATAACCCCTCATCAAATAAGTGGTCAAAATGTGAATAAATTCATTTAAAAAGCCTATTAATTGCTAACTACGTACCAAGCACTGTTTAAGTGCTGTGGATACAAAAACTAGCAAGCAACATCATACCTTCTCTGAAGGAGCAGAAACTCTAAACAGGGAAGAAAACTAATGGAAAGAACATATAGGTGGAAAGGGAGGGGAGGTGAAAATAGCCAGTAAGTGGCTTGAAAGCCCGCATCTAGGCAAAAGAGGGTTAATGCTCACTTATTCAAGATCTGGCTTCCTATGACACATTCACTGTGCAAAACCCACAACGAATATGTATAATCATACATAACAAATCCCCACATTAGCCATGTCAAAAGAGAAGAAAAACGGAAGGGAGGGGGAAAGAAGGATGTTTCAATCTGCACTCTGAGTTCATCAGCACTGGTGGATAGGATGCTTCATCCTGAATCCTTTGGAATTATGGTTGGTCATTGTGTTGATTAGCGTAATGAAATATTTCAAAATTGATTACTTTATGATATTGTCCTCCTGGTTCTTCATACTTCCCTTTGCATCGGTTCACGCAAGTCTTTTTCCCCTTCGTCACTTCTTACAATACAACAGAATTCTATTATATTCATATGCTGTAACTTGTTCAGTAATTCCCTAATTGATAGGCATCAATTGGCCAGCAATTGACTTGGTTTCTAATTCTCTGTCAACTGTGTAATTCCCTCTATTCTGTTCTCATACTTCTGCTTTGCTTTTACTTCACTCTCTTTTGGAGTCTGTTTTGCTTCTGACTAATATGCTCTTTAATCATCTACCCTCACACTTATGCCTCCTCCCTTTCTCTTAGTTCTTTTCCCTTTTCCTTCCGTGTTGGGTAAGATATATTTCTGTGCCCGACTGTGTGTATCTATGTATATGTGTATTCTTCCCTCTTTTAACCAGTTCTTGTTAAAAGACAAGGGGATGTGAGACTGGCTGCTTTGTTTTCCTTTAAGAGGTAGCTACCAGACTATAATTACATTTATCCACTTCACCTAAATAGTGCTGTTCTGGGGTATGTAAGTTCAAAACAAAAGACTAGCTGTTGTGTAATTAACAAGGGGAAAGGCAGTCCTTAGCTTACACTCAGAAGTGTCACTTTTTCCCACTAAAAATTAGTTTTACACATACATACGTGCACACACGCATGCACAATTACTAGCAAGTAAACCCACTTATCCAAACAAATAGTACACATAATTTGGATATTTTATGTAGATTAGAAAATACACAGAATGAATAAGTTCTTCCTCTTGGATGAGATATCTCAGCTCTAACTACAAGAGGCTCTAATTTCACCCAAGAGAAATTCCTTGATGTCTTTAGGGAGGCAAGTTGGAATTTAGGGACATTTTTGAAGAGCTAGCTTCCTCTACCTTTCTACACTTTCCAAAGTCTGTCTCTCTCATCCTGTGTATGGAATCAATCTCCAAAACAGTCTGGCACCAAGTGTTTCCTCTGAAGATGGCACAAAGATCTCCTCTTCTCTCTAAAGCTTGCATACCAGCTCTACCTCTCACATAGGGATGCCTCATTTTAGCAACATCCTTTCTACTACTCAGGAGAGTCTCATGCAAAATGTACCAGGCTTGGCAGGAAGCACGGGTCATACTTCATTAATAATAGAAATGTATCTTGCTCCCCAAAAGAACAATTGCTCTTCATTAATTATATACAAATATATAAAGGTGGCATAGTCAATTAGTTGGAAAGTATCTCTTCCCATGCATATCTTTCTGTATTTGCTCTAGAAATTCAACTCACCAAATAATTATTTAATACTTATTGTGTTCAGACTATTGTGCTAGGCAGTAGGGAGGTGTAATGCTTCATGGTGAGAGGAATTGTGACCAAAACTTAGGACTCTTTAAAAGTGAGGTACTCACTTTTAATATCAATATGCTATTAATCAATAGTTGAGCTCAATTTCTTAAGCATATTACTCCACAACAAAGGAAACTCCAGAGACCACTAGAGTCCAAGCACATATTTGGTTCTCAGGGAGGTTGTTACTATGCATTTCTTGGCTCTGCCCCTTCTGTCACTTTTTAGTAAATACATCTACTAAGGTGGTTAGTGTTTATACCACTTAGATCATAACTTGTAGTGTCACATTCTTAGCTCCCTTACATCCATTTAGTCCATGCTAACTTTTTGCAGGGCATATTTGTTATAGGGACACTAATTAATCGAAATACCAGAGATTAATCAAAGCAAGTTCACATCAAAGCAACCATCCTGGCAATTCCCCAGCTTTCATTTCCTGAATCACTCTCCATTCTCCTTGTCAGGCAGGCCTAGACCTGGAAATTTCATTTTCCCCTAATTTCTCCTACCAGGAGAGTTCTTTACACATGACAAAACCTCCTCGGGGGATCATTTTCCAGTCTAATGATATGACATTTTGCAAAACAGAACGTTCTATGGGTTTCTCCTACACAATGGCTACACTAGCTAGGTGATATCCCATGTCAGCCTTGCTCCCAGATCCCCAGGTCACATTCTCTCTTTCTTTAGGTATACACATTAGATTTATGTGTCTCTGTAACACTGAGCTGATCTTAGGGAGTTTTCTACATGGAATACAAACTGTGACTACCTATCACACCATCTCCAAAACAAGTGGAAAGATGGCAACAGCTACCACAAGTAGATTACTCATCATTCCACATTCCAACATTATCCTTTGAGAAATATGTCATTGGCCTATTCTGTCATTTACAGGCCTGGTGCTCAATTTGCCTTTACTTGACCCTAATACACAGTCGTTATGGTACAGTTGTTACATTTTGAAAAAAGACATAGTCCCTGATCTGGTGGAACCAATATTCTGGTCATAGATATAACATATGCAATCCAAATGTCATAACTAATTAGGGTAGAGGTGTAGTGTAGGCTTCATGAAGGATGTGGGATTTGAATTGTATGATAAAGCATAGCTAAGATTCAGTAAGGTGGAGAATGGAAGGATGGTTGAGGAATAGCATGAGCAGAGGCAAAGGCAGAAAGGCACAGAACATGTAAAGATAAGAGAGGCTAGTTCAATTTGATTCTAACGTAGAGTTTGTGAAGAGTAGTCTGACGTAAAACAGGGGATAAGTGGCACACGATTGTGGAAAGCACTGCATACTAAGCTAAGGAGTTAAAATCAGGAGACTTGCAATAGTCCAGGGTGCATGGTAATGAAGACATGCAATAGGGTGATGGCTATAGAAATATTGGCATAGACCACTTAAATATCAATAGATGATAATTACTTAGGCACTCTGAAACTTCTAATCTAAGATCAGGTACAAGATTCTGAATTAAAAAATAAACAACTGCAAACAACCAGTTTCTTTAGATACCTTCTAGGGGAAGTAACCACTTGGGGCAAGGAAGGTGAGGGCAAACAGGCACAGAAAAACATACAGAACTCATTTTTCTCATAAAATAAAACATTACAAACAATTTGGAGATTGGAAATTTCATGCTACAAGTGACAGGTAAGATTATTATGAGTACAAAGGACCAAAATGCACAAGGAAGCATATGTGAGAAAAAGTTTTAGATGGGTAAATTTAATTACCACACACTCACTCGTTTTGCTACGTTCTTGCTTTTGTGCTTGTTACAAGAAACTAAATGAGCCTTGGCCTCCATTTTAAATCATATGTTAGGCTGCTCATCTCAAGAGCAACACAATTTCACTTCACAGATTAAATTCCTAGAAACATTCACACCAAACATGAATGCTTTTCAGTCCGAATATTTATTTTCTCTGATCAATTATCAGTCCAAGTCAACATTGCCTATGACACATTTGATTATACTGGGGAGAGAATTTCACTGAATGATACAAGGTTATGGCACTGTTGTCATTATAATAATCCTTTACTACAACTTTTAAAGGGTTGCTTGAAGTTCCTGACTGCTGAAATCATCACCCAATGCCTTTAATTTTCAGTGGTACACTGGTCTCAACAAGAAAAACATATTAAGTAACAACTATGGATGGCAGTATGCTTGGTGCTAGAGACAAAATAATAGGACCATGAACAATCATCAACCAACTGCTAATCTAGGCTGGAAAGCCCAAGAGACTAGAGAACTGTAGCTTCCTTTCAGTGCTTTTTGCAAGTCTTTTGACTCCATATCCCATACCTTCCCTATGGCATCATTCTGTGTCCAAATATGGAAAGAACTTGTATATGAATTATCTCAGGGAGTTTATAATTGCAGAGAATCAAAGGATGTTAGATTTTGAGCTAGAAGGAATCTTCTAAGCAATCCACTTCAACCTTCTCATTCTACAGATGAGGAACTGAGGCTCAGAGCAGCTGTGTGACTTAGCTAAGGTCACATACAGTTAAGTGATACAGCCAGGATATGATAACATCCTCTAATTCCAAATAAAGTATCTTTGCTCTGCTCCATGTTTCTTCCCTATGGTGCACTTTTTCAATTCATCATTAGAAGGGAGTAATCTCCTGGTTATACTGGCCAGTGATCTACGTTGCAGTTGGCTCAAATACATCACACAGTTTACATCTTGGTGATAAAGTATGGAAGACAAATGAAGTAAATCTAAAATATGCCCTTTGAAAATAATTTTTATAAAACAATTAGAAAATGGAACCAATAGAGGAATATGATGCATTAATCCAATTTTTATTTTAAGACATATATATTAGATTTAGTAGTTTTAACTGTGGTTACTATATAGTGTAGGTTTTATGTTGATCGAGCGACAGAAGTACGAGTTATTTTTTTATACCATCAATTTAACAGAAGTTCCAAAATACCAGGTTGTAAACACATAAAAATGTCATAATTTGTATGAGATGTTTAACAATTATTGGGGCAAGGGGGAAGGACTAACGCTACTACATCTATGTGTTTTAAAAAATCAAACAGGTTACTATTTCAGAATGTCACCTTTGTTCGATGTCTAGATGAATGGTGGATGGCTATAGGTGCATGCACAGTTTGATGGGATCTATAAGGCCATGGCAAAATTTCTTGCTCCTTTGCAAGATGCAGTTTGATTGTGAATCTCTGTCCAGGATACCTGCTGGATTGTGAGTACTGGAATCCTCCCTCACTCCTGGGGGTCAAGGGGCAGAATTGAACTCAATTAACAATGCTCATATAATCAGTAACAGTTAGTCCCTGCATTTCCCTGCTTGCGTGGTCATGAAGAAAATGCCGTAAAACCGAAAGTGCTTCAGAAATGTAATGGGCTACTGTTGCTGGCAATGGTGATGAAGATTTTTAGAAGAACAGTGATTTTCATGATAGTTTCATTGCTTAGTCTTAATCTAGAATTCATTTTTATTTTACTAAGAAAAAAATGATGGTCACTTCCACCCTACTCAGATTTTTTTTAATAAAAAGGAAGCCTTTTTTTCTTCCTTTGCCAATAAATAACGAACTGAAACTAAATTATTTTAAAAGCTGTTTCTAAAATAAAAGTATGAGGATCATATAAAAGCTGTTTTTATAGTTTTTTTTAAAAATACATATTCACTAGATCCTTATTGCTTATATCTAATCTTTAGTTGTATAATACAAAATGTTTTAATGAGCACTAAACTTTTGTATTTTCTCTTGGTTATTTCTTTTGCATTTCTAATTTAATTTTACTGAAGATGTCCTGTCATTTTCTATCCATTCAATCTGTCTTACTGTTTAATTTTAGTGACATGTGTTGTTTTTCTATAATATACCACCATGTTTCAGGAAAAGCATGATGGTTCACTGAGAAAAGAATGCTATAAATTTGGAATATATGCAGTCAAAGCTACTCAACTTACCAATTAATTAGCGTTTTCAATACCAGCAAAGATTACTTCCTCACTTTTACAGTAAAAAGACAGAGGGGATGTTTGTGATTAGCAATAAACATTTGGACAATTCTGCAAGGGCAATCCTTTCCTCAATGATCAAATAAAGCCCAACTATGTCTGTGTTGAAGATCTGGCACTCCAAGTGAACGGCTGAATAATTTCTATTGCTAATTTGATACAGTAAATGGCTTTTTTTTTAAGTTTGGTTAAGACTTGTGATTTCAACAGTATAGGGAACTCCCTATAGAACAGCTATCTTTATCAATGGCAACCAACAACTCCCTTGTCATTTATCTTCTTAGCTACCTAGGGCACTGAAAGATTTAGTGATGTCATACAGCTTCTAAGTGTTTAAGGTATCGTTTGAATTTTACTCTTCCAAATTTCAAGGATTTTAGACAGGCATTCTAGGTACTATGCCAAGCATGCAAATGTGAAATACTATGCTGTTGCTATTCAGTTGTTCAGTCACGTCTGACTCTTCGTGACCCAATATGGAGCTTTCTTGGCAAAGATACTGGAGTGGTCTGCCATTTCCCTCTCCAGCGGATTAAGGCAAACAGAGGTTAAGTGATGTGATCAGGGTCACATAGCTAGAGTGAATTTCTGAGGCTGCATTTGAACTCAGTTCTTCCTGACTCCAGCTCACACTCTCTCTCTCTGTCTCTCTCTCACCAATCTGCTAAGGATTTTATTTTTAAATTAAAATTAATTTAAATTAACCTTGACACTCTGACTCCTGCTAATCTATGTTTTCCTTTTGCCTGTGACAATATTTTGGTGGAATAGGGAAAAAAAAAAACTTGCTGGAGAGAGAGCAAGGCATCTTTTAGGACTTCAAGTAATACTTTGAGAAAAGCAGATTTAAAAAAGAAACAAACAAACCTGGCTAATTGAAAGGTTTCCAAAGCATTGGCTCTCCCCCTACCTTTCTTGCCTTGTTTTGGATATGAACTTATTGAATTTATCCACTAGACTGGAAATATACATCTGCACAAAACCAGGTGGTTGTTAATATAACTTCTATGTCATGATTAAAATCCAGGTTTTCAAAAAACTGAACTCAAAATACATTAAACTAAGATTTCAGTGCAGAAATTTGGTTGGTTGGAAAGCACGGTAAACTTCCAACTTAAAAATCAAATTACATAAAGGCACAATTGTGTTTTTCACAAAAATACAGTCTACTGGAAATCACCAGTACTAGACAACTTTTACAGTATTTAGAGTGCTGAGATAAGACAGAATCCAGGCTTCCTTTACACCAGAGATGCCGCTCAGGCCTTGGGCCAAATGTGGCCCGTAACACTCCCCAAGTGCAATCATGGCAGATTAAAATGTAATTGGGAAATAGTTAACAAAGTCCAAATCAATGAAATGTAATTTTAATATGCAGTTTTCCTAAGCCAATATGAAGGCCATTGGGAACTTTTTATATGGTTTAGGGGCCCCAGTTTCTATCTGAGGCAGTCTTCTCTTGACCTTTCTTTCCAGTCAGAGATTATGGACTGCACAATCACAGCATCACTAGTAACTGATGAGTTAATAAGAAAATCCAATTCTTCTTCACCATGAATAGCAAGTTACAAGTGTTAGGAAGTAAGTCTTTTGGTACATGTTCTGCCAGCTCAAGGACCTTTACCATTAGCTCTTCCAGGATGGCTACAATATATGGCAGCAAATGTTCCCAGACATTCATAGCTCCTAGACTTCAGTTATCAATGGATATGGCCAACTGGGAGCTATAAGCTAGCCCTCTATGATGAGTAAACCACTTTTGTCTTTGCCTTTCCAATAACATCACCATCTTTTTTGAGTTGTTTGAGAAGCTCTTTCTCATACATGGTTACAGCATAGAAAAGGCTCAATAAAAACTGATTATATTAGACTCTGCGACTTATTATTTGGGTGAACCAAAATTCAAATTACTCTTTTATTCTTTTCAAAATAAAATGATGGAATGACTAGGACAACAAACTTTCAGTTGCTGATATTTCTCAGAGCATTAACTTTTCCTGAATCCAGTCGGAAGTTAGTAGTGTGGTAGCTATCCTTAAACTCAATAAGGTTAAGAAAGTAAGAAGAGGATGTAAAAACTCCACCAGAAATACATTTCAGGAAACTTCCACATTTTTTCTTTAATTAATTGCTGAAACATCTGTGTTACACACATTAGACTAGGTGATCCATGTCATGTCCTCTAACTCTAAGAGAACGTGTCTGAGACTAAAGTTAGGATGTAGTGAAAAGCACAATGAATATAGAGTCAGAAGACTTAGACTCAAGCCAAATTTTGCCTTTTAGTTACTGGATCTTGAGTAAATGACTAAACCAGGGGTGGGGAATCTGCAGCCTTGAGGTCACATGTGGCCTTCTAGGTCCTTGGGTGCAGCCTTATGACTGAGTCCAAGTTTTACAGAGTAAAACCTTTTATTAAGGGGATTTGTTTTATGAAGTTTAGATTCAGTCACAGGCCACACTTGAGGGCCTAGAGGGCCACATGTGGCCTTGAGGCTGCAGGTTTCCCACCCCTGGTAAATCTTTCTGATCCTGTTCCTCAATATGTCAAATAAAGGGAGTTCATGCCATAAGAAGATAAGCTGGGGGAAATTGGGCTATTTAGCCTAGAGAAGACTGGGAGAGAGAGGAGTTAGTATTGCTGTCTTCGTGTAACTGAAAGCCTATCAGATAGAAGAAGTATTAAGATTGCTTCAGTTAGCCTACAAACCAGGCGCAATGAGCACGAGTTTCACATTTAGGTCTGACATCAACAAAAACATTCTAATAATCAAAGCTATCCAAAAATGGAAGGGGAATGCCAAGGGTTCCTCCTCACTGGAACTCTTCAAAACAAAGGCTGGATCACTACTTCGTAAGACATGTTGCAATAGGGATTGCTTTTCAGAGATGGGTTGGGCTAACTAGATGCCAAGGTTCCTGCAATCTTTAAATTTGGTGATTTTGTGCCCATCGTTTTACAGCTGCATTAAAAAAAGATAAAGTGCCTCACACAAGTCCTCAGTTATCCTTGGCATTCCCCTCTGAAGCTCTTTGTCTTCATTTCAGCCCTTCCAGTTCTAACGAGTCTACATGCAATGCATCACCCTTTTTGTGGATGTTCTGAATTGTTCTCTATAGGAAAACACCATATACAGTAATAACCACTAGTACAGGCATGATTTGAAAAGTTCATATGTGAAAAATAAATCCAGATGAGAATATATATAAATGACACAATTCATATTTTGGGGGATTCAATATTACAAGATTATCAATTTCTTCATATGCTGCTGCAAGTAGAAAGAATAATATTTTGATCTACAATTTGCAAAGATGGGAAGACTTTCACAAAACATGTCGACTCTTCTGGGCATAGATTAAAGAGCTTCATTTTTATTATAACCTGTTTGCTTCATTAAAAATTCTTCAGTCTATTAAATTAATTTAATTTGCTGTGAACACTTTGAGTTTTTATTGTTTTTCTTGGTTTGTAAAATAAAACAATTTAGTTGGATATTTTTGAAATTGTTTTAGAATTTTTGCCTTTATTTTTCTATACCATTATCATTCAGACTTTTTTCAGTGATTTCAGTTTATCATTAAATAGAACCTGTGGGCAAACAGCAAACTTTATTTTAGACTTATGCTCTCCCTTCAGAAATTACTTAATTATTGTATATATATTTTGTATTTATCTGTGCATGTGTTTTCTATCCAATTCCTCCTCTCCCCCACTCCTCCTCTTCATGAGGACAGAAGATTTTCTTGAGGGCAGGGGCTTTTTCATCTTTTATCTTTCTATATTCATAGCCCAGTAGAGTATCTGGCACATTGTATTGCAGGCACTTAAAAGCTTACTGAATTGGTTGGACTGATGTAATGGGAAGAGGACTAGATAAGGAATGTGGGAAAATAGATTCTTGTTTAGAAATTGCAGCAAACTCCACTCACTGTATAACAATAATAATAGTTCACGGTTACCTATTATTTTATAGCTTACAAAGTGCTTTCTCCTATGAGATAAGTAATACAATCTTATGAGATAGGTAATACAAGTATTATTATTATTACCATATGACAGGAAACTGAGTCCCAGACCAGACGAATGATTTGTTTGGGGTCACCCACCAAGTAATTGTGGGTAACAGGATTCAAAATCAGGTCTGCTGACTCCAAGGCCACTACTCTTTAATGTTCTTTTCCTCTTAGGACCTCAGTTTGAAATATGAAGATTGGATTAGATAACCCTTGAGGCTGCTTCTTTCTCTAACACTATATGGCTTCTAAGTGGCTCACCTATTTACTAGAATTGTATAAATATAACAATGTTAACATTTTGCTTATAGAATATATTTTCTAGTGAAATACAAATTAGAATCATAGGACCTACATTCTCAAGCTGAGAAGAACTACAAATACCACGATCTTTGTGCACAGTCAAATCTTGCCAGATGTTGTTAACTGTTGATCAAAAATAAACACCAGGATCATTTGCTGCATGTTATGATATTAGACTCTAAATGCTAAATAAAACAAATCAAATATGAAAAACTATTCTGTGTTACAGATATATATGTAATGTTGGTAGCAATCTCCTTAGATCTAACCTCATAAGCATGTAAAGTGAGTGACAAAATTAAATGATGAAAGAATACAGACATTCAAACCAATCTGCACTGGTCTTTAATCTAATACACTTGTACTGCAGGAGTTCTAATTGTGAATTGAAGAATTATTTTCAATAATTTATTAAAACAGAATATATGAAAAAGGCTTTTATTAATAAAAATTCATGTCACATAATTCTTTTGGAAACCATGCTGCTTGGCTGGGGGGAAAATCTAATAATGAACCTGCCTGATGAAAAGCTGCACATTAAGTCTGCATTCAGTATAATTACAGCTGAGCTAGGCCTGCAATATTCATGTTTGTAAGCAATTTGAATTACAGGCAATTATTTATCCATTTCTAATATTCTTTGAACCACTCTATTAAATAAATTGCTTTCAGAGAGTAGTTTCTGAGTGACAGATTGTCAAATCAAAGATGTATTCATTATTTCTTTTAGATTTAGGGCAAAATACCTTCAAATATAGAGATACCCCAAAAATTTTAGTTTAATCAAAATTTAAGTGCAGTTGCTTTTTAGTTACCTTGTTCCTAAAACTCTAAGCAATAGAAAGAATACAAATCCTAAAATGTTTGTATTAAAAGTGAAGGGAATCACTATTTTCAATATCTTGCTTTACTTTGCAATTTTCTCTAAAAAACATAATCAATAGATAATATATCAATTATTTGCTCAAATTATTGCCCTTTCATCTTGTGGATGGTAGAAGAGAAAAGTGAGATTTGTTTTAGGGTGGGCTTCCACACTAAACATTAAAGAATAACAGAAGAATAGCAACTTATACCAGGGCCATTTCTCTCTGAGCTCCATCAATTTTAAAATTGAAAAGAATGGTCAGAAAACCATGACTGCACATGAAATGGAATGAAGATGTCAATGGTTTCATTACGCATTACCACTGTAATGTTGCAAAACTGGAAACAAACTTTATCAGTTATAGATAGGGACTTCATACTCCTTATTTGTCAGTGGCATCTTTAGGTACAAATTACGCGACAACATATTTGAGATAAATTTATGGCAATCATAAGAAATAACTTGAAACCAAGTAAGATGGTGGAACAGAAGGAAAGAGTACAGCAGAGTTCTGCTTATGTCCCCCTTTCCCCACCCCAACTACTCCACAAAGACCTATAAAACCAATAGATTGAGTCCTGATTAGTAAGTCCAAGGGGAAAAAAATTTCAATTAGGCTTAGGGCTAGAGTTTTTCCATCCCGGGTCAGCATAAGAAGACAAATTTCTGTGGACACTGGGAGATATAGTCAATCAGTGGATTAACTGGAGATTATGTTTACATACTAGGGCAAAGTGAGGTTCCTGATCTAGCATGGACCAGAATGATGCTATGTAGGGAGGAAGAAACAATGTCAACTGGCAGTTCTGTCACTTATACCCCAGAGATAAGTCACAGAATCAGTGGGAACTGAGGAAAGGACCTGTGCCTAGGGGTCACAAACCAGGGCAAAGGTAAGGCTGTTTTTAGGAAAGGAATAGGAACAGAAGCAGATGGCATCTGTGTGATTTTGAATCTGAAGTGAAGTCCCATAACCATCCCCTATTCCCATCTGAAGACTATAACCAAATAACCATGGCAAAGAATTCAGACCAAGCTGGAGCCTGCAATTCTGTTACTATAAATGTGTAGAGCCTTAGATGAAGGTAGTTACTGCAAGCAAGAGTCTACCAGAGCTCCAATCAAGGGAAAACCCATAGTGGTATTATTGTCCAGATGAAAACCTGGGTAAGGAGCTTACAAAGTTCAAACTGAGAGAATACCGATAAGACTTTGCCTTGCACCATACAGCTATGTGTTGGCTGAGCTTCCCCTGAGATGCTTGAAGAAAGTGGCATTCAATGCCCACACAAAGAAGCAAGAGGACCCAGGAGAAAACAAAACATATATGCCCTCCAGATGCACATACAGCATGTTCTTAATGTAAAATCCCATTGGAGAAATAAGCTATTATGGCAACAGAGATTCCTAGCACATAAACTAAGAAGTGAATGACTATAAAATATTTATAAGTGAAGCACAGTCCAGTTTCCTTCCAAATCTTCACCTAGCTTTCATATCAAGTCATACGGCCACACTAAAAAAGATATAAATCATCCCCTTCATCTTGTTAAATTATTCTCCAATGACTTGTCAGATTCAACTAAGTATAAAATTCTTAATGCTTGCCAATGAAAGATAAAGACTGAAGCATTAGAGCTTGAATCTAGAAGCAAAATTGAACCAAGTGGATAAAAGCAACATATGCAAATAACATGGACTCCTCCAGGTAAGACACGCCAAGCATAAAAATATCAAGGACCAATCCATGGGTGAATATGTTAAAAGAATTAATTACATTCTGAAATCAAAACTGAACAGGAAGAACACATTTAAAGCAATTAACACTCACACAAGACTAGTCTTAATGTATATCTTCAGAATGATAAAATGGACCATAACAGATTTAGAAAATACCCTAAAACCCTTATAATATTAACAAAACACTAACTTCATTACCCCAAGGCAATTATAGAAAGATTAGCAACTGTATACCAAAAAGGAGGAAGATAATTAATATATTCATATAGGACAAGATAAAAAGGTAAAAAACAAAAAAACAAAACAAAAAATAAAACCTACAGAAACAGTTTTGGAATAAGGAGATAACACTTCACTGAGCAATAATAAAGGGTTATACCAAGAATATTTTCATTATAATTTTTGAATAGAAATAAAGATGGCTTACCTCTGGATGGATCCTATAGAATTAAGATTAAAAAATGAAAGCAAAAAACCCCTGCATAAATTTAGTCAACAATATATTGAAAAGGAAGCAGCAAACAAATGGTAGTGCCATGCAGATTTATTTATATAATGTGAATAAATGCTCAAAGCATTAACAATTCTTACAAAAAGAGCTGTGAACTCTTCACTAATCAGAAATAATAGTAATACAAATCAAAACAACCCTGAAGTTTCATCTCACACCCTGTATATTGATAAAGGTAAAAAAAGATGAGAAAAATAAATGTCAAAGGTTGGGGGAAGTGTGGCCCAGTAGTACACTGTTGATGTAAATCAGTAAGACTATTTTGTAAAGCAATTAGGAGTTGAGACTATGATGTCCTTACTATTTAATTCAGATATTCCATTACTGGGCTTACCAAAGGAGGTCTATGATAAGAAGAAAACTCCCCAATACACCAAAATATTCATTGCAACATTTTTTTTTATGATAGCAACAAATTGGAAATAAAATAAATACCCTTCTGTTAGAGAATGGCTAAGCATATTGCACATGAACATAATGGAATATTACTATATCATAAGAAATGATAAATATGCTATAAAGAAGCATAAAAATCTACGTGAACTGAGGCAGAATGAAATCAGCAGAGCAAAGAAAATAACATACACAATAACTACAACATTCTAAATGGAAAGTGTAGGGGCTGTGTTGATTCATGTTTGCATCCCCTATAGTATCTCATGATGTAATTTTTTTTGGGTTTTTTTGCATCAAGTACAGCTTTCCTATAGCTTTTTAAAGGCTGAATCTTAGGTGCAAAAGCTTACTGTTGGAATAGGCTACAGAATTAATGAGGCACCATAGAGGGGCAAAGTTGACCCAAAGGTATTTCCTAAACAACAGCAATTCTAGAAAGGACCTACAGTGAGAATCACAAATGATAAGGAAGGCAAGCAGGCTAATCAAACATAAAGGAGTGCTAGGAAAAGTCCATTTGGGCTGTAAAACAAAAAGATTCTGGTGGTTACCCAGAAAATTAGCACAATTCAAAATACTATATAAATATGCTAAAATGAGCTCCTACTACCCATTATGGTGACTTTAAGATCAGTAGAGAATAGCCACTGAAACTGCAGAAGTTATTGGTATATTTGTGAGTGTTTGCACACACACACACACACATATATATGACATGCATGTGTATGTATGTATGTATATCAGGCACAACCTGATGTTAGAGAGAGTAAAACCTAAGTTCAAATCCTAACTATAAGACTATAATGCTTACAAGGTATATGACTCTGAAAAATCACTTAAAACTCTCTGAGTGTTCGTGTTCTCCTCTGTAGAATAAAGACAATAAATGAGATAAGCCATATAAAACACTTAGGAAGTGTTAGCTATATAATGTTGGCTATTTTTATTAATCACAATGGAGAAGGTTATTATAGATAGGATGACCATATCCTCTGGTGTAATGGTACAAATCTAAGACTTAAAGCTGGAAGACTGGAGTTTAAGTCCTAGATCTGATAACTTCCTAGCAATCAGACTAGGAACAAGCCACTTTGCTTCTCTGACTTCACTTTCCTCATTTATAAAAAAGCATACTATTTACACTACCTGTCTCACAGGCACTCTGTGATGAATATACTTTTTAAGCCTTAATGTGAGCTATTAATATTAAAAATTTAAGTGGGAGGGGAGAAGGTTCTCCTTGATCTCACTCACTGGGATCCGTTGTGGCACCAAACACCAGTAAGCTGTCTGGAAGAAAGTTCTAATAGCGACAATACAATGGGAAAGAAGCACTGGGTTCATGAATCTGATTCTTTCCAAAATGGGGGAGAAGACAGGTTCACTCTGTTTAGGAGAGAACTGCATGTGCCCAGAAGGATAAACTACTAGAGAATTCTTAGGGGAGAACAACTACTCTGATCAAGAGTGATACTAGTATCAGACATAATTTTCCCTGATGAGTACACAGAAGGTATGTACTCTACTCACAATTATACAAACTAGTTTCGGAACTTCTTAAAGTTCTACTTAGAACTATTAGGTCTCATGACATACTCAGCCTACTGACAAGTCAGGAAGATAGTCAATATCTGTTCTTCATTTTACCACAGGAAATGCCAAGGAGAAGAGAAGCAAGTAAAAGGGAAAGAGGAGAGCCCTGGAATCGGTAGCTTCAATTATAAAATCCACTCCCACTCAAGGCAGGCTCAGTTCAGTAAATCATTATCTTTGAAGCAACTACCATGTGTTAGTAAACAAAGACAAAAACTTAATAGTCCTTGTTATCAAGGAACTTAAAATATACTGGTGGGGGAGAAGGAAACCACATTTAAACAAGTATAAGCAAAACATGTGCAAAGCAATATTTACAAGGTAATATTTTTAGGTGAGGCAATAGCAGCTAGTGGAATCAGGAAAGGCTTCACCTCGTAGTAGAAGTTGTGTTTGACAAACAAAACCAATATACCTAAAATCAGAATGGAAGCAGGTGACTGGGGCAGGGTTGGGGGCGGGATTGGAACAAATTTCTCTGATAAAGGTCTGATTTCTAAGATACATGGCAAATTGACTCACATTTATAAGCATACAAGTCATTCCCTATTTGACAAATGGCCAAAGGATATAAAGACAATGTACAGATGAAGAATCTAAGTTATCAATAGTCATATAAAATAGAGTAAATCACTTTTCATTAGAGAAATGCAAAATAAAGGAACTCTAAAATTCTGTCATACCCATCAGATTGGTACAGTTGGCAGAAAGAGAAAATTACGAATGGTGTAAGTGCTCTGGGAAAACTGGTATATTAATGTTCAGTCAGTGGAGCGGTGAACTTGCTCATCTACTCTTTAACACAATTTGGAATTACGTCCTCAAAGTTTACAAACTGAGCATCGCTTTTGACCTAGTAATAGCATTATTAGTTTTACACAACAAAGAGATCAAACAAAGAGCAGATCTTTGTGTATAATATTTGTATTAGTGGTTCTTTTTGTGAGTGCCAAGAAATGGAAATTAAGCAGATTCCCATCAACTGGGCAATAGCTCAATGAATTATGCTATAAGAATGTAATGGAATACTACTGTGATATAAAATTATTAAGGGAACAGTTTCAGGGAAACCTGGGAAAGTCTGTGTGAACTGATATGGAGTGAAGTGAATAGAACGAGGAAAATAATTTTACAATAGTGCTAATGTTGTAAAGATGAACAACTCTGAAAGACTTAAGACTTTTTTTCAAATCACTGACCCACAAAGATTCCAAAGGATCCATGATGAAACATGGTGCCATTTCCTGACAAAGAAGTGATGATCTCAGGGTGCAGACTGATATATACACTTTTTAGGCATGAACAATGCAGGAGTTTATTTTACTTCAATTCGCATGTCAAGAAGTTTTTCTTTTTCTTTCTTTTCTAAGTGGCAGAGGGATAGAAAAGGGAAAAAGTGATTTTTTGCTAATTAAAAAAATTAATCTAATATTAAAAAGAAGTGGGGCTTGAATTGAGCTTTACTGGAAGCTAGGGAATAAAAGAAACAGAAGTGAGGAAGGACGGTATTCTAGGCATGGGAAACAAAAGAGGGCTCAGGGCAGAGACTTCGGTATTCTTGGTTAGAAACCGAAACAGACACTGATGATCCAGCAAAGGAGACTGAAGGGGTCTTCAGACAGGCAAGAGGAAAAGCAACAGACAGTAGTCCCACCAAAGTTCACAGAGGAGAGAATATATCATAAGAAGAAGAGACTGTAAGGATGGAAAAAACTGTGGTGGAGGACAAAAGTCCAGTGCATTACCTGGCACACAAGAGGTACTTAATAAATGCTTATTAACTGACTTACTGACTGGATTGTTTCTACCTGTCCCAGGCAGAAGATAATTTTAATAAAATAATTACATTTTACTATATTATAGCTATTATTTATATAACCTTTAAGGCTTTACATACTTGTCTTATTTGTCCTCTAAACAAACCTGTGAAATAGGTGCTATAATTAATTATCTTCATTTGAGAAAGATCAAGTAATTTTCCCAAGGTCACATAGCTAATAATGATCTGAAGCAGGATTTGAACTCGAGTCTTCCTAAGTCCAAGTCCAACAGTCTATCTTCTACGACACCTAGCTGCTTCAATATTGGTGTTGCTTACTTTTCCATAATGTGACCCAATGAAATTACTAAAAAAAAAGACATTATTCAGAAACTAAAGACAAATCTTACTGATACACAGTTTTGGTAAAAGATTATAAGATGATAAGCAGAGATATTTCCAGAGACTGAACTACCTATCTTAAATATGGTATCGACATACTACCTGTATCATATTCAATTGTTAAATTTGATGGTGAAGTAAAATCATTTTACGGTAATAAAATACATTTTTAAGACTTGAAATGACACTTAACTGAAAAGTGTGAACACAGTCTTTTTAAATAATGTCTACTAAGCAGAATGCTTTTATATCATCCCATGGAACCACCATATTGCATTAAACAATATTACAGTACCTGAAATCACTTGCCAACAAATTTACCCCAGGACCATCATCCAAGGACCCTGGGCTCAGACTGGGTTTAACATTGGGGGCTGACCCCAAATAGAATCAGTTTCTTTTTCTGGATTGTTGTCCCAAACTGAAGTTGTTTCAAGATTTCCTTGTATATTCATACAGTTCACATTTAGATTTCTGTAAACTTAGATATTAGGATCCTCAGTGCCCATAAAAGCACTCAAACACATACAGGTACAAGAGAGCCTTTATTTCATCCCATAAAAATGCAGAAGACAACTCACTGTAGCTTGGAAACATATATAGAAAATGCAGAAGGGGCTAAAATAGCTGATCTGGTTTTTCCAGGCATTAACTTAATTTGAAGTTGCTATTGGAATAAACCTTCGATATTCAGCAAGTCTCTCTTGCTTATGGAATCCAATACAATTTCTTCCCAAAGCTCACAGTACCTACCACCTCTTGGTTTAGATATCCCTCAGAGGTTAAATATGCTTTGGAGGTAGATGAAGAGGTAATGCCTTTTTCCAAAGCTTCTCCATGTAAGATGTTGCTTAGGAATATGTGTGTGTGTGTGTGGGGGGGGAATATCTATTTCTAGCATATGCTACCAGGAAATCCCCTTTACTACAAAATGTCTGATTCCTGAACAAACTTAAGAAATAACTTTTGTGGGACTATGACTGAAAAAATGTTAAAAGTTAGTACTAACCAGGAAATCTCTCTTCTCTAAGAAAACTAGATTCTGTGAACACACTGCCTAGAGAATTAAAAATCCCCTACCCTCCACAAAAGAACTGATTTTCACGAATATTGTCCATGAACCTTCCTCTCAGCCCATGTGCAACTGCATCTTTTGTTACCATATGCTTCTATGTAAGTCATAATGTGTAAGCAAAAATCTCTTGTCCCTGCAGGATACAAGTCTACCTTGTAGCATTCTGGCCTGGATTCTGAAGACAAAAAGAGACATTTGACAGAGAATATAAACAAATTGGTAAATTAACCTTCTTACGTCCTTTATAGACTACTTCTATGTGTTTAGGGGTGGGTAGTGATCAGAGTCAATCTTCCTGAATTTTATTCTGTCAAATATCTTGATTTCCTTGTGTCCCATCATCAAGGTTCCAGTGGACATGCCTATGCTTCTGGGTGGGAGGAAGGGAGTGTTTCTCAGGTGTCTCTAAACGAAGGACCATGCCATGCAATGTCACCTGGTTGATTAGGGAACTCATCAAATTGATTAGAACTATCATTTATCAATGACCATCCCCACTAACAAAATATTTTCTGTGAATCTAATAATCTAATAAAAAATATACTTTATTCTATGATTTTTCATACTTCTTTTCATACTTCTCACAATTAAAGTTCCACGAAATGAAGAATTGATAACATGGCCTAAGGTTTTATACTACACATTAGTGTACTGCATTTTCAGTGAAATCTCAGAATGGAGATGATCTTTTTATGTAATTTAAGTAACTGATGTGGTTTTCTGAGTGCTGGATTTGTGGCTCTGATGATCGTGAAGTCAGGTGAAATTGATGGGTTGGTTCTGCTCTTATTCAATTAGTACATTGACTATAGAGTTATCTTCTCTGAGATCTCCTCATTTAATTTTTTCCTTGCATTAAGCTAATGAAAAACAATGGGTGCCTCATTTAAAAGAGTTTTATAAAATTCCTAAAATTAATTCTAACTTAAATGAATAAACCCTACCTCACCCCAGGACAAAAAGGAAGAAGCATGCTGCCTGGAATGCAATAAGAATATTTTATGATAGAAATATCCAGAAGAGAACAATTTGAAAAGATGGCTGAGTTACAGTTCATAAGAAAAACTGCCTTCCAAACAACCCTCTCAGAAAGAGCCAAAGTAATGTCAGAAAGAAGGAAAACTATTAGAAATCATGAAAAGAAAAAACTGAAAAGAACACATGAGAGTTGTGATACACTGAAAAAAAATCACAGTATCGTGTGGGAAAAGGACAAGAAAAGATGTCAAGAAAAAAATGAAGCAAGAGCTTCAGTAACACTAAAAAGTTATAATTTTTTTAAGACACAAGACTGAATAATCGGATCACTGAAGGGATTTAAAGAATAATTGAAATGAGCAAAAATAGATGAAATAAAGAGCTAAGTGCTATTTAGTTATTACAGATCAAATGATGATGATGAAATTCAGTAACTCAGAAATATCTGTGCAGCCAAGTATGGTGGCACAAGCCTGCAATCCCTGCCCCTAGGGAAGCTTAAGCTGGTGGATCTCTTAAGTTTGGCAGTTCTGAGGTGCAGGTAGGATAATGACTCTTGGGCATACACACTAAATCCAGAAACAATATGATAGCCCTAGCAAGCCTAAGGCTACTAGTATACTTAGGGTGAGGAGAACTGGTCCAGGTCAGTAAAACAAAGCTGATTAAAGCTTCTGTGAAGATCAGCACTGGACTTGAGATAGGAAGACTTACTCTCAAGAGATAAAAACCACATACACATAAATATGTATATCTGTAGGAGATATAAACAAACCAATAGCTTTGCTGAAAGATACACTCTATGTAATTTTCTTCTGGTTGAAGAAATAGAGAAAAGAAGAAAAATTCAACCTACACATTAAATCTTTAAAACATGACAAAAATATAATTAGAGGACTTCTTGTAAATTGCGAATAAGAAAAGAATCTTACCATTATATTTGAGAAAGATCAAATAACATTTCTATGGAATATGAAAACAAAGAAAAATAGCAAATTCATAGAACTCAGAGGGTGGTGAAGGAGGTGAACCCAAAGTTCAACTCACTTACACATACTACCATTAAACTTGACAGATAATAAGGAAATACTCTCACAAGCAGCCAATAAACCTGCTATATTTTAAAACTAATTTGAAATTCACCATGTTTCTCTACAAAAGCAAGATATGATATAAAAGTCTAAAACAATGAGTTAGAGAGACACAAAATTTCATTCTAAATCCATTTCTCAAGAAAGAAAATTATTCTTTTTAAAGACAAAATATAAGTATATAAAAATCAAGATTAATTACAGAAACTGATAAATAAATCACCTTAAAGCTATGTCATACCTGATAATTTCACTACATATCAGTTCCTATATATCTTCACAGGTTTTTGTGAAACCATCTACCTCTTCATTTTTTACAACGCATGGCATTCCATCACATGATTGTTCAGCCTTCCCCAATTGATGAGCATCCCCTCAATTTCTAATTCTTTGCATCCACAAAAACAGTTGCCCTAAATATTTTTGTACAAACAGGTGCTTTTCTCTTTTCGTTCATTTCTTTGGGATACAGACTTAAGAGGACTATGCCTTGGTCAAAGGGTATGTATGCACAATTTGATAGCCCTTTAGTCATAGATACAAACTGTTCTCCAGAATGGTTGGTCCAGTTCACTACTCCAACAGTACATTACTGTCCCAATTTTCCCACAACTGCTCTAGCACTTGTCATTTTACTTTTCTGCCATGTTAACTAATATGATAGGTATGAGGTAGCATTCGAGATTAGTGATTTAGAACATTTTTATGTGACTGATAGCTTTGATTACTTTCTCAAAAAACTGCCTGTTAATATCCTTTGACCATTTATCAATTGGGGAATGGCTTATATTCTTATAAATTGGACTCAGTTATCTATATATTCGAGAAATGAGAACTTTATCAGAGATAATTGCTGTAATTTTTACCTGATTTCCATCTAATTTTGGCTGCATTAGTATTGTTTGTGCAGAAACTTTTAAATTTCATGTAATCAATATTATCCATTTTAATTTCCTTGATCTTCTCTATCTCTTGTTTGGTCATAATTTTCTCCCTTACCCAAAGATATGACAGGTACATTTCCCATGCTCTTCTAATTTACTTATATCATCCTTTATATTTAAATCATTTACCTATTTTTACTTTGTCTTGATATACAGTGTGTTAGTCTATGCCTAATTTCTTGCAAACTGCTTTCCAATTTTCCCAACAATTTCGGCCAAATGGTAAGTTATTGCCCTAAAAGCTTAGATCTTTGGGTTTACCAAACACTAGATGATTATGGTCATTTACTATTGTGTATGGAGTATTTAATCTATTCCACTCATCTATCACTTTTTCTTAAGTCATTAGAAGATTGTTTTCATGATTACCACTTTGTAAAATAGATTGAAATTGGGTACTGGTAGGCCACCTCCCTCTTTTTTCATTAATTTCCTTAATATTCTTGACCTTTTGTCCTTCCAAATGGATTTTGTTAGGATTTTTTCTAGCTCTAGAAAATAATTCTTTAGTGGTTTGATTGGTATGGCTCTGCATAAGTAAATTAACTTAGGTAGAATTGTCATTTTTATTATATTAGTTTGGCCTTTCCATAAGCAATTATTATTTCCCCAATTGTTTAGATCTGTCTTTATTTTTGTGCAAAGAGCTTTGTAATTGTGTTCATGTCACTGGGTTTATCTTGGCAGCTAAGGCTCCCATGTATTTTATATTGTCTGCAGGTACTTTAAATAAAATTCCTCATTCTGTCTCTTCCCTTAGGGTTTTCTTGGCAGTATATAAAAATGCTAGTGATTTATATGGATTTATTTTATATTAGGCAACTTTGCTAAAGTTATTAATTTCTCAAGTAGTTTTTAAATGATTCTCTAGGATACTCTAGGCATAACATCATGTCATCTGCAAAGAGTGATAGTCTTGTTTCTCCATTTCCTCATACTATTTTTATTCTTTTAATTTCTTTTTCTTGTCTTACTGCAATAGGTAGCAGTTTTAATATAATAGTGAATAATATATTGGTGATAATGGACATCCTTCACCTCTATCTTGTTGGAAAGGCTTAAAGTTTATCCCCATTACTGATAATACTTGGTCTTGGTTTTAGATATATCTTATTTATCATTTTAAGAAAGGCTCCACTATTTTCTATGCTTTCTAGCTTTTCTAGTGGGAATGAGTACTGTATTTTGTCACAAGCGTTGTCTGAACCTATTAATATTACCAAATGATTATTTTTGTTACTGATATGGTCAATTATGTTGATAGCTTTCCTAATATTGAACCTGAATTTTTTATAAATTGCACACTATCATAACATATGAATTTTTGATATATTACTGTAATATCCTTGTTAATGTTTTAAAGTTTTTGCATTGATAGTAACTAAGGAAATTGGTCTATAGTTTTTTCTCTCACTAGTTTAGGTATAAAAACCACATTTGTGTTGTAAATATAATTTGGTAGGAATCCTTTTTTACCTATTTTTTTCAAATAATTTATATACAATTGTCATTGTTCTTAAATGTCTGGGAAAATTCACTTGTGAATCCATCTGGTCCTGGGGATTTATTTACTTATTTTTTTTTAGGGAACTCATTGATAACTTATTCAATTTCTTTTTCTAAAATAGGGTTACGTATTCTATTTCCTCTTTTGTTAATCTGAACATTGTGCTTTTTGTAAATATTCATCCACTTCCTTTAGATTGTCAGTTGTAGTGGCATATAACTGGGCAAAATAACTCTTAATAACTTAATTTCATCTTCATTGGTGGTGCATTCACACTTTCCATTTTTGATATTCATAATTAGGTTTTCTTCTTTCTTTTTTTAAAATTAAATCAACCCATAGCTTATCTATTTTATCCCGCCCCCCCCCATCCCCAAAACAGCAGGTCCTAGTTTAATTTACTAGTCTGTTACTTTTGATTTTATTAATCATGTTGTTGAATTTCAGATTTTGATATTTGGTGCTTAATTGAAGATTTTTAATTTGTTCTTTTTCAATTTTTTTAGTTGAGTGCCCAATTCATTGTTCTGCTCTCTCTTTTATTGATGTACTAGAGATTTTATTCATGTATTAGAGATATAAATTTTCCCCTAACTACTGCCTTGGCTGTATCCCACAAATTTTGGTATGTTGTCATTCTCTTTAATGAAATTGTTTCTTTAATTTGTTCTTTGACCCAATCATTCTTTAGGATTATTTAATTTCTAATTAATTTTTAATCTATGCTTCCATGTCCCTATATTGAATTTAATTTTATTGCATTATGGTCTGAAAAGGATGCATTTGATATTTCTACTTTCAGTTGCATGGTTTGTTTTGTCCTTATATATGTTTGACTTTTGTGAAGGTGCTATGTATGGATAAGAAAAGAGTATTCCGTTTTCTCCAGAGGTCTATCGTATCCAACTTTGTAAGATTCTATTGATCTCCTTAACTTCTTTCTTATTTATTTTACAGTAAGATTTATCTAGTTTTTAAAGGGGAGAGTTGAGTTCCCCACTAATTAACTTTTACTGTGTATTTCCTATTGTAATTAAGTTAAATTTTTCTTTAAGCATTTGGATACTATGCTATTTGGTCTATATAGCTTTAGTATTGATATTATTTCACCATCTATTGTGTATTTTAGCAAGATATAGCTTCTCTGCTCATATCTCATAATTAGGTCTATTTTTGTTTTTGCTTTGCCTGTACTCTTTTTTTTTTAACTTCAGCTGAAATAGTAGATTCTGCTCCAGTTCCTTCATTCTGCTATCCACTTCTATTTTATGCGAATTCATCCCATTCACATTCAGTTATCATTACTAACTGAATTTCTGTCCATCCAATTCTGTTCTGTTTATCTTTCTCTCATTTAATTTTTTATCCTTTTTATTGTGTCCCTTCCTTGTGCACCTCTTTTATATGAGATAATTTCCCTCATTCTTCCTGTTTCTTCCCACTATCCTCAGGTCATCTCTCTTCTTCACCATTCACATTTTTTTTTAACATCATCCCAATATAATTCCCTTACTCTCATGCCCCATGTGTATGTAGAATCCTTCTAACTGCCCTAATGACAAAGTTCTTAGATGTTACATGTATCATCTTCCCATAGAAGAATTTAAACAGTATAAACTAATTGAATCCTTTATGACTTCTCTTTCATGTTTACCTTCCATGTTTATCTGAAATCTTATATCTGAAAGTCACATTTTCTATTCAGTTCTAGTCTTTCCATCAGAAATGTTTTAAAGTCTATTATTTCATTATATATCTGTTTTCCCCCTGAAATATTAGGCTCAGTTTTGCTGTGTAGGTCATTTTTAGTTGTAATCCCAGCTTTTTTTTTTTTGCTTTCTATAATATCATATTCTGATCCCTTTAGTCCGTTAATGTAGTTGCTGCTGAATCTTGTGTTATCCTGACTGTAGCTCTACAGGATTTAAATGGTTTCTTTCTGGTTTCTTGAAGTATTTGGCTATAATATTCCTGGGAGGTTTTCATTTTTGGATCTCTTTCAAGTGGCTACCATTGGTTTCTTTTGATTTTTACCCTGCTGTTGTCACCAACAAGTCCTACCACTGGTGTTGTATCCCTGTGTGCTCCAGGCCAATGTTCAAGTCCATGTAACAGAGTAATCCTTCAGACTTTCTAGGTTGTCTTGGGCTCGAAGAATGACTCTCCCTGACCTTTTGTCAGCTCTGCCACTCTAGAATTTGATTTGAGATCTTATTTTAAAGTTGTTTGAAGGAAATTGTTGTTGGGAGTTGTTTGGGAGAGCTTTGCTATAGCGCTTCCCCTACTAGACCATACTGGCTTTGCCCCAAAAATCTGACAGGTAATGTTTTGAGATTGGAGGTGAGCAGAGATGTTGGGGCAAGATAGGTAGATTTGAGCATCATAAGTATAGAGGTGATAATTAAATCCATTAATTGAGTTAGAATAAATGGGAGCTTCTAGCAGCAGAGGCATGAAAGGACCTCAGGTCTTGGAACACAATATATTGAAGAGCAAAAGACCTGGGGCTTCGGCCAAAAATATCATACCCTTCAAATTTCAGTATTATTTTGAATGAAAAAAAAAGGACATTTGACAAACCCTCAGACTTTCAAGACTTTGTTAAAAAGAATCCCCAACTTAATAGATTCGACATACAAGGACCAAGAGAAACATAAAGTACATACCAAAGACTGACTATAAGGGATTCATAAGAAATTACTGCTTACCTTTTATATACCATAAAATGTAATTGTCGAGCTCATAAGAAAGAGGGGGATAAACCTGATTATGATACGAATTTAAAAAGTAAAACTATTCAGAAACAGCTAAAACAGTAACTACTTTATACAAAAGAAGGGCAAGAAGAAGAAAGAATACAGAGGATTTAGATGGGGGAGGAGGACTGGTAGTTCTGGTAACCTGTTTTCATCGGGAATGGGTTTAAGAGGGAACAATACATATATATTTAGAAGACTGTAAAAGTCTTCTAAATTAAGAAGAAATAAAATGGTAGGGGTATAGTGAGGGGGGGAGAGGACAAGGGAGGGATTAGGACAACAGAGGGATTTTTAGAGGAGAGTTCAGATCAATGGGAATGGGAGGATAGGGAAGGGATCTTTGGAGGGGGGAAGGCAAGTATTAGGAGGGCAGGGCAGTTGGGGAAGGATGGGAAGGATGGGAAGATGGATCCTTAGAGGGGGGAAGGAAAGCATTAGGAGGGCAAGGTGGTTGGTGGAGGAGGGGGGTAGGCAAGTAATAGGAAGTAGAGGAGGCAGGAAGGATAGGAAACAAAAGATATATATAAACATAAAAAACAAAGATCAGGAGTAGATTATGTTTGGGAAAGTGTATGTCTTTATAAGCATGTATATATGTATAAGTGTATGTATATCTCCGTATGTATGTGTATATATCAAGAAACATATCTAAATTATATTGTAGTCTTCTGGGGAAGGGGGAAAAAGTTCAAAGTTAAAAAGTGCACACCAGAGAACAAAAGAAAACACAAGGAAGCAAGAAAAGATGGACAATTCTCAACACAAGGTGTATTATTTATTATACAGGCTTTCTTGAAATGAAAATTTATTATTACATATTTTGAATCCTGTCCTATGTTCTGCTATGCACACA
>CM053627.1:165305314-165355805 GCA_028646595.1 Phalanger gymnotis
GAACATATACTATCTTGGAGGGGGGAAGGGTAGAAGTGGGGAGAAAATTTGTAACTCAAAATCTTGTGGAAATCAATGTTGAAAACTAAAATATTAAATAATAAAATAATTTTTAAGAGGAAAAAAAGTAAATGTTTGCTGTACATAGAATATTTGAAAATCCCTGTTACTAGTGGCTGCTGGTCTGTTCCAAAGTAATCCTAGAGTCCAAAAGGAGAGAGAACATCCATGTATTCCACTCTTCTGGTTTCCAAGAAAAAAAAAAACCTGTAGGTGGAACTACTTGGTAATGCATGTCGAGGAGACTCAACTATGTTTGAGAATAAAATAAACTTTGATGTTAATATAATTGAATTCAATAAAAAATCCAGAGAAAGCATGAGACATATTCATCTAATTTGAAAGGTATTAGAAACTGAGAATACAAAGACAAAACAAGGCAGAAACAACACACTTAAGGATTTTACAGTCTAGAAGGGAGAGAGGACAGCCACAGGAATAACTGCACGCAGAATGGAGTTTGTTCAGTCTGGAGAAAACTCTCAAACAAATCAATCATTTTTAAAATCACTTTTCCAGAGTGACATTTGAATGCGTAGGAAAGGTAAACAATAATAAAATTATGGCATTTGGTACAATGAACAGGCAATGAGGTTGCAGAAACCATATGTCTCCTCTCTATCAAAATATTTTCTATTATGGAGTCACTGACATTCATTTAGAGGGACATCAGTTTATTAAGAATATATGAGGCATGAAACTACAAGACTGATTGAAAAATATATAAACAATAAAGGTCATTCTTCAGCAAAGTATAATTGTAATTACTGTGAAATGTAAATGTCTTTAAAAAGAAATCAAATGGATTTAATTATCAACATGTAATTGGTAGAGATAGATTTTATATGTTTGAATCAACTCAGGGCATATATTAAGAAGCTTAATTTGAAGTACCATGGCTTTCAGT
This sequence comes from Phalanger gymnotis, assembly GCA_028646595.1. Classification (NCBI taxonomy): domain Eukaryota; kingdom Metazoa; phylum Chordata; class Mammalia; order Diprotodontia; family Phalangeridae; genus Phalanger; species Phalanger gymnotis. The sequence continues at coordinate 165,306,282 of CM053627.1, forward strand.
ATTATGGTTGGTAATTTTATAAATATACTAACATAACAAAACATATATTCTGAATGAAATGGCTAATTAAAAATGTTTGATGCTAAAGAAAAATAAGTTTACTTATTTATAGCAATTTTTAGTGTTGTTTCTAATAAAGTCTGTATTTTCGAACACAAGATTTTGAGAAACCAATTATACAAAAAATATTATATTTATTGATTAGCACTTTAAGCAATTCTAACACCCCCAAGTTCATATTTACACAAAAGGTAAACTGCGGTGAGGTGAGAACTTATTTACTTGACAAAAAAAGATGCTTAAGTTGGCAAAAGTTAAGCTCCACTGGTACATTTTAATATGATTTCATTTATTTAAAAAAAACTGATTTAAATCCAGCTTTTTCAGGGCTGCATATGGCATAAGATTAGCTATATCTATTTAAGAGTAAAACAAACAAAATGTTAAGTTTGCAAAACACGAGAAAAAAATGTTTTTTACAAAGCAAAATGCATCTCAGATATATAACTTAACTGCCTCAAATCCTATATACACAGTATTCAGATATTTTAGGCATCCAAATAGTATGATGACATGTGGCAGAGAAAAACGGACAGCTGCAAGAGACAAAAAAGATGGCACTATTAGGCCTAATATAATAACATACGGGAAAAAGCCTTGCTCTGCTGGCTTCCATTACCAGATTTACAAATTCTGATGAACAGCTCTCAAAAATTAGCCAAGGTCATTTCACTGCCTCCTATGAACACAAGTTAGTGTAAATACTGCCAAATAAATTTCATACGCTATTGATGAATGACCTTCTCTTTTATGAAGATAATGAACAGAGAAAGAAAGCAACTGCTTTCTGAGTCAGGGGGATTCACAAGTGCTAGAAAGGAATGTTTTCTAAAGTGTAGTAGGCAGCTATCAGTGTATTAATTTTACATTTTTCTTATTGCTACTTTCCATGTATTTTCTAAGCAGATCAACAGAAGTTCAACTAAAATACAACTTCATTACTACATTTTATATATTTTTAATGAACTTTAAAAAGAAACAAATTACGCGTAATAAGTTTTTTCTCACACATTCATTTGCATTGTAAATTCAGAGCAATTAAAAAATAAATTCCATATCATCAGTTATGATACATTTAAATTTCAACTGCACGATATATTTGGTATATTGGGGCTATAACTGATTGAAAAAGAAAGAGAATACATACTTTCTGCTTTCAATGAATTTATCTATTTCAGATAACACAAACCTACGGCCAACGTGACATTAGAATCAAAGAAGACTCTATCAAGTGACTAGATGTCATGGAGGTGAAGAAGACAAAAGGGTCAAAGCTGACTCTTTAGGGCAGACTGTGGTCTATGGTGGCTAAAAGAATTGTCAAGTTAGAGTGAATATTTTTGAGGAAAGGTGATGAGTTAAATTTTGGACATATTGAATCTGAGATGCTGGCAATTCATTCAGGTAGAAGTGTTAGGCAGACAGTTGGAAATGGGGAAGTACAGAGGTGGAGATATAAACAGACCGGGAGTCACTTACATAGAGGTTATAATTTAACTGAATAAATGAAACTGTGGGCTATAATTTAATTGAATAAGTGAAACTTGCATTTTAGTTGCAGTGAGATCCTACGAAGAGGAAGACTAACCAGGCTGGGAGCAGTAAATCAGAAAGAATATAATCAGCAGAATACTCTATCAAGAAATCAAAAGAGAGTATCAAGAAAGATGGAGTAGTCGTTAATGTCAAATGACACAGAAAGAAGATCAAGGGCAATGAAAACTGAAAAAAAGGCCAATGAATTTGGCAATTAATAGAACATTGATGACTTCAGAGAAAGTTATTTCAGTAAAACAAGTGGGATGAAGGCCAGATTACAAGGTAATGTGAAGTGGTGGGTGACGAGAAAGTGAAGGCGATGACTATGTTTTCTAAAAGTTTGGCAATGATGGGAAAACCTAAGAAATTAAATGATAGTACAAGGAGAAAGAAAGGTTCAGGGAAAAGGTGTGCATGTGTATTCATTATTAAGATCAGAGCATGTCTGTAAGCAGAGGGAAAGAAGTTAGCAGAAGAGGTGAGATTAAAGAATTTAACATACATACATTTCTCAATGAAAAAATGGGATATAACTTATTGAACTTGGAACTAAATGAGAAAAGTTTAGCTCAAAACAAGTATGTTTCTATAAAAATTTATCATATTGTGTTTTTCACATAAACTTCTAATAGATTCCAGGATCATATAAAAGGTCCTCAAGCTTGAAGGGCAAAATAGAAAGTTCTGCAAACGTCTGGAAACCCCCACAGACAATACAGGCCTCTCCTGCAGCCTGAAGGTGTTATATCTGGCCAGGAGAGACTCGGCACCTATTTATCTCCTAAATTTTATTCCTCTTACCAACTTCCAACTTGGAGGAGTTCATGTGTGGATGAGTTTCAAAGATCATGTTTAACACTACTAGGGAGCTTTCATTAAAGCACTTTCTGCAACAAATGTCATATCCCTACACCAGTTTGTGATGTCACCAGTGTAGAGAGGAAAAATTTCCCCTAACCTCAATACCTCACTTGCTTTTTGTGGTCTTTTTGGAAAGAATAACTGTTCCTTGAACCTAGGAAAAAGACAAAAACAACCAAAAAACCACATTTTTTTTCTTTTCCCTATTCCGTCCACATTTTAGCACAGTGTCTGGCACATATTATATAAATGCTTATTCCTTTATCTGACTTCCCCTTCCCTTCCCCTTTCCTATCTACATTTTGTTTTGTCTAATGGTATATAGGGAAAAGAGGCAGCAAAGTGATGCAATGGATAGAGTGCTAGGCTCAGAGTCAGGAAGCCCTGAATTCAAATCCAGCCTCAGAAACATCCTAGCTGTGTGACATTGGACAAGTCACTTAACCTTTGTTTGCCTATGGATCAGTGATTCACTGGAGAGGGAAATGACAAACTATTCTACTATCTGTGCCAGATGTCCATGGGGTCATGAAGAGTTTGATACATCTGAATGACTGAACAATAACAAATACAGGGAAAACCAGGATTACAAAAAATAATGTAACACAATCTATAGTATGCAGTCTCTCTGATTCCTATTTCACATTCTAGATAGAGACCATTCCCATAGGAACCAGGGAAATAACTGGTCAGTAAGGTCAAATAGTTCAAAGACTGGCACACTAGATATCTACAAGGCAGGCTGCCAATGGCAGTTTCACTTTTGTAAGGTATTTAGTCTGATTTCCATTCAGCTCAGCCAAATTTACTATCTACCAGAGGCCAAAACTAATTTTCAAACATGCCTTCTGTCACTATAGGTCTTATGTAATACAGAACTCTTCTGGATTTTTCTGCAATATCTTTTATGTCACATCTGTTGACCTGACCAACATCTTCATTAATACAGGTTACCGTTTTTCATTTTCTTGATGCTACAGATTAAATAGCATTCCCTCTGGACACAAAGTTTCTCTTGGTCTATCATTTGCCAGGTACGTTTCTAAGAGTATAAGTCTCTTAATTTATCTAAGCCTTAGTTTTCTTATTGGTAAAATGAAGCTAACAGTATTTGTACTACTTTATCTCATAGTTTTATTCTGAAATTAAATTGAGGATGTTTGTAAAGCATTTTACAACTAGAAATAAGCAGTTTAGCAAAATAAACTAACAAAAGGGCCTCAACCAAAAAAAATGCTATATTACTCTTTCTCCTGACATGATGGGAGCAGAGAATAGGTTAAAGAAACTAGAAGGGTGTCTTATAGGTTGGGGAAGGTAAGAAAAGGTAGGGATAGAGTTTTTTTTAAAAAATAAAGAAAAGGAAATAAAGGATAAAGGGACAGCATGTTTTCGCAATATGCTGAAGTAACTTAAGGAAGGCCAAAAGATATCACAACCAAAGAAAATAGCTTTGAAGGCTGAATGTATTACATACTTTAAAAGAAAAATGATCTATATATAATAAAGCTGTAGTTTCAAGCATAACCCTCTTAACCTTTATGTTCTACTAGGGATATGAAAGTATTTACTTCAGCTGATTTTTAAATTCAAATTTAAATTTAAAAAGGAAGGAAATGATCATGGTTAGCCTAATGAAAAAGAGGGCTCGAGGAGACATGAGAATTCTCTTCAAGAGTCTAAAAGGCTTTCATGGGAAGAGGGAGTAAACTTGTTCTATTTGGTTCCGGGGAGCCAAAACTAGGTGGAAGTTGCAACTTCCAGTTACAACTTGGCAACAGGGGAAAAATCCTATCACAGTTGCCCAAAAGTGGAATGGACTTTTGAGCATTTATCAAGAGTTGGCGGGTTCTCTTTCCTGAAGACCTACAAGCAAAGACTGGACAACCACTTTTTGGGTATGCCCTATTAGGGATTCCTTTAATGTATGGTTCAGACAAGAATTGAATGCTGTTGAGGTCCCCCCTTCCAAATATCAAATTATCTGATACTATAATTTTTGGTGTGTTTCTTCAAATGTTCACAGGGCCAAGAATGATCACTGAAATTAATCAGTTTAGCTGTATTTTAGCATTCTTCCCATTTATAATATTATAGTTACTACATATGCTGTTTTTTGTTCTCATTCTCACTTTCACTCAAGCATTTCATACATGTCTTCCCATGTTTCTCTGGATTCCTCTAATTCACAGTTTCATAGGCCATGATATTTCATGACCTCCCATATACTACATTCATAAAATCTCAAGTTGTAAAAAAGAGACATTCTAGAGGAAAATATGAGACTTGTTCTATTGAACCCCAGGTGACAGAAGTAGGACCAAAATGGGTAGAACCTGCCAATTCTGGCTTAGAGGAAGGAAGAACATCCTAACATTTAAGTTACTGAGAAATGATCATATGAATAGAAAGGCAAGCCTTGGAGCCAAGAGCTTCAATTCCTCCCTCTGACACACGCCAGCTGTGTGACCGTGGAAAAATCATTCAGTCTCTCAGTGGTCTAAGCATTTCTATCAGACTTTCAGTTGCAGAGAAGTACTGGCCTGTACTGGTTGAGAGAGTTCCTTAACCCAGAATTTCTCTGGACCAAGTCTGGTCCTTTTATCTCCAACCAGAAACACAGTGGGTTGATCAGGAAATAGTGTGTTCATCTGCACTAGACTTCAAAGGAAGATTGGATCACTAACTTATGGGGTAAGTAAATTCTTGTTTAGGCATGGTGGTATTAAAGATTCTTTCCAACTATGAAATTCTATTATTCAGTGAGATCAAGTTATGCTTGATATACTTTTCCTGAATAAATACTTGATTTCAAAAACAGTGCTTTAAAAAATCTAACTAATAAATGTAAGATCAATATCTTTTCAGAAGTCTAGAATTTTATGGCCTTTATTTGTTTCATGGCTCAATGAAATATTACCTCTCAGTGGATGAAAAAGTGATAACTAAAGTATTAACTAAAATCCATCATTATGTATATTAAAAATCAAGAAAACCAAAGCAAACCTATTTATCCTGAATATCAATGCAATTTTTAACACTGTACTTACATTTTAACATCTTCGCAATATTCTAAAATAATTGATATGACTGTCTGAAAGCATGGATATACATAAATAGCACATCTTTTTAACAACATAAGTTATTGTTGGAGCTATTTTTCTTAAGTCAATAAGACAAGTGGGACTACATGGTGTATGTGATCTGTAGTAAGCATTATTCACATAAACAATATATTACAAACCAAAGACCTTCTGGAACAAAAGCATTTTGAAAAAAATCAAGAATTATTATCACTTGTTTGGTTTTCATAAAGGAGCTATGGCATAGTGATGAAAGTGGGCCTCGAAGCCTTGTGATACATTGAAGCTGCGTGACCCTGGAAAAATCATTTAACCTCTCAGTCCTCCAGACCCCTAAGAATATAAGTAGGGAAGAAAGTGTTGATCTGCATAGATAAATGGAGTTTCCTCACCTGGAAACTGCCTATACAAAAGAAGTAACTGGTCCAAACCCTATCCTTACCCCTCATTTTCTCTTCCTATCAATAAACTAAATATCTGCATTCTGGGGGATATCAACTCAAATGTCCACTAAAGGAAATGTCCTCAATGGGGCAAAACAAAACAAAAATTACAGGTTATTCTTTCCAAAAAGTTGCAAATTCCTGGGAGAAACATATTAAAGATAAGTAGATTTCTCTTTTCAAATAAGGAATACTAAAGATAAATGGGATCGATATTATGAATGTGACTATTATTCCTGAATTAGGGGTTAATTTTTAATAAATAGAATATACTGTTAAAAAACTTTCTGCTAATATGAACCCGCAAGCAACACAAATTCCAATGGCATTTACATCCTTACACACTCTAAGTAAAGACTGCTTACCCAAGCACATGGATAACTGCCTACTGCAATAAACTTGTGAAAGGCATTAAGTAGAAGAGGTATCCACAAGTAGTCCCCCAGCTTACAAATATTTTTATTATGCAATTTTTAAAGCCAGTTGTTTGGAATTTGGAGCATACTTTCCCAGATAAAAAATTCTGTTTCCATATAAATGACAATGAGATTTCCAGGCCAGCCTACGACATACTTCAACTATATATGGAGGTCATGACATTATAGAATCTAAACATTATATCTAACAGCTTTTAAAGGAAAATACAGAATGCTAAACAGAAACATCAAAAGTAATAAAAAAAATCATTTATGTAACACTTTAAAATCTACAAAGAATTTTTTTTTACAAAAAACAAGGAAGTTGTGTAATATAAGTACTTTCATTGTGAAGGAATGAGGAAATGAGGTACAAAAGGCCAGAGAGATACTTTTGTTTTCCTTCACTGCCAGGTGTGAGGCAGGAAAATAGACTCCCTCCCCCTCCCTCTCCCCCATGATCTGGGCAGTGGAATCAAGCTTTAAACAACCAGTAGTATATCTCCTAGAATCAGGGACATATGCTATTCAGGCACAAATGAAGAGATTACATGTCAAAGCTAAGCTAATTAAGAAATTGTGACAAATAAATATTTTTATTCTCAGATAATGTTGTTATCCTTATAAAGGAACTTTAGCGTGTGAAGACAACAGTTTAAAAATAGCAACGCCTTCAATAAACTATATTTTCCCAAAATTATAAACAGTATTTTAGTACATGAGTAATCTACAAGAGAATATAGTTATCTACCAAATAATCCCCTAAACTGAGAGGAAAAATATAATTCCCTATACCAATGCAACTGCTAGTCTACTCACTGTAGACAAATAAATATATGTGTAGACATTGATACTACGAACACAATCTGTTTTTAGTGATATTTGGTCTAAGTGGTATCAAATGGAAAACTACAAGGTACCTGGTTAATTACACCATACACTGAGCCATTAACATATAAATACTGTGTATACAGACACATTCAATATTTGTGTGAATATCTATCTATAAACGCTACATAAATATATATATGTATACACACACACACACGTATATACTCACACATTCATATATATACCTACATACAAAGATACCATAACTATTCTTTGTAATCAGTATCTGTATCAGAAAATGGATTACTGCTGATTTTGCCTTCTCTTTACTTGTGAAAATATTACGGAAATCATTAGGATTTTCCTTTTGAGTAGTCTATTTCGCACATTTCTTTGTAGAATAATTATTTTCTTCTCATGACTCAGAAGTTATACTAATGTAAATGGAGTCTGCACACAGATACAAATACCCTAAGTAATTACGTTTTCTTGTGCTAGAGATGCATTCATAAACAATGATGGGATGCTTCAGATATCTACACAGTTTAATCAATTGTTGTAAGGAAATTATAATACTAATAAGATTTAATTAAAGATTCTTGAATATCTAATCATGCAGGCAATTTCAGCATAAATGTTTATGATTTTTAAGTAGATGTTTCCTCCTTTCACGCTGGCATCAAGAGATCTAATCATGGAGCAAGATGGAGATTTGAGCATTTGTGGACAAATCATGTATTCTACCAATAATTGCTTAATTTAATGCAAATTCAAAAAGTACAGCTTGTTTTTGAGACAGCTGTTTTTTCTTCTAATTTACAAATCAAACAGAAATCTAGAGTTGTTTCCTAGGCAAATTATCATTTATTAAGTATTCAGAATGTGCATGATCCTGTATTTTTTTCCTTCACGGCCACACAATAGGCAAAACATGTACCCACAATGTTGCAAGTTAATAAAAAGCAAATAATTTGACTATAGTTAATTATTTTTCCACAACATCTTTGACCTTTTGGGTTGGTAAGACTGATACTAACTTGAAAAAAAAACTTTCCAAGTTCACAATGTGATTTGGTGATTTTGGGCAAATGATTTTTCCGTTCCTGCCAAGTTCATAAGCAGTTTTACTTATAAGATCACGTTGTTCAAGATCTACTTTTCTGAAAAGTATCTGGCTTAGAGACTAGTTTCTAATCATGGAAGACTGAGACCAATTTTTCCTATCCCATTCTTCCAGAAAATTTGCCAACCAGGTGCCAGAATCAGGCTCCCTTAGTCCCCCACAGGTGGCCAGGAACAGAATTTGTGGATCTATTCAAGTGGTAACTACAGCTTTTTACTTGTTGGCATCTGAGTATCTTAGGCCCATCTGCTACCTATATCTTCAGAGTCATTAAAATGTTTTTCAGTGTCTCTATTCATTTGGGAAGTCAGAAGGAACATTAATGACATACTACAACTGAAAGATGCTGTGTGTGTATACATATACACGTATGTACCTATTATATATACATATACATATACACACAAATAAGCCAGTCTTGTTCTATGTAACAGCTTATTTTTTTTTTGCCTTTACTTATATTTAATGCACAAGAAAAAGAAATAACCTACTTTGTATTTCTCATATGACTAATATTTCATACATCAGGGTAGTATTTATTTCTGCTATAAAAGTTACACAGTGAGCTGAAGGAAATCTCTCCAGAATATCTGATTGACTCAAATAATATCAGAACCCTTTTGAAGTGAAGTATTTGGAATACTTTTGTTATTAACAAATTGGGCTGGCTATGTATGCTTTTGATGATCCCAAGCATCTTCCTGACACAAAATTTGTCTTTTTAAAATCAGTGTTTTCCAAATGATGTTTTATGGTTATTAATCCTCGAGCAAAACAATTTCTACAGAATCAAAATTGCAGATGACCCAAAAGGAAAAGGAGAGATGCACGCTGGAGTGAAATAGGCTATAATAAATTTCCAATTTTATTGCATGATGGTGGGGAAGATGCATTTAACATTTCTGCTTTTATACATTTCTTTGTGAATATCTTTATGCCCTAATACATGAATTACACAAAGGTATCAGGCATAGCTGAGTATTGGCATAGTCCTTCATATTCTCATTTAATATTTTCCACATCATATCTAACTTTTCTAAAATTCTATTCATTTCCTTAACCTAACCTCTTTTTTATATTTTATGACAAAATTTATCTACTTTAGGTCTGAGAGGGATAAATTGAAGTCTCTTCATTATATAGTCCCTCTATATATAGTTTTTACTGAATTTTTTAATTGTGTAAATCATTTAACTCTTCCTGAAATAATTCGGATGCTATGCTGTTTGGCGTATATGGATTCTGCACTGATATTAATTTATTATCTAGGTTATCTGTTAGCAAAATGTAGTTTCTCATTTATCTTTTTTAATTAGGCTTTATTTTTGCTTTTCTTTTGTCTGAGATCTTGATTGCCAATGCTGCCTTTGTCCCTTATTTTAATTAAATGTGTATTTCCAGTAAACAACATATTATTAGGTTCTGGTTTCTAATAAATTCTGCTATCCTCTTACATTTCATGAGTGAGTTGTCCCAATCATATTCAGTTATGATTGCTTACTGTATCTCTATCTCCTTCCTATTTTCTTATATCTATCACTCTCTTTTTCACCCTGTCCCCTTCTAAAGAGTCTGTTCTACTTAGTATTGCCTCCTTTTATTTACTTTCCATCTTATCCCTACCTTTTCTTCTATCCCCTTTCCTGCCCACTTTCCTATTAAGATGAACTGCTGTTCCTAATTGTGTGTGAATGTTTATTTTTTTCCACATTAAACAGATTCAGATGAGAGTAAGTTTCAAGTGTTATATACTCCTTCCCCTCCACTGTATAAATGTTTTACTTTCATGGCACACTTATGTGAGGTCATTATCCTCATTCTTCCTCTCCCTTCCTCCCTCTGTCCCAGTATATTCCTCTTTCCTATTTTTCCATTTTTCTTTTGAGATCATTCTAACATAACAGAGTTGCTTTCAAGCTCTTTAGACTCCTTCTAAGAGCTGTAGGGATGATAATGTTCTGAGACATTACCTTTATTCTCTCCCCATATCAGAATGTAAAGTTTAACTTATTTTAGTCTCTGATTTCTCCCTGACGTTTACCTTATATGCTTCTCAAGTCCTACTATTTAATGTCAATTTTTCTATTCAGCTCTAGTCTTTTCAAAAAAATATTTGTAGTTTTCTATTTAATTAAATAGCCATGTTTCTCCTTTAGGATTCTACTCAGTTTTTCTGGATAGGTTGTTCTTGCCTATAATCTGAGATCTTTTGCCTTCCAGAATATCATATTTCAATCCCTCTATTCCTTTATGTTGGTAGCTGCTAAATCATGTGTGATCCTGACTGTTGTTCCTTATTATTTGAATTCTTTCTGGCTGCTATCAGCATTTTTTTACTTCACCTAGCAATTCTAGATTTAGGCTACAATATTCCTGGGATTTTTCATTTGGAGGATCCTTTCAAGAGGTGACCAGTAAATTCTTTTGACTTCTCCTTTGTCCTCTGTTTCTAAAATATCTGGATGGTTTTCCTTTGTAATTTCTTGAAATATGAAGTCTGGACTATTTTTTCTACTATGAGGCTTTCAAGTTGCCCAATAATTCTTAAATTATCTCCTCCCAACCTATTTTCCAAAGTTGCTTTTCCTAGAAGATATTTCCCATTTTTTCCTAATTTCTTTCAGTCTTTTAATATTTTAAATTATTTCTTGATATCTCATGTATGAAGTCATTAGCTTCCAATTCTAATTTTTAGGGAATTATTTTCTTTCGTATTGTTTCATACCTCTTTTACAAAGCTGTTAATTCTCTTTTCATACTTTTTTTTTGTATACCTCTCATTTTCCCCCCATATTTTCTTGTATTGCTCTTATTTGGTTTTTTAAAATCTTCTTTTGCTCTTCTATATTTCTATCTTTAAGTCCTCTAACAATGTTGTTGGGTTTGTCTCTAGTCCGCATTCCTCTTTGAGCTTTTGTTTTTAGGTGTTTTCAAGTCATTGTCCTTCTGCGTTATGTCTCGAGATTCCTTGTCACCAACAGCTGCTCTTAATGGTTAGGTTTTTCTCCTGTTTGATCATCCTTCCATCCTGTTTCTTGAATTTGGACTCAATGGTATTGTTAGGCTCGGCTCATTTCTGGGGAGCAAGGTCTGGACGGAGTTTGTCTTTCCATGTTGTTTTCACATGTCATTCTAGAGCTTGGAAAGTTTATGGTGCTTCCAAGGTGATGTGATCTGGGGAGAAGTTTGTTTTATAGCTAAGGCCTCTTTGGTTCTCCCTCTCCTATATTCTGGAATCATGACCCAGAAGTGAGTAATGGGTGACAGAGCTGGTAGCTTTCTTGTTCCCTGCACTGTTTCAGGAGACATCTGGGATAATTTTTGCCTTGATGCTTTCAAACCTGTTGATATGCCATAGCTACTTGCTGTCCAACCATGGGAGCTAAAATGTTCCTCACCACTGCCGCTGCTCCTGCTCATCTTCCTCTGTTGCTGAATATATAGGCTACCACTACTGCACTGCACTAATCGGCTCCCCCCACGGCAAATATCTCTAACCTCCTATGTTGCCTTGGGCTGGAAAAATGAATCACTGTGACATTTTCTTGGCTTTCACAATTAGAATTTGGTACAGATAATTTTTTAGGTTGTTATGGAGGTATGTTGGGCAAAAATGCTGACCTTCACTCTACTTCCTGACTCTGCCAAACATTACTTCTTTAAACATCCAAGTAAATATTCATGAAATATAATCCTTTTTTTCTTTTTAGTTTTTACAAATGAATACATCAGGTCCAATTTTGATAGTGGTTAAATACCTCGGGGTTCTGGGAACTATATGGATACAATAACAAAATATTCTAAAACCCTTTTTGAGCCTTTCCATGGCTGGAGACCATTTCATATTTTTCTTGGAGACTGGATGTAGGAGCCTTGACCTTGTTGTCTTCCTCTGGCTGCATGCCTTGATCTTCCTCATCACTAAGGATTTAAGAAAATAACTTTTCACCAATAAAGTAACCTTCTATAGTCTCATTTCTCTCCCTTGTTTGCTCATTTTTGCAGTCAGTTATTTGACCTCTGAGCTCTTTGTTAAGTGGAGAGTGTACTGCCCCAAGCTTTTAGGAGTTTTGTGCAGCTGTCTTCTGAGATATTTCTAGGGACCTGTAAATTTTCAGTGCCTCCAAAGTAGTATGATCAAAGGAGAGGTGTCCACTCCTCTCCTGGCCTGCACTCTGGTCTGTGAGCAACCACAAGCACTCCTTTCTGCCTTGGAACTGTGAGGAGGAGGACTCCCTCTCCACAGCCACCACAAGTTCTACCACGGCAGTGCTCTTCCTCGCCCCAAGACTGCCACCCAGGACCATCACCCAGACCAGCCACTTGATTCCCCCTCCCCACCCCCACTCCCCAACCCATCTATAGGACAAGAGTTCCAGAAGTAGCCACCACTGTAGCAGTGGCTACTACTGCCCTGGGGCTGGAGCTGGACCACATTCCCTTCTTACCCAGGTGAGAGACTTTCCCCCTGATCTCCAAAGCTGTCTGGCACTTGTGGGTTGAGAAGTCTGGAAACCACCATAGCTACCAGTGATTGAATGCCCTGAGACTGGCTCCAGTCCATTCTGTGCTGTGCTCTGCTCCCAGCCCTGTGCAATAGACCCTTCCCATCAGCCTTTCAGATTGTCTTGGGCTGGAAATCTGTTTCACTCTGTCATTCTGTGGCTTCTGCTGCTCTAGAATTGGTTTAGAGTCATTTTTACAGGTATTTTCAGGGGCTTGGGGGCAGAGCTCAATCAGCTCCCTGCTTCTACTCCACCATCAATAACAAAATATTTTAAATCAAAATAGATATAAAAATAGGGAAAAAATTAATTACACGCAGGATGAATCAATATGATAGAATCACAGACTTTCAAGTCACATGAGAAACAAGATGGCAGTCTAGACATTTTCTCTTATCCCTAAAACCTCTCAAATATCTCCAAGATAAAGCACCTACAGCTGTTAGCACAGTCGGAGACACTGACAATCCAAAAGAAGAGTTAAAACAAAGTCAGGAACTGATGCTTACTGACCTTGAGCTCACTCAGCACCCCTCCTCTACCTTTCATGACACTGGAAGCTAGCCTGTATTTGTAGACTCAAGAACACAACATAAACTCACATCAAACCCATCCCTGTACCCTGTTTTCACCTTCTTTTTTACAATGCAGTAGAGCTCCCAGCTACAGCCTATAGAAGTTTGCTTCAACTTCAAAAGCCAGAGCCACAGACCTTCAGGATCAAAAACCTGCTAGAGGCTGCAAGCCAAAAGCACCAGGACTGCAAGGTTCTGAACTTCTGGTATTATGGAAAGAAGGCTCTGCACTGCCAGTGCCAGATCAGAGAACTAAGGAATGGAGGGAGTGTGACAGGTCACCAAAGCAGGACACCCTGCATGTAGGAGGCTGTGTATCACTCCAGCAAGCCTGAGGAAGAGCACGGCATCCATCTGGGGCCATTTGTGACCACCTAAAAGTCAGCCGGAGTAGACACCTAGCTTCATGAACTGGGACTGTGGAGAAGCTAAGATTTTTTGAGGTCCAGTCCTCATGGAAACTACTATCAGGAGAGTCTGAGAGTAAGTGACAAGGAAAATAATGGGAAGGATACAAAACTGAAAGCATCAGATTTCAAGAAGAAGGAATCTGAAAGACCTATAATATAATCAGATCAATCAATAGGAAAAACAGAAATAGAAGAAATATGGCCTCCAGATCTAGTAAACCAAATTACCAGTATCAAAAATGAAAAGGGTGATTATTAGGATAGGTGATAATTAGGAGCTATTTTGCTGAAATGTATGCCAATATATCTAATAATGTAAGTGAAATGGATGAATATTTACAAAAATATAAACTGCCCAGATTAACAGAAGAGGAAATAAAACACAATCCAATTAAAAAATTTGAACAGGTCATCAATGAACTCTCTAGGAAAAAATCTCCAGGGCCAAATGATTTACAAATGAATTCTATCGAACACTGAAACAACAATTAATTCCAATACTATACAGACTATTTGGGAAAACAGACAAGGAGTCCTGCCAAAGAGTCGTACCAAATTCTTTTTATGATACAAATATGGTACTGATACATAAACCTGGAAGAGCCAAAACAGAAAGAAAATTATAGACCAATTTCCCTAATGAATATTGATGCAAACATTTAAAAAAAATATTAGTGAAAGGCAGAGCCAAGATGGCAGAGTAAAGGCAGGGAATTGCCTGAGCTCTCCTCCAAACCCCTCCAAATACTGTTAAAATGACTCTAAAGAAATTCTAGAGCAGCAGAACTCACAAAGAGGCAGAATGAAACAGAATTCCAGCCCAAGACAACTGGAAGGTAGACAGGGAAGGTTTGTTGCACCAGGATGAGAGAGGATGTCTAGCACAGGATGCGCCAGCATAGAACAGACCCCAGCAAACCCAAAGCAGGCCTCAGGGGACTGAATTACTGGCAGCTGTGGCAGTATCCAGCCCACAAATGCCGAAGACAACTTAGAAGGTCAGTAGGAAAGGTCTGTCAGACCTGGGTGAGAGATGAGCGCAGCCCGGTACAGCCCCGGCCTGAGCAAACCAGGAGCAGGCCTTGGGAGTGACTGAATCAGCTGCAACACTACCAATGGCAGTAGCTGCTTCCAGAGCTCTCCGTCCACAGATGGTAACAGGATTGAACAATTAGTCAGAAGGAGATTACAGATTTCTGGCACTGAGAAAGCACTCTGTTTGCTTTGCCCATTCTGGGATCTGAATTGCCAGATCAGAGAACTAAGGAATGGAGGGAGTGGACCATTCTGGAGAGCAATTTGGAGCTATGACCAAAGGGCTATAAAACTGTACATACACTTTGATCCAGCAATATCATTTCTAGGGCTGTATCCCAAAGAGATCATACAAATGGCAAAAGGACCCACATGTACAAAAAATAGTTATAGCAGCTCTTTTTGTGGTGGCAACGAATTGGAAATTGAGGGGATGCCTATTAATTGGGGCATAGCTGAACAAGTTGTGGTATATGAAGGTGATAGAATACTATTATTAAATAAAAAATGATGAGCAGGCAGACTTCAGAAAAACCTGGAAAGTCTTACATGAATTGATGCTTAGTGAAGAGAGCAGAACCTGGAGAACACTGTTCATAGTAACAGCAACACTGTGAAATGACCAACTTTGACAGACTTAGCTCTTCTCAGTAACACAATGATCTAAATAGTGAAGTTTGGATTCAGCCAAAGGGCTGTACTCAAAGATCTATAGGGCCACAGGTGGCCTCGAGGCTGCACATCACTCGCCCCTGAATTCTAAGATAATTCGAAAAGACGTATGATGGAAAATGCCATCCACATCCAAAGAACAAACCATGGAGTCTGAATGTAGATCAAAGGATACTGATTTTTTTTTCTTTCTCATGGTTTTTCCCTTTTATTCTAATTCTTCTTTCACAATATGACTGATGTAGAAATATGCTTAATATGATTGTACATGTATAGCCTATATGAGATTGCTTGCTGTCTTGGAGAGGGCTGATGGAAAGGAAGGGTAGAGAAAACAAAACTTGGAACTCAAAATCTTAAAAAAGTGAACGTTGAAAACTATCTTTACATGTAATTGGAAAAAATAAAAGATTATAAAGTGAGGAAAATAAGAAAAGACATGGATTCTGGCAATGGAGCACCATGTTCAAACAACAGCTAGCATGCCATTTTAGTTGGAATGTTAAATGCATGGGATGGAGGGAATTGTGTGTCGCGGGGGGAGTTAACGACTTAGAGAATATAAAAGTAGGGGAAAAACCAGTTACAAAGACCTTTTAATGCCAAATATAGGGCTTTATATTTGATTCTGGAGAGCGAACATAATAGGATCATTCTTACACTTAAGGAAAATCATTTTGCAGCTGAACAGAAAATGAACTGGAATGGGCAGAAATGTGAGGCAGGGAAACCAATAAAAAGAGTCCAGGAAAGATGAGGAAAGGCCTGGATTAGAATGTCAGCTGTTTAAGTAGAAAGAAGGGAATATATAGGTGGAGGTGGAGCAAGAGGGAATAATGGAGGATGATGTTCATATTGTAAATTTCGGTGACTAGAAAGATGAAGGTTCCCCAACAGTAACAGGAAAGTTTGTTCGGGAAAGAAAATTAGTTGTTTTGGAAATGCTGAGTTTCAATGCCCGTGGGATATTCAGATGTCTAAAAGCAGTTGGTGTTGCAGTACTAGAGTTCAAGAAGGAGACCAATGATAGAGAAATAGAACTGAGAATTATCTTAATAGAAATGATAATTTGACCCAATGGAAATTGATGGCAAATGAGAGAATATAGTGAGAAAAGCACAGACAGAGCAGGACAGAGCCTTGGTGTTTACCCATGGACAGATGGATAATATTGTCTTCCATAATTTCTAACCTCACTCATGAAACTTTTAAAATATAAATTCTCAGAAAGAATATTTGTTTTAAATTATCACTAGGCTACTGGAAGAGAGGCAGGTGACATGGTTTGGTGGCTAGAGACCTGGCCTTGAAGCCTGAAAGACTTGGGTTCCAGTTCTGATTCTAACACCTCATGACTCTGTGACCCTGGGCAAGTCACTTAACTTATCAGTGCTCTAAGAAACTCTCTGAAACTTTGGTTGCAGAGAAGGTGCCAACTTGCATCGGTAGAGGAAGTTTCCTCATTTAGGATTCACCTATGTGAGTGAAATCAGAAGTCCAGTCATTATCCATTAAGTAGAATAGTTGATGGGAATGGCTACCACTTTACCAATAATGATGTCCTCTAAAACTGATTATAATATTCCAAATTCCTTTGGCTAGATTTAAAATGTCTCCACTCCCTTTAAATCAATAAGCATTTCTTAACCATATGCTAGTTGTAAGGAACTTCACTAGGTGCTGGTGATACCAATATGAAAAATATTCCCTATCCTTCAAGAGCTTATATTATATTTATGGATAAAACATGAACACAGATGAGTAAATTAAAGTCTATAAAAAGTAAATGCAAAATATTTTCATCGGGAGAGCATTAGCAACTTAGGAGATCCGGACAGGCATCCACTAGGTTAGAAAAGAGAAGAGGGAGTACATTGTGGGCCCAGGGGAAAGGCTGTGCAAAGGCTCAGAACAAGGAGTTAAATAGTTTTTTATAAAAAATATCAAGAAGGCCAAGCTAACTTGAAGGTAGAAGCTATGAAGAAGAGTAATGCACAATTATGCTGGAAAGGCAGGCTGGAGTTGGACTCTTCAGGGCTTTAAATGCAGAGAAGTTTGGGGAACCACTAGAGCTTCAGAAGCAGGGAAATGACACGACTGGACCAATTCTTTAGGAATATGTCTAGCAGCTGTATGAAGGAGAAGAGAATGGAGGCAAGAAGACCAATTAAGAGGCTACTGTGATAGTATTAAGTACCTTGAGTTGAAGGTTCAGTCGAGGACCTGAAATAGGTCCTGCATGATAAGAAGGATGGTTCTGCCCTCAACAGAAACATGGAAATTTAAAGGAGGGGAGGGTTTTGTGTGTGGTGGAAGATCGAGAGGATTAATAATGAATTGTTTTAGACATTCGGAGTATAAAAGGACTATGCACCATCAATGAAAAATGTCCAAAAGGAAGTTGGGAATGTAGGACTGGAGCTCTGCAGAGACACTATGGCCTAATACATAGATAATAGGGATGATCTGCATAGAGATTATAGTTAAATCCAAGGAAATATATTAGATCAAAGAGTATAAACAGAATATAATGCACAATAAAGTGCTGGAGTATACCCACAGAAAAAGACAGCAACATTCCCTAGTAACTGAAAAATGCAAAGAAAAAAAAAACAACTTTAAGGTACTAGCTTCCAGGGGCAGTGGCCAGACAGGTACACTCATATACTGTGTGTGGAGACGTGTCTTCATATATGAATTAAACATCTGGATCCTTTCATTAATGAAAGCTTACTAAGATATCACTATAGTAACAGGAAGTATTTCTGGGTTCTCATACTTGCTGGACATTATAAATCATAGGATGGTAGATTCGGAAGAGAACACAGAGGTTATCTAGTCCAACCCTTACATTTTATACATAAGAAAACTGGAGCTCAAGAGGTGAACAAACTCAGGATTTTATGAGATAGAGGTGAGGAGGTATTGCATACCAGACAAGAGGAAAGTTTGTGCAAAGGCATGGAGACAAGAAATTGATTTTCTGTGAGACTGTCTACATGAAACATTATATAGACAGCATCTAATACAGTCAATTTCTCAACTTTTGTGGGGGTGATGTTCCTAGAAAATGATGTGAAAGTAAAAAATGCAAATGATGATACATTGAACCTATGGGAAATAGGGGGTTAAGTTCCCATGACCATCAAAAACTAATTTTTACTAGAGATGGCTGAAAATATACTTTTCTGCATATAATTCTTCTTAATAATACAGTAATTCTGACAACATGCACTTTTCCCAACATAGTAACCACGGAATAACCTATAAAATGTGGTACACAAAATGAAATTGTTAACAGCCAAAATATTTTTTCTCACTAGTAATTCTCTAGGATTCTGTGTCTTTTTGTGCTACCATCTCAATTTAAAAAAGAAAACATTGATTTCAGACAATATTCACTTTTCATAACACATAAATCCATAAATTTTACCATAAATATTACAGAGCAAATACAACTCTTAAAGCTAAAACATTATTTAACCTGAATCTTACTTTCTACTCTGTCAGATGGCAGTGTGAGGGTGTCATTCTATATTAAACTGCTATAAATCTGCCTTGGTCTCCCTCTGAAAACAAAGGGAGAGTTTGCTGGGTCTTTGGTCATTGCTATTGGAAGTCAATGAGTCTGGGAAAGTCTCAAAATCACCCCAGCATTCCATCCTTCATGGCTGGTGAATGGCATTTGGGATCATGAAGGTCGAGCCAACTTGAAATTTCAGCGAGGTCTGCTTCATGTGTCATTTACGATCCTTAAGATCTTGGAGTATGGGAACCAAGCAGATTTAAGCTGATATTTAACACTGAGGCTACAATTGATGATGGGATTGAAAGATTCAATGTCTCTAGCTAGCTGGTTCATTATGCCAAGCCACCCTTCTACCTTGGAGACTGTCAGCAGTCTCCAAAAAAATAATCATTTTTTTTCCTCTAATAGCCGTGCATGTGTGCTGCTGTTGTCAATGCAGAAGTGAAAATGAGGTTACTAATAAAATTATGCGAATGCTTGAAGTCACAAACGTCAAACAAAGGAATGTTGAGGATCACCTGCACTTGGTCTGTGCTCAGAATTAAACAATCTATTGTAATTTCAATAAATGTTACCTTGGGTACAACAACAAAAGTAACAAACAAATTGATATCAGTGTATTATGAATCAGTTTACTTGTATTCATCTGGATATTATACTCCCCGCTTTCAGATGAATACTATCTTAGAGACTATACAATCATGAGATTGATAAGTGGATCTCTGATAAGAACATCTTGATGGGAGTCATCTACATTTAGGGGGCCATGTAAAATACTAGCCACTGTACATCATAGTCACTAACTCTTAACAGCAATGTCCTTTATCTACTCATCTATTTTCTAATGGGAAATGATTTTCCAGATTTTCATTGAGATGAACATTTTAAGTGATTTTTTTTTCCTGAATGAAACATACACATATTTATGAAGAACTAGAAGGCATACCATCTAGTCTAACCCTTTGACTTTTAGATGAGTCAGAGAGGGACCCAGAAGTTCAAGGAATTGTCTACGGTTGCACAGGTGATAAGTAAAAGACCCAGGACTCAAACTCAGGAAAATCCTATCTTCTCCCACTCTCTTTCACCCACACGCAATATACATACACTTTAGTGAAGCAAAAGAAAAGTGCAGCCAGTGCCCTTCTTACATCTGCAGTATTCTGATCCTCACTACCAAGGAGTCTAAAGTGTTCAGCATTTGACTTCATAGGCATCCAATCTGGAAAGGCCATGAACAGGCAGTTTTCACAATCTTTTGTAAGTAAACCGATTCTTCTATAAAAGAGCTGTTACACTGAAAAGAACTTCATAAAGGTGATTAAAGTGCTAGTGAGTAACAAAATTTTAGATATCCAAAAAAGTTCAAATTTTGCTGAAAACAATGCCTTAGCTCATAGGAACACGTCTCTATTAAGGGAATTTTTTGGCAGCCGTGGAAAGCCTAGGTGGCTGATATTTGGGGTAAAAGATTAGTTTTCCAACATCAGGCAACCATATTATGGGAGGAATTGTCATACATATGGTCACTCTTGGCATTAGAAAATTCAGTTGTCTTTGTAGTCCTTTCACCCATTTCCTCAGTTTGCTTGTTTATAATGTTTATAATGAAGTAGGATGAAATTATCTCAAATTATATGATCGGTACTAAGATTATATGATTCTGGATTCCAGTTATTTTTGTGACTGATTTTTCAGTAAGTGGGTGAGTCCCCACACTTTAGTAATTGAGGGTAAGGCTTTCATGGAAGAATAAAAGTTGTCTAGTACAGTGGCAAAAAAAATTCAGACGTTTGAGCATCCTCTTTTACCCCCTTATAAAGTAACTATATCAGGGGAAAAGGAGACATTTTGCAAGTAACTACAATACGCCAGAAAACAAACCTAGTGGAAATCAATTTAATTTGACATTTGCATTTAACAATACTCAGCATTCAGTCATTTGCTGTTTCCTACCAGACTGCAGATTTTAGAAGAACTTCTTAATAATGCCTATGATTGAACTGTTATTCTGTCAGCTTTAATGGACACCCTGACACCTATTAGAATGTGCTGCATTTCTTCAATCTTAATTCCCTGGATATTCAATTAATTCAAAGAAGATGAGCTTTGCTTTCATATATTTGAAACACATCAAAGAGATACATTAATCTATTTTTAAACAGCATTTGTCCCTGAACAGGGAGATTCTTGTAGCTGCTGAGTCAGGTTATACCGACCCAAGAGCTGCCAAAATAGTCAGCATAGTTTTTTTAAAAAAATATGTCAAACAAAACCATCAAATTAAGATCATGTCATCTTTCAGGTCCTAAAAAGGTTAGTCTGAAGTATTCACCTACTTTCCCTTCAGAGAATCTTAGAATGATGGTCAGCCTTTCAGGAATGTCTCTGGGTCCTTGTTACAAATAAGTCTTCTGCAGTGATCTCTGCCCAGTAGATTTTTTTTTTAATTCAAGAACTAATTACATGCTTTTATGTCTTCAGAATTAAGTCAAATGAAAAAAATATTCAAAGTAACACTGAAAACCAATAGAGATTTTACAGCTAAAACATTTCTTTTTAATACAGCAGAAGTAGACTGTGCTAACATGCTGTGATTTTAACATACCACTACTGTTTCTCCCCTCTTCCTCATCCCCATATGTTGTAACAAAGGACAAAAACGACCACATTTAATTTCCAGCGTAAATTTTTACCATGGTGTTTTGGATCAAGAAATATAACTGAATTGGTTCATATAGATATATAAGGCTTACAAAGCACTATCTCTATAAGAACCCTATATGAGAGGTTGTACAAGTTTTATCCCCATGTCAAAAAGAAGGAAATTCAGGTTCTGACATGTAATGTGACTTGCTTAGGGTCACACTATTGGTAAGTTTCAGAACTGAAGTCCTTTGGCTTTACAGACTGTAATGGTTCTGGATTTTTTTAAATCACACTAATATAAAGTTGTATTAATTTATAACAAAAACAATTCAGTAGAAAATAATAGTAAGAACCAAGGCCTCAGTTGGTATTAAAAAAGAATACAAATTCTACTAACATTAGGAAATTTTATTAAGATCCTGAAATTTTATACAAATCCTCTCTGCAAACAAAATGAGTCTTCTCCCTCCAATGTCATGAAAATTTGTTTCTGTATCTCTGTTCATGATATTTTCTTTTCTAAGGATCCCCGTCTCTTCAAGGCCCAACCTAAGTACCTCCTCCCTCATTAATCTTTATCAGGTAGTCAACAATAAACTTGATGAACTCTGACCTTCCTCGGACTAATTGTTGGTACTAATTGCTTGACATTTAGAATGCTTACACACAGAAAAATAATCATGCAAGGTAGCAAATAATAAACAGCACCATGCATATACAGGTGTGTGTATTTATACGTGTATTTATATATACATATATATACACATATGTGTATATATATATGGAGATGGATAACATAGATATAAACAAACGTGTGAGAGGAAGTATGACATGATAGAAAGCCGGCTTTGGAGCAAGACACAAATTCCAAGTTCTACTTTTGATACATATTGGTTATATAATCATAAGCAAACCACTTAACCTTTCAGTTCTCTAAGTAACACTAAGAATCTAAATTACAGAAAAGGTGCCAACCTGAAATAGTAGAGAGGATTTTTCCTTTTAGAGTTTCCTATATCAGTGGGTATTTGTAGGGCAGACCGAACTCTAGGAGGGCAATGATTCTCTAATATATTTTTGCAGACTAGTCATAAAGTTATAGCAGATGAAAATGGAACAGAATTTAGAAATCACCTATTTCAATGACTTTTTACAGATAAGGGAAATGGGTTTCATCTACCAATAGCTGACAGTAAATTATATTGTGTTTTAAAGTTTGATATAGCTTTTTATTCAGAAAATCACGCAAAGTAGGTCATACGTGTATTATTGTACTGATGGGGAAACTGAGGGTCTGAGAAGTAATGTATCCCCATGGTGACTCCAATAGTAATAGAGCCTCAATTTATACCCAGATTATCTAACAGTGACTTACATGGGCCTTTCCTCTTAAATTATTTAACATAATCAGCTAATAGAACAAGGTACAAAGAGGCAGATTAAGGCTTGGAAGCACTTTCTAATAATTAAAATTATATGAAGATAGAAAGAGTTACCTGGAAAATAGTTGGTTCCCCCTAACTGCAAGTCATTTAGAAAAGGTTGCATGATCACCTCTCAGATTTTTTGCAGAAGGGAATTTTTCTTAGGGTATGAGAGTCAGATGGCCTCCAAGGTCCTTTTCACTTATAAGATTCTGTGAAAATATTCTAATTTTCCCTTCCCTTTCCCTATAAAACCTGAACCCACACTATCTAATATACGTTAAGCTCTCCGAGGATAAGGCTACTTTTCATTTACCATAATGCTTTGTCCATATCATCATATGATTTAGAAGAGATCTCAGAGGTCTTTGAGTTCAGATGAGGAAAATGAGGTACAGGGAGGTTAAGTAATTTGCCCATGGTTATATATCAAAGGAAAAATTTGAAATGATGGTCGCTGACTCAATAATCATGAATATTTCCACAATATCACATAGTTTCCATAAAAGGCGATTAACAAAGCCTTGTTGAACTGACTGGGGACACAAATCTAAACAGATGGTCTATGTGATGAAGATATTTTATGGGATATGAACTTTTCACATGACCTGGGCTCTTAGGAACAGAGGCACACACAGGAGAATTACAACATTACAGAATTAAGTCCAAGTACAAATACACTGCATAACAACTACATAATTCAAAAATTATCTACCATTTTCAATGAGCAAAAACATTGTTCTCCAGGACAAGACATTCATGGTTCATATGAAGAAGACCTACAGATTTAAGTAGGTAAGAGGCTCTATATGAGTAAAAAAATGCATTATAGTAGTCAAGATGAACTAATGAGATGTTAAGATTAATTAATGTAGCATTCAGGACAATGCGAGAAAGTGAGAGGCAGTGTACTATAATTGAAAGGGCTGGACTTAGAATAAGGAAGATTTGTCTCCAAGTTCTAATATGATACATATTTGCTTTGAGACCATGGACAGATCACTTAATCTCTTCGTGCCCCAGCAAAAACTGTAAGAGTATAAATTAGAGAGGAGTTTCCAATCTTCATCTTTGGGGTAGAGTTATAGAATAAAACAAAAATGTTCAGAATGGGGAAGCTGCTAAATCTCACTTTAATCCTTAGTCAACCCATAGCTAGAGAGCTATGATTAAGACACGACATTTTAGAAGCAACATTAACAACATGGAATCTTTCCAGGGAATGGTGGCAGTAGAGATTTGAAACCATGTTGTAGAGATTAGGTTGACAAATTGGCAACGTTTATGTTGGAGAAGAGTGATAGGAGGGATATAATCATTATCTTTAATTATTTGAAGAGTTTTTTTCTTCGTTTTGAGGACTAGGGATTACTAGGGATTAGATTTATTCTGATGAGACAAAGGGGATAGAAATAGAAATGAGTGCTATAAATTATAAGATGATTCAATTATGATTCAATATAAGGAAGAACATTCTGATAATACCTAGCATTTATATAACACTTTAAGAATTTGCAAAGTTCTTTACAAATATTTTCTCATTTGATACTCACAACACCTCTAAGAAGTAGGTACTATTTTTATTCCTTTTTAACAGATGAATAAACTAAGACAGACAGAGGTTAAGTAAGGTGTCCAGAAAATACAAAGACAGCAAGTATCTCAGGGTAGGATCTGAACTCGGGGTCTTCCTGATTCTGTCAAGGACTCTATCCACTATGCCACTCTCTCAACTCTTTAGACTTTTCCACCTATACTCCAATTGCCTTTCTTACTCTAAAATGCCTATTTTACTCTTTAGACTTTTCCACCTCCACTCTAATTGCCTTTCTTACCCTAAAATGCCTATCTTTTTAACCTCCTCCTCTGATTGGCATTGCCTGGCAGAACCTCATTTTGAGAAAACGTCCAGGTCAGCTATTCTTCCTTGTCTCTCATGTCTTTGCTTTTGACTCTGCAGACTTTTTCAGCTCTGCTACAAGTGCCTTTCTTACCCTGGCAATGTCTCTGCCCCGCAAGACAGCAAGGCACTGGTGTGTGCCTGTCCAAAACCTGCATCAGACTGAATCCTGATGTGGAGATCCATAATGTCACAATAAGTCCTTTGCCTACTCTTGCTCAGTGGAGGGAGAAACAGGAGGACCAGTAGACACTGGGAAGCCAGTTAACCATGAGCATTCTTAGGTGCTGAGCATTTCAGCACTCACAGAGAAGACATGCACTAAGGCAAGAGGAGGTCTGTGGTGTTAATAAGATTAAAGATCTTCCTCGCCCATTCAATAGGACTCAGGTGGAGATAGTTAAGGGAAGCTTCTCAGGTAGAACCAGTTAAGGGAAGCTTAATTAGGAGAGGCCTGATTGTAGGCAGGGCTACACCCTTTACTTACTGGTTGTGAAGCTCCAAGCTCACACCCTTTTGCTAATTAGGTCACAAGAGGTGCCAAGCTCTCAAGCACTAAAAAGAGTATGTATACCCAGAAGAGGAGTGAGGAGTGAGAACTGAGGAGTCAGAAGAGAAGTCAGAATTCAGAATTCGGCCCAAGGAAAACAAGTGAGAACTCCAAGTAGACAGAGCTGCAGAGAGAGTGCAGGGCGGAGAGTCCTGGAAACCAGGTTGATGCTGAGACCAGAGAACTGAGGTGGGAGAGAGCACAGGCAAGCAGACAGTCAGGATTCCTGAATGTTTACTGGGAGGCCCCAGACGGGGGAATGACTTGGGTCCCTGCTGTGATATTGTGCTTTAAGTTCCTTGCTATTATGATAAAGTGGACTTACTGGTTTGGGGATAATTGTTATTTCAAATTGGAGTCACTGATTCTGGGATTTGATCTTCTGGTGTTTGAATAAATATTTTACTTCTTCTGCCTTCTATATGGAGAGTCTCTTGTATCCTGCAATACAGAACTACACAGGCATAATCACAAACATCATAGATGTTACATTTATTGCCTTAATGATACGAAGTCCCAGACTTAGGCCAGGCCACCTGCAGGCTTAGACCAGGCCACTAAGATGGGGACAGGTAGGAAGTAGCTTGTTCGTTGTACAACAATCAGTTTCAGGTCAGAGATTTAGAATGGATTAAGAAGGGGACCTGACCAAAGTGGTGGGGAGTCTTGGAAAAGGTATACCAAAAAAGGAGGAAGTTGAGAAGCAAGAAGCAGCTGTTTGGCTCACACTCCAGACTCAGAACAGGGACTCACTGATTCACTGTTGGCCCTTTGCCCTTCATTGACATAAGGCAAATGCTTCCTTTTTAGCACCTTTAGCTTCATTTACTTGGTGACCTGTTAAGCCCCTGCTAGTGAGCTGCCCAGTTAGGACTTCACCAAGAATGACCACAGTTGCGATTTAACCCCTTTCCCTCAGGCACTGAAGCCTCTTCTCTAGCCTGTTGTACCTCACTGCAATTTCATTTTCTACTTTCTGACTGTAGATCCAACAATTTACCCTTTATGTAGTATGGTGAGTTATCTGAGTCGCTGTCATGGTTTGATTAAATAGGGGCCATCACAACCAGCACCTGAAATACAAGCCTGTCTGGTTGTTTGCATTGGCTGTACCTGGACTATGGAATGAACTGGCCAATAAAAGGGTAAATGAGAACTTCGGGTAGTTCAACTTTCTGCTCTTACTTAAGAAGGCTTTCCTTTATGAGGGGTCATTTCACCTACTCTCTTTGTAGAATTGTTTTAGTTATTGTAACTTTATTACATTCTTCTTGTTTTGAGGTAACTGAGGAAGAAGAGTTTTGTTTAAAACTATTCCACCATCTTGGTGATTATAAATCATGATTTCAACATACTTTTCACCTTGCATGCTCATCTTTGTACTGAAGTCAGTGTCAGGGATCCCCAAACAGGATAATTCCTGAAGAATAAAATTTTCAAGTGACTCAAAGGCCACAGAGAGAATCAGGGTGAGGTCACGTACTCTTCAATCTCCATGCTCATCCTTACACTGACATGAGTATAAAATAATAAAAAATAACAGAAATGGTGACTATGTGGTCATGAATACCGGAACAATAGCAAGGTATAAAAGATGAAGAGCCAAGTACTATTTTGCCACCCAGAACTGGGTACTTCCTCAGACATCTCATTTCCCACCAGCTGCATTCATTTTGAAACTCTTGGCTTTTCCACCATGCCTTCATCATTACTGGTAATCTTGTCTTGAAATATCTAATTAGTCTTGTTACTTAGACCTCATCAATATCCTCACTCCTTTGATTGGAGGGCAGAGCCATCAACTCCTCAACCTTTATTTAAGGATAGGAAACACAGGAGAGACATCTCATTTCCCACTGAGCTGTACTAATTTTGGACTTCTTTGATGTTTCCATCATTCAACGCAATTCTCCCCTACTTTCTCCTTATCCCACTTTTTAGCCTTGTTTTTCAATATTATCTTCCTGAACCTCATGGAAAACTCCTTGAGGGCTGGGCCGTTTTTTTTTTTTTTTGGTATTGTACTCCAGTGCTTAGAGCAAACTGCCTGACAAATAGTGGGCACTTATTAAATGCTTATTGACTTGTGAAGTGCAAAAAGATTTAGAAGGCAGCCATAAATACAATGGGTAGGTCATCTGTGAAATATTTACAGGAGAACATTGGAAAAAATAGCATAAGATACAGATAGCAAGTGCAATCTGCACTGAAGAACAGAATTCATATTGATGAGATGACAGATACACCAAAGTATTATTGCTAAACCATTAGTTACATGTAAGCATATTATCAAAAACTGGAACCTAGAATCTAATGTCAGTCTAGTGATATACCAGCTATGGTAAAATTAATGTCTAACAGAAGAATAAATAATAACTATTATATAATTATGTAATATTATATATTACATTACCTAATAATATGTTATATTATTAATGTATTGGAATATATTAGTAATATATAATTAATAATATATGATTTATAATATGTATAATATACGTTATATATAATCATATATGATAATTTTATATATGTAAATTACATATAATATACAATAAATATAAATTATATAATGTATTTATTACATAACATTAGTAATTATATATAAGATAACTATATAAAATATATGTAATATAATAATATAAATAGTAAGTATTATGTTCACAAAATAAGTCCCTGTTTGTCTTTTTTCTATCAAAGTTAATATTTATATATGTAAGCATGCATTATTCATTTATGTTTGAAGTAAATGGTCCAACTTGAATAAAGTCATTAGTATCTACATAATTTTAAATTTTAGACATATCACATTTAGTGGTCAGGAGCTTAGTTTGTATATCACTTTGACAAACGAATCTCTTCACTACAGGAATGTAAATAGATCCCCAATATGTACGTACTTGTATTAATTGTTAATCCCTAACATGGCTGTAATACCTGGTTCTTGCTTCAATGGGAAAAAAAAAATACACTCCTGTTTTTTATTTAAAAAAACCCTGTTTCAAATGCTTTATAATAGCACTTGGAACTTTTAATGTGGATTATAAAACTTGTGAAAATGGGAGGACATTTTTTGAAGACCTGAGCAAAAACACAAAATTTCTAAAAATTAGTGTTTTAAGATAAATAATGCAATTATAAAATGCAAAAGGGCTATTATTATAGCCAATGAAGGACAAAAATATAAGGAATTTTAGATCATTAGGATTCCATTGTCTCTCCAAATACGAATCTTTATACGTGGAATTAATAAAGCTAGTTATAAAAACCAATTACAAAACCATGCCTTCTGGCATTGTTATAAAAGTAATAATAAAGTTTACAGTGTGCTCGTCATTGGATTGGTAATGCCTAGACCATTGTTCTATCTCTGTCTTTGTCATTAATAAGCTCTTTGACTCTAGGCAAGTCTGTTAACCTTCTGATACTGGGTTATCACAGCTATAAAATGAATAAATCAACTGTAGTATCAAAAAGGTAATTGATTCTATATCTCTTGTGTTCTTGAGTGTGTTTGCAAAAAATAAGTAAAAACACTTGAGACTACATTCTTATAATTAGAACTCTAGTACTGAAATGAATTAAATGAGGAGCAGAAGGTTTGCTAACTTCATAAATAGAGGAAATGTCTGTACTAGTGAAAGCACAGATACACCAAAATGATAAATTTTAAATTTGTATACTTTAGTGACTGCATTTTAAAAAAAAAATTCACAATTGTACATCCCTACGAGAATATTTCTCTTCCCTCCTCTCCCCATGGGAGCAGCTTGAGATCACTTTTTTGTAAACAGTATTGTATTTTTTCAACTACAGGTAAAGAGAGTTTTCAATATTCATTTAAATAGGATTTTGAGTTCCAAATTTTTCTCTCTCCCGCTCCTCCCTACCCTTTCCCCAAAATGGCATGCAATCTGACATAGGTTATACATATGCAATCATGGAAACGTATTTCCCTATTAGTAATGTTGCAAAGGAAGAATCAGAACAGTATGGAAAAGCCACCAAAAATGGGAAAATAATATGTTTTGAGCAGCATTCAGAATCTATAGTTTCTTTGGATATGGATAGCATTTTCTGTCATGAGTCTTCTGGAACTGTCTTGGATCACTGTATTACTGAGAATAGCTAAGTCAATAATAGTGGATCATCCCACAATGTTACAGTTACTGTGCACATTGTTCTCTTGGTTCTGCTCACTTCACTTGGCATCAAATCATGTAAGTCTTTCCAGGTTTTTTGGAAATCCCCCTGATCATCATTTCTTATTAAGACAACAGTATTCCATCATATTCATAAACTTGTTCATCCATTCCCCAGTTGATGAACATCCCTTCAATTTCCAATTCTTTGCCACCACGAAAAGATATATTACAAATATAAATATTCCTTTTTTATGATATCTTTGGGATACAGACCTAGTAGTGCTTTGCTGGATTAAAGGGCATATACAGCTTGATTGCCATTAGGGCATAGTTCCAAATTGCTCTCCAGAATGGTTTCATCAGTTCATAGCTCTACCAACAGTATGTAAGTGTCCCAATTTTCCCACATCCTATCCAACATTTATCATTTTCCTTTTTTGTAAGATTACATAATCTATTAGGTTGTGAGGTGGTACCTCAGAGTTGTTTTAATTTGCATTTCTCTAATCAATAGAGATTTAGAGTAATTTTTTTCCATATGCCTATACATAGCTTTGATTTCTTCACCTGGAAACTGCCTGTTCATACCTTTAGACTATTTATCAATTGGGGAATGATGAGTATTTTTATAAATTTGACTCAGTACTCTGTATTTTTGAGAAATGAGGCCTTTATCAGAATCACTCACTGTAAAAATAGTTTCTCATCTTTTTTCTTTCCTTCTAATCTTGGTTGAGTTGGTTTTGTTTGTGCAAAACATTTTAATCTAATATAATCAAAATTATCCATTTTGTATTCCATAACGTTCTCTATATTTTGTGTGCTTATGAATTCTTCTCTTCTCCATAGATCTGACAGGTAAACAATTTCTTGCTCTTCTAAGTTGCTTATGGTATCATCCTTTATGTCTAAATCATGCATCCATTTTGACTTTTTCTTGTTATGCAGTGTGAGATCTTGGTCTATGTCTAGTTTTGGCCATACCATTTTCCAGTTTTCCCATCAGTTTTTGTCAAATAGTGAGGTCTTATCCCAGAACCTGGAGTCTCTGAGTTCATCAAACAGTAGATTACTATAGTCATTGAGTAATGTGTCTTGTATACCCAGTCTATTCCACTGACCCACCACTCTATTTCTTAGCTTCTCCTCTAAGAATCTGGATGCTATACCACTTGGTGCATGTATGTTCAGTATTGATATTACTTCATTGTCTATAGTACCTTTTAGCCAGATGTAGCTTCCTCCTTTGTCTTTTTTTAATTAGATTTCTTTTTGTTTTTGCTTTGTCTGTGATCAGGATTGCTACCCCTGCTTTATTTACTTCAGCTGATGCATAATATATTCTGCTCCATCCTTTTAACTTTACTATGTGTGTGTTTCTCTGCTTCAAATGTGTTTCTTGTAAACATATTGTAGGACTGGTTCTTAATCCACTCTGCTATACAGTTCCATTTTATGGGAGAGTTCATCTCATTCACATTCACAGTTATGATTCCTAGTTGTGTATTTCCCTCCATCGAATTTTTCCTGTTTATACTTTTCTCTCTCTCTCTCCTTTCACCCTATCCTTCCTCACTAGTGTTTTGTTTTTGACCACCTCCCTTCAATTTGCCCACCGTCTTATCATGCTCTCCCCTTTTCTTTTCCAGTTCCCCTCCTACTTTCCTGTAGGCTAATACAGACTTCTTCACCCAACTGAGAGCGTATGTTACTCCCTCTTTGCACCAAATCCGATGAGAGTTAAGACTGAAACAATGCTCACCCCCTCCCTTCTTTCCGTCTACTGCAATAGGTCTTTCATGCCTCTTCATGTGATATAATTTACCCTGTTCTGCCTCCCCCTTTCCTCCTCTCCCAGTACAATCCTTTTTTCTCCCCTTAACTTTTTTTTTATCATCACATCAAAGTCAACTTATACCCACATCCTCTAAGTATACTCTTTCTAACTACCCTAATAGAGATACAGTTCTTAACGAGTTACAAGTATCATCTTCCCATGTATGGATGTAAACAGTTTAACCGTATTAAATACCTTGGTTTTTTTCCCTGTTTACCTTTTCATGCTTCTCTTGAGTCTTGTATTTGAAGATGGAATTTTCTGTTCAGCTCTGGTCTTTTCATAAGAAAATTTAAACAGTTTCTTATTGAATTGAATATTGATCTTTTCCCTTGGAAGATTATGCTCAATTTTGCTGGGTAGTTGATTGTTGGTTGTAATCCAAGTCCTTTGCCTCCCGGAATATCATATTCCAAGTCCTCCAATCCTTTAATGTAGAAGCTGCTAAGTCCTGGGTAAAGGTCCCGACTGTGGCTCCTTGATATTTGAATTGTTTCTTTCTGGCTACTTATAGTACTTTCTCCTTGACCTGATAATTCTGGGAGTTAGCTACAACATTCCTTGGAGTTTTCATTTTGGGATGTCTTTCAGGAGGTGATCAGTAGATTCGTTCAACGATTATTTTTACCCTCTGGTTCTAGGATATCAAGAAAGTTTTCCTTGATAATTTCCTGAAAGATGCTGTTGGGCTCTTTTTATATCATGTCTTTCAGGTAGTGCAATAATTCTTAAATTATCTCTCCTGGATCTGTTGTTTTTCCAATGTGAGTTTTTTTACATTTTCTTCTATTTTTTATTTTCTTGATTCTGTTTGACTCATTCTTGATGTCTCATAGAGTCAATAGCTTTCACTTGCCCAATCTTTATTTTTAAGGAATTATTTTCTTCAGTGGATTTTTATGCCTCCTTTTCCATTTGGCCAATTCTACTTTTAAAGGAGTTTTTTTTTCCCCTTGGTGAATTTTTGTTTTCTTTTCTAAGCTGTGGTCTCTTTTTTTCATAATTCTCCTGTATGACTCATTTCTTTTCCCATTTTTTCTTCTACCTCTCTTACTTGAATTTGAAATTCCTTTTCGAGCTCTTCCAAGAAGACTTTTTGGGCTTGAGAACAATTCATATTTCCCTTTGTGGTTTCACATGTAGGCATTTTAACATTGTTGTCCTAGTTTCAGTTTGTGTTTGGCTCTTCCCTGTTGCCATAGTAGCTTTCTATGGTCAGGGCTTTTTGTGGTTTTTGTTCATTTTTAAAAGTTGAGCTCTACCCCTGGGAACAGGGAGTACTGTCTCAAGCTTCTTGCACTGGGGTCCAGGGTCTGATCTGTGGCTTTCTGCACTAGGGCCTGTGGGGTTGGCGACTGGCCCACTGCACCACGGTGCCCAGGCCTAGTTGTGCTGGGGCTGGCACTTTGCCTGCTGGGATTGTAGACCTCATAGCTGGCCTGGTGTGCCACTGGCCTGCCTAGCTTGGACCATGGGCATTGGTTTTTGACCTGTGCTCTGGGTAAGAGTCTCCCACTGGCTTACCTGGACACAGCTTGTGCTGATATGCTCCCCTAAGTGAGACAGACCTTTCATAATGTTATTTTCCACTGGAAAATTGTTTCTCTCTGTCTTTTTGTGGATTCGTTTGCTCCAAAATTCTTTTTTTAAAGAGTCATATTTGTTGAGAGTACATCCTTTATCAACTCCACACATGGTGCCCTGCCCTCCTAGACCCCTCCTCATGTCCATCTCCTTGGTAACTTCTAATTCATTTCCAAGAAGATAGACGGGGGAAAGAGGGGATGAATGCTTCTCAATGAGCCCCATCAGTCCATTCTTTCTTCCTCGAATTTGGTGAAAAAAATCAGGTAATTCAAGTTTCTCATACAGTTCCTTCTCTTTGGCAAACTTCTTTGGATCTTTCTGTCCATAACTCTCCTCCAACATCATTCCTTGCTCAGATGATGCCAGCTGAAGGCACCACCAGCCAGCTGCATCTGTTGTTTTGGATGGCAGTGCCAATCTTGCCAGACAGACCAAAAAGGTCAAGGTAATCACCCTGAATTCGAAAATATTCCCCCATCTACAGAAGGATGCTCTTGGAGTTGCTGTGTTCTTTCTTCTCATCTATGGCCGCCAGGAACATAGCAGCAGCAAATGGCTAAGTAGAAGCAGAAAGCCATCTTGTATTTGACAATGGTCTTATATCTCTGCTCAGTGAATCTTGTAAAATCAGCCTTGTCCTGAGGGGCTGTAACAAGATCAAGGGTGTGGCCAACCTCAGTCTAGTAAGTGCTCTGAAGGAAGTTCAATGAGATTCAGGTAACAGAGCAGCCCATGGCAGTAATGCTTCAGCAACTTCCTGGCTTCTCGCCACCATCTTGGCTCCACACTCCAGTCTGGGATCACTGAAAGCAAAATCTTACACTACAAATCACGTTTAGTCGAAAATGGCTATGCAACCTGAATATTAACATTTACATCACAAAAAGGATACATATGTGTCTGCAAATACATAAAATTTCATTGGAACACTGCCTTTTAGCTTAGTTTTTCTTCCTCTTATATCAGTTCCTATGTAATATTGACTATGTAATGTGACATATGAAAATTTTTATGTACTATAGACCAACATGAGAGGAAGTATGTGGTAGTGGAAAAATGGTGGCTGTAAAGCCAAGAGAAACCTGGGATTCAAGTCCCGTCCCTGACATATACTGCTATCTGACCCTTTAGGCAACAAGAATATTTGCATAGAAGGTGCTGAATGACATTTTTAGAGGAAGTTCTGCACTGAGAGTTCACAATGTCAGCAAAATCCAAGGTGTGAGATCTATGTCTAAACGTCAACATAAGTGTGCCTGAATATGCACATAAATTTTCATTCAGCACCTTCTTTGCAGATATTTTGTTTCCTTTCAACACTTTGCTTTATTAAAAATCTGCTTTGATACTCTTCTTCATCCTGGAACTCTTCAAAAACAAGAAAAAATATATAGATGGAATTTCTTACTCCTTTTGGTAATCCAAATTAGAGGAAACTAGGTGTCACAGTGGACAGAGACCTGGACCTGGAGTCAGGAAGACCAGAGTTCAATTAGACACCTACTAGTTCTATAGATTTGGACAAGTCACTTAATCCTGTTTACTTAAAAAGCAACAACTAGAAATTCAACTAAAATGAATGGAAATAATAATTTTAGTAAATTAGCAAGTTGGAAAAAGGCCTATATATCCTTTCTGCCTATTACCAACAAAAGTTAGCAGAGATGGAAAAATAATTTCCATTCCAAATAACTACATAATATGTGAAATGTTTAGGAGTTCACTTATCAAGACACACACAGGAATTATATGGACACACGTATAAAACACTCTTCAGAAAGATAAAGGAAGACAGAGTTTGAGACTCAATTATTTACAGTTGGGCCATGCCTATAATAATTGAAATCATAATTACTATCCCAAGATAGTACCGACATAGCTTACCCCACATAGCTATATAGGACCCAGGAAAAAAAAATGAACATAGCAGCATAATTTCAGGAAAACCCAAGTACACAAATGACTAGGGATAGGACTTGCTGTTTAACAACAAATTACTGAGAACACCGGAAAGCTAAATAGGAGAAACCAGACTGATACTGATCTCACATTATATACCACAATAAGCTCCAAATGGATATATGATCTAAGTATAAGAGGTCATAACTTAAACAAATTAGAGAAGGGAAGGAAGTGACTTTCACAACTATAGATATGTGTGAGAAAGAATGGAAAGATACTCCTTGACCAAACAAGGGATAGAGACGATCATAAAAAATAAAAAGGAACAATTGTGGTTACATAAAAGTTTTATACAAAATCAATTCAAAATTAAAAGGAAAAGAATAGGAAAAATGCTTTGAAAAAAATTTCATTGATAAATGTGTGATAGTCAATATATATGGGAAGTTCATCCAAATACATAAAATTAAAATTTATTCCACAGGAGATAAATGGTCAAAAGTTATGAACAGGAAATTCATAAAAGAGCTAGCAATTACCATATAAAAGACTTCAAGTTACTGTAAGAGACCCACAAATTAAAATAAATCAAATTCCATTTCTCACTATTTGGATTTGCCAAAACTGACAAAAGTAAAGGGGAAAGGAAAATGACAATTGTTCCAGATGCTATAACATGGTGGGTACACTATGTACCTGGGAAGGGGTCCAACTATTGTCAAAGTAATTTTGAACTATTCCCCTAAAAGCATTAAATTGTGGCTCCCAGCATTATCAATACTATAAAGCCAAAGAGATACATATTTTTAATATCTTAAAATATTTTGTTATTATTGTAACAAAGAACTAGAAACAGTATGAGTGTTTATCAATTGGGGAATGGCTGAACAAATTATGCTACATATTTGTGTTATGAGAAATGAAAAGGATTCAGACAAACATGAATATATATATATATATATATATATATATATATATATATCTCAAATGGTTCTGAGTGAATGAGAAGAATCAAGAGAACAATTTATACAATGAAGGAAACATTTTAAAAGAAAAACAACTCTGAAAGACTTAAGAAAGTTCATAAAAGCAATAACCAATCCTAATTCCAGAAAAATAATAATGAACCATGCTTGCAACCTCCTGGCATTCACATGATTGTGCAAAATTAGCAACTTGTTTTAAGACATGAGTAGTATTTGAACTTGCTCTGCTTATCTATACAAAGAAAAGGCTTTTATTGAGGGGTGGAATGCCATTTGGAAAGAATGAGAGGTTAATGAGGAATGCAAAAAAAAAGAAAAAAGTTTCAATGAAATATTTTTAAAATGCACAAGGCAAAAGGAAGTTCAGAAGGGCACCTGGACAAGGATGGCAGCGCCAGTACCACCCTGCTGACCATACTGTGTGCTTAAACAAACAGGCTGTGTAAAAGATTCATAATTTTTCACGTAACCCCTTTCTGGGGTATTTTTATGTAGAAATTTCACATTTCTTGATATTTTTGAAGTTAAAGTTAAGAAGGCTCAGTATTTCAATAAAACTGAATTTAGTTTTTCTTAAGAGAAGGTTATATTAAATGTTTGCTGAATAAGCCATCTTTCTCTTATCCCTTTCTAAGCTGAACTTTTGGAAAAGCTGTTTATACTCACTATCTCTACTTTCTCTTCTCTCTCACTGCTTAATCCTCTGCAATTAGGTTTATGACCTCCATCTCAATGAAAATGAGTCTTTCAAAAGTGAACAATGGCCCCATAACTGCTAAATGTAATGGTTCTTCCTCTATTCTCATTTTTTTTTCTTGATTTTTTGGCAGCATTCTACACTGATGACCCACCTCTATCCTGGGATATTCGACCTTGAGTCAAGATGAAAGAGGATTTTACTTGAACTCTTGGTAATGATTAAGCAGACTGTTCTCACTGTGACCTAGGGGTGGAAGGTGTGGTATTTTATGCTCCCCCTTAAGGATGCTTAAGGATGTTGCCATGAATGCTATGCCGTGCTTTATTGAACAATGCTTTGGTTTATTGCTGAATAAATAGAGAGTTCGTTATACTTTGCAATTAGACCCTTGAAATTATTTATAGCAGCAGTCTTCAGATGTGCTGTCGTGACTGGCAATACACTAAGGAACTAGGAAGAGGGGGAGTACTGTGAAAAGGAGGAGGGCTGAATAAGAAAGGCAGCAGTCAGAACCAAAACAAACTTCTGAGGAAGGAAGGCATAAAAAAAGAAAAGAGAGAAGTAAAAGAGAGAATAAGATGAAGGGTAATACATAGCTAGCAATCATACCTAAAAGTATATGGGATAAATTTATCCATAAAATGGAAGCAGATATCAGAGTAGATTAGAAACCAGAATCCAACAATATATTATGTACAATAAACATAACTGAAACAGAAACAAAGAGAATTAAAATAAAGCGTTGGAGCAGGGTCTCTTATATTTCACCTGAAGTAAAAAAAAAAGCCAGGAGTAGCAATCACTATTCTTAGAAACAGCAAAAGCAAAATAGACCCAATTAAAAGAGATTTTTGAGGAAACTACATTTTACTAAAAAGTATGACAAACGGGTAATATCAATACTAAACATATGCACCAGATAGTATAGCACCAAATTCTTAAAGGAAAAATTTAAACTATTTATAGAAGGAAATAGTTGATAAAACCTAAATACAAAATAACTAAGAAGTTAAGGAGTTGAATAGAATTTTACAAAATTTAGATATGACAGGAGTCTGAAGCAAACTAAATGGGAATAGAAAAGAATACACCTTTTCTTTAGTTGTATACGGCACTTTCACAAAAATTGTCCATAGACTAGGGCATAAAAACCTCATAAGTAAATGCAGAAAAGCAGAAAGATTAAATGTGTCCTTTTGGGACCATAATAGAATAAAAATTACATTCAATAAAGATGCCTTGGGAACACAGATTATAGATTAATTGGAAACTAAATAATCTAATCCTAAAGAATGAGTGGGTCAAAGAGCAAATCATAAAACAAATTAATAACATCAAGAAAGATAATGACAACAGTGAGGCATTATACCTCCAATTTGTGGGATACAGCCAAAGCAATATTTAGTGAAAATTAAGATCTCTAAGTGATTATGTCAATAAAAGGCAGAAAGAGAAGGTCAATGAACTGGACATGCAATTAAAAAAAAACTAGGAAAAGAATAAATTAAAAACCCACAATTAAGCAACAAAATATAAATTCTGCAAATCAAAGGAGAAATTCATGAAAATGAAAGTTAAAAAAACTGAATAAAACAAAAAAATACATAAAGCATTGGTTAATTTGATTACGAAAGAAGAAAATCAAATTGCCATTATCAAAAATGAAATGGGTGAAAGCACTACAAATGAAGATGAAATTAAAGCAATTATTAGAAGCTATTTTGCCCAATTATATGCCAATAAAAGTGACAATCTAAATGAAATGGATAAATATTTACAAAAATATAAAATGCACTGATTAACAGAAGAAAAAATAGAATATGTAAATAAACCTATCTCAAGAAAAGAAATTGAACATACCATATATGAATTTTCTAAGGAAAAACAAAAACAAAAATGAGCACAGGACGAAACGATTTAAAAGCTAATTCTACCAAACATATAAATAACAGTTAATTCCAATATTATGTAAACTATTTGAAAAAATACGTAAAAAGAGTCTTATCAAATTCCTTTAATGACTCCAATATGGTTTTGATACCTAAACCAGAGAGAATAAAAACAGAGAAAGAAAACTGCAGACTAACTGCTCTAATGAATATTGACTGTAATACTTTAAATAAAATACTGGCAAGGGGACTACATCAATATATCACATAGATCACATACTATGACCAAATTGGATTTATATCACAAAGGTGAGACTAGTTCCATATTATTATTCAGTCCTTTCAATTGTGTCCAACTCTTTATGATTTTATTTGGAGTTTTCTTGGAAAAGATACTGATATATGACATGTAAAAATATATATATGTATATATGTAAATTGTGAGGTGTCTAAAATAATGAGCGTTTATGCAGGGTGTTTCATCAGTCTCAATGCAGTTTTAAGCTTTCCTAGCTTAAGCAGCTGAGTGAATTTAAGAATTAAAGTTTTAGTAGGTTAAAACTACACTAAAATTTGGGGATACTCCATAAAGAAAGAAGTCATTATATATCAAATAAACAAGATTTTGTTGTTCAGTCATATCAGTTGTGTTTGACTCCTCCAGAATACATTTACGGCTTTCTTAACAAAATATATTAGAATGGTTTACCATTTTCTTTTCCAGCCAACTAAAGATGAGGACCTGCTGGAAATAGGGTTGTGACTTGTCCAGGGTCATAGAGCTGGTAAGTGTCTGTGGCCAAATTTGAACCCAAGAAGATGAGTTTTACTGACTTCAGTCCCAGCAATCTAACCATCTGTACCACCTAGCTGCCCCAAACACAAAATAGCCCATTCCAAATTCTCTAATACATAGCATATACTCCAAAGGTTGGTCCATGGCCCTCTGTTTGACAGTATAATTTTCTTATTCTTTTTTTTCTGTTTTCCCTCAATTCAGGGGTTAGAAAAATCTTTTGAAAATCTTTACTGATATATTTTGGTTTTACATCACCAGAATTTCTCCTAGTATCCTTACTGGTCTCTTTTTCTCTCTGCCCTCTCAGAGAGCCATTTCATACAAAATACCACTTTTAAGGGAAAAAAATGAGAAAGAGAAAAAATATGAGCAAAATTTTATATAGAAAAATCTGAAAAATATATGCAATGTTGCACCCCCATGAACCTCCCCATCACCTCTGTAAAGGTGTGATATTGTTGTTGGTGGATGTTTTTTTATTTTTTTGTAATTTTGAAACATTCATTGAAAAAGTTATTTTCAGTTACATTGTTGCAGTCATTGTGCATAGTATTTTCTTGGTTCCACTTATTTCACTCTGCATCAGATCATGTTAGTTTTTTATGCTTTTCTGTCTTATTCATCATTTTTAGGCACAGTAATACTCTATTTACCTACATGTATTATAACTTGTTTAGTCATCCTCAATCAATGGAAATCTACTTTGTTCTAAAAGATCTTTTCAACAAGATTTTAAAGGCACGGTGAACACTATAACCTGTTTTTACAACAGTGTCTCTAAATAACATTGAACCCTTGAGCAAATTTCAACTTTTCATTTCTATCAACTTCCCAATTTTAGCTATTGATTGCAATTAGCATTTTTATTAGGTCTCTTCTTCTCAACCTCCTTTGCCGATTCATTACCCACATAATATCCTTTCCTAATTGTGGAAGTTCTCCAAGGCCCTGTTTTGGGTCCTCTTCACTTTTTCTCAACATTCAGTCACTTGGTGACCTCACTGGCTCCCATGGGTTTCGTAACTGTCTCTATGAAAATGACTCACATATCAGGTCCAGGTTACATAAACAAGATAGGAAGGAAAAAAAGAAAGTAGAGAAACCAACACTTATTAAGCATCCACTATGTGCGAAGTACTTTACAAATATTCCCATTTAATCCTCATAACAGTCCAGGGAGGAAAGTGATGATATTATCCTCGTTTTGTAATTAAGGAAACTGAGGCAAACTAAAGTCAGACCCTGACTTGGCCAGGGTGAAAAGATAATAAGCAAGCTAGCTTAGGCTAAATCTGGACTCAGTTCTTTCTGACTTTAGGCCCAGCACTCTATCTATTGCACCAACTAGCTAACTTTAAGAAGGGGCAGAGATTACTAACAATAGAAGATAAAGGGAAAGGCTTCATGTAGAAGCTTGGTCATATAAAAACAAGCCCTAAATCACTATTGATTAGAGAAACGCAAATTAAAACAACTCTGAGGTACCACATCACACCTATCAGATTGGCTAACATGACAAAATAGGTAAATGATAAATGTTGGAGAAGATATGGGAAAATTGGAACACTAATGCACTGTTGGTGAAGTTGTGAACTGATCCAGCCATTCTGGAGAGCAATTTGGAACTGTGCCCAAAAGGCTATAAAAATGTGCATACCCTTTGACCCAGAAATACCACTTCTATGTCTATATCCTCAAGAGATCCTAAAAAAGAAAAAAAGACCCACATGTACAAAAATATTTATAGCAGCTCTTTTTGTGGTGGCAAAGAATTGGAAATTGAGGGGATGACTATCAGTTGGGGAATGGCTGAACAAGTTGTGGTATATGGTGTAATGGAATACTACTGTGCTATAAGAAAATGATGAGCAGGTAAACTTCAGAAAAACCTAGAAAGACTTTTGGATAGGGACTTGATACTACCAAAGCTATGCAGAATTTGTGCTAAGTCTGAGTTTATTCTCCCCAGAGACTGAGAAGGTATCAGAGGGATTGTGCCCCTGATGTATTGAGGGAAATGTTCATTCTTCTGATCTTGCTATACCTTCAGAGTAAACATCCCTTTAGATAAACTCACTGATTAGGTGGAACTGGGGTGCTAGTCATTGGTGATTAACAGTGTTGGGAGGGAGCTACATTAGAATAAGGGATCCAACTGATGGCAGTAGAGAAGAGATACCCTAAGGATCAAGCTGATGAAAGTAGAGAAGAGATACCCTAATCCCTCTGGGGGTACCCCAGGACCCTCAGAAGCAGAAGAATCTGGGCTTTTTCTAGCAGAGTAAGGCCAGAAAACAAACTGGCTAATTTAGAGACAGCTAGAAGCACAGTGGATAGAGCACTGGGTCTGGGATCAGGAAGACTAGATTTCAAATAGCTTCAGACATTTACTAGCTGTATGAACCTGAGCAAGTCACAGTTCCTTCAACTATAAAATGTTTTAATAGCACCCAGACTGCATGGTTGTTGTAAGGATTAAATGAGATATTTGTAAAAAGTGTTTAGTACTGTGGTAGGCACTGTATAAAATGCTTATTTCCTTCCCTATTTATAAATATACATGGGGTCTCTGTCATTAGAATGTAATCTTTGAAAGGTTTCATTTTTTCTTTGTATTCCCAACACTTATAACAATGTACTATAAATTATACTATATATTAGGTGATAAATAAATGCTTGTTTGATTGACTGATCATTCTTCAAGTAGTATATTTCTTATTTAACACATTTATCCAACTGAACAAAATGCCTCTTCTTGTGACATCATAACCTAATAGTTATCCACTGTAATGGATAGGTATCAGTGTTGACAACTGTTCTTGACAAGCACTATCCAATATTGAAAGCGTAGTTTTACTTCCATAAAGTAGTATTGTTTTAACTTTGAAGTTAAGCCTTGTCTTGTCTTCCGCAATGATGGCCTTTCATCCCATCTAGCTATTGCTCTCTGGCTCCCACTTTTCACCTCTCTACAATGTTTTGCAAATGAGCTTACATTTTAACCGATATTTCCCTTGGCTAGCATACTTCTCTAGTTGACAAGAAAATCCAATTCCTATTGGCTAAGGTGATTTCTGGACTCCATAGAGCTTTTTACCAGGAAAATTGTTTTGCAAAGTCATAGTTGAGGTCTTTATTTTTGTCCATTGTTTAAGAATTAACACCTCATTTAAACAAGTAAGTTCATAAATGTGATAGCATTCCATTTATCATAACCTTTTATTTTAACTTTGAATTGAATTTGAAGTTGCTTTAACAAATCAATGACATGACTGCACACAGATTATGAAATTACTACCATTAATTAGATACTGCCAAAAATCATCTGGGGAAAGGGATAATGATGCTCATCATTATCAGAACGTTTTGATTCTATTCTTGAAGAAAATATTCATACAAACAAGCCATTTGAGTGGTCATTAAGTATTTGTCCACTTTCGTTTCTTGATTCCTTATCACCTTTCCCACATTCTGTTTTTTTCTGGCATCTATTTCTGCAGTGATATTAAGGTGTATACTGCCTTAGCATGAAGCATCTTGTCAAGTTTTTCATCAAATTCCTCCACTTCATCCTCTGAAACAGACATTGGCGAATAAGCTTCAATTATCTTCATAGTCTGTGTTCTTGTACTTTTTGTGGGTATTTCAGGCAACACAGCCGGGTATCCCACAAAATGATGTTTCTTCTTATCTTTGTGCACACAACGAAACTAACTTAACTCCTTTTTTGCTTCCCTGAAGAAAGCAATCTTTCCATTTGCCTGTAATTTTTTAATGTCTTCTGATTTAACTTAGAGAAAGAATGAAAATGGGGTAGCTACGTGGCCCAGTAGATATAGCCCTGGGCCTAGAGTCAGGAAGACTCCTCTTCCTGAATTCAAATATTGCCTCAGACACTTACTAGCTGTGTGACCCTGGACAAATCACATATGCCTGTTGGCCTCAGTTTTCTCATATGTAAAAGGAGTTGGTGAAGGAAATGGCAAACCACTCTGTATGTCTGCCAAGAGAACTCCAAATGGATCATGAAGAGCCATACATGACTGAAATGACTGAACAGTAAGAATGAAGATATGAATTTGGTTCAGTTTTTCTAGTAGGATAACAAATCAAAGGTCATTGGACAAAAACTATACATCAGGAGTAAGGGCAGGTCCTAAACCTGTGATTTCATTGATACAGGGAACTCAAAAATGAAGAAATTCCCTGTATTAATGCAGTTTAGTACAATCTCTGCAACTTAAAATCTTGAGAGTTGCCTCAAGCACTAAGAGGTCATATCCTAGAAGTAGTGAGTGTCAGAGGCAGGAGTCGATTCCAGGTATTTTTGGCTCTTATACTGGTTCTCTATCCATTAACTCTTTCTCTCATTAAGAGTAGAAGGAGCTAAACTCTGCTTCAAGACCTCCCAAATGCTGTGATTCTTACAGTCCTCACTCCTTTTCTACCACTCTACCAATAATGGTAGAGAAAAGTGATATATTATAGGGTCTTTGTATTATAGAACTAAAGCTTTAAGAGAGGCCACCTCATCCAATCCTCTTACTTTACAGATGAAGAACCAGAAGCATAGGGAGGTTGAGTAATTTGTCTAAGTTTGCAAAGATAGTAAGGAACAGAAGTTACATTTAAACCAAGGTCTTCTGACTCAAAACTATACCAAGATGTCTCAAGGGAAGAAAGAGGTTATACAAGATGGAATTCTGTTTTCTATTTTTATCTTTTTCAAAGGCCGCCATGACCAAAAAAGGCCACTGTCTAAAGGCTACCACTAATAATTCTCCCTTCTCATTGAACTAATTGCTTCTTGGACAGCAGATGGTCTAACGTTTTACAAGTATTAGCTCAAATTTTAGTCTTTACAACAACCCTGCAAGGTAGGTATTATTAATATCCCCATTTTATAGTTGATGAAGTGGAGGCAAACAGCAATTATGTGACTTGCCCAGGGTCATACACAGCTAGTAAATGTATGAAGCTACTCGAAATC
The DNA here is from genome assembly GCA_028646595.1 of Phalanger gymnotis. Taxonomy (NCBI): domain Eukaryota; kingdom Metazoa; phylum Chordata; class Mammalia; order Diprotodontia; family Phalangeridae; genus Phalanger; species Phalanger gymnotis. The sequence goes on from CM053627.1 coordinate 165,350,722, forward strand.
AGGTCTTCCTGAACCCAGACCTAGTGCTGTCTACTGTGTCTCCAGCTGCCACTGCAAAAAAGCCTACGCTTTAATCCTTTCCACACTGTTAGTCTTCCAGAACTCAGGCTCACCTTTATAAGTTTTTTTTTATCCTGTTGAGAGAACTGAGATTCAATATACACAGATACGGGTAGTACGCCCACATAAATGCACAAACACACACACATGTACTTTTTTTTTTCTATTTTGTCTGGTGAATAACAAAACTCACCAATGTATTGGCATTTTTACATCATGTAAAATGTGTTTTAAATTGTTTGGGAAGAATAAAACAGAAACCAAGGCACAAAGTAGGAAAACGTTAAAGTATCGTAAAGTAATTGGGTTTTTCAACTTTCTCTAAAGAGAACAATGAGAGGTCAATTTTATCTTTTGTAAATGTGGCACATTGATGGGATATGATGAGAATAGAAAAGAGGATTCTACAAAAAAGTCAAATATTTTCACAGTTGCTAAAAATCTCCATCATGCTGTTTCTTTTCCGACAGGATCTATCACTATAATAAGTTAATTTAAAAAAACCCACAAAACTGCACACAGATAAAGAACAGATAAAGAATTAAATCATCAACTGAAAGGATCTTTGAAAACTCTGGCCAATATTCTGAATATTTATATAAAAATGAAAATTACTTAGGGGTTAGATTATGAACTCAATAAAAGCAAACAGCGATATTACATTTTAAAAATTGATAGCAGCTTTCCTTGTGAAACACCATTTCTAAGACAAGGCTAAAACAGACAGTTTATTCCTCTGTATCCACTTCTATTCTTTCTTAGTTGTCAATTAAAAAGGTCAAAGATTAGGGTACTTAATACAGCCCAAGGGAAGGAAACAGAGACCAAAGTAAATACAACACAACAGAAGGAAGGAAAACAATTATAAATTTAAGTTGGGAGGAAAAAAAAAGACTCCAGTTAAATAAATGTTACAACAAAACAGAACTAGGGGCTTACCTACTTCAGCACCTCCATGTAGTGCTTAATGACAAGGAAAAGAAATAAAATGTCTTCAACGTATGGCCTGTTTCCTACTGTATATCAGTCCATTTGTGGAACACCTGCTATGTGTACCACTGTACTGGTTACTAGGGCAGTAACAAAGGAAATGAAGACAGTCTTTGACCTCAAGAGTTTACAATCTAAGGAGGCTGAATGGACAAATACAATAGCTATTAACTCATAAGATGATAGCGCAATATAAAGGATTTCAATGTTGTAGACCCATTAAGCCGAGAAACCATTAAAACTTTTAAGTAGTAAAGAAAATAAGCAGCTAGGTGGTGCCGTGGATAGAACACTAGGCCTAGCGTCAGGAAGACTCAAGTTCAAACTTGGCCTCAGACAGACACTTATATGCTGTGTGACTCCTAGCAAGCAACCTAACTCCATTTGCTCCAGTTTCCTCAAATGAGCTGGAGAAGGAAATGGCAAAGCACTCCAGTATCTTTGCCAAGCAAATCCCAAATGGGGTTGCAAAAAGTCAGACAGGACTGAAACAACTGAAAACAGCAAATAGAACACCAGAATAAACAATGAAAATACTAGCTCTGGAGAGAATGTAATCACAGGGCCTGATGTATACAGGCAGGAATTACCCAAAAACAAAGAATATCAGAAGTTTTGGAGGAAAGTAACAAGAATGGAAAAAAGTGATGAGTGGGCAGGCTCTGTGGTATAATGCATGATAACAGGACAGACTGATGCAAAGGAAGGATTTTTGGAATACAAGGGAGATCCATTTCAAAGAATGGATCTACACAACATGTATCTTCACATTTCATTTCAACGTTATAGAATGTAATAATATATTACTTACCCGATTAATACTGCTGTTCCTTAAAATAACCTGCACTAGAGTTTTCTCAAATTCTTCCAACTTCTTGAAACATTTTTTCAGTATGTGATTAGATAAATTACAATCATCGATTAACCTAGTCAAAATACAAACTGCTTCCGTCAAAAAGTTTGAGTAAGGGAGTTTAGGGTCACTGTAAAAAGTTATCAGGCCATCAAGCAATCGAAAAACAGAATCAGATACTGTGGAACAGTCACTTTCAAACTTATTTAAATCTGTTTTCAAACTACCAGATTCTGTCAAGTTCTTCAGTTCAAGCACATGTTGCAAAAACTGCAGGTGAGAGGATAAAGCTTTTTGTTGGAAGGCACAGTGACTTTTCACAATGGGAAGCTGATATACAGAAATTTCAGAAGATGAAGGAAAACTCTCTTCGACATTCTGGGACAGTTCTGAAGGATCAGTTCTATTCTCACTTAACACATCACAGCCAGAGTCTTCCAGCTGACTGGAGATGTTCTCAGGACTTTCAGACTCCTTAGAGGACAGAGGGGCAGCTGTGTTTCCTGAAACAAAACAAAAATTTATATGACTTAACAATGATTTTCTTGTGCACCTAAAAATCTCTTGATTTAAGATCGAACCATTTGTAATTTAAACCTAAAAAGGTCAATGAAAGGCCTACCAAAAGCAATGGCCTCAATATTATGAAAAAAAAAGAAAAACATATCTTCACACAAAATCGTCAAAGAGATAAGCATAACAGTGATTGCAAGGAAAACTCTTACCTCCATTGGCAAAAGGTAATTAAGACTCCTTTTTCTATTTCCTCACAAACAAGAAGAAAGGCTTCCAAGTGGCTTCTCAACCTCTTCTTTCATTTTCTGCTCTAAGCCACTGATGCAATCAATGCATAATTTCTTTTCCTATTTTCATCACAACTTCTTAAATTTCAGAACCACATTATGGATGGTTCCCAGAGTTTCCTCCAATGACTTAGCCAGTGTGCTAAGAAAGCTTTATAAGAAAGCAAAGGAAGAATGAAACTAGGCTACTTCCTTGGTGTAAGAGAGGGGAAATCAATATGTAAATGTATGTAGGAATATGTGATGTGACTCCTACAATATGTAGGAATGTGGTGATACTCAGAACTGTCACTAATGCATTCTAAAACGTCACTGAAATCTCTTTGGAAATAGAAATTACATTCAATAGCTTTCATTCAAATGATTATCCTTCTTTTTAAAGGTGGGCATAAATATTCTGAAAGGCCTGTTCCTCTAGCCAGGCATTCCTTACGAGAGATAGAAAGGTTTTGCATCTAGGGAATGGGGGACCAGCCTTTAGAGTCTGGGAAGACTGGGTCAAGTACTGTTTTAGGTATCAATTACATGAGTAGCCATGGACAAGACACTTAACCTCCCATAACCCCTTGGCATCTCTATATGACCATCTCTGACTATTTAGTAGCAGCTGCTTTATCAATATGCATAGAGAAAAAGTTTTGAGTCTCCACAAGAAATTCCTATAATGATGAGATTATATGTGCAGGTCACCACCACTCCCCCACATGTTCTCAATTACTTTTCTACACATCAAAATGGATAGAGTAGTTATCCAATAGAGGATGTATTTAATTCAAAGAAATAAAAAGTACTTTAACATGTATTTTATGAGGTGGGATAATCTTTTTATACATGTGTAATGCAAGTAGCTATGTGACACAGTGGACAGAGCAATAAGCCTGGAGTCAGGAAGATTCATCTTCCTGAGTTCAAGTCTGGCCTCACTGTGTGATCCTGGGCAAGTCACTTAACCCCGTTTCTCTCAGTTTTCTCATCTGTAAAATGGGCTGGAGAAGGAAATGGCAAACTACTCTAGTGTCTTTGCCAAGAAAACCCTATTGGGGTCACAAAGAGTTAAATATGACTGAAATGACTGCACAACAACTATAAAAATATCTTAAATATAATACTAATTACATATAAAATATAAACTGACATTTCATATTGATAGGAATGGGAGATTTCAACAATTTGGAACACCTTCTCAAGTTCTGTCAAAAAGCATTTAATATGCACCTAGCTCCATAGTAAACACTAGGAATATAGGAAAAAAAAACACAACAGCCCCCGCATTCAATGAGCTTACATTCTCATGGTAGAAATAACATAACCCAAACACACACACTCTTGAAGAAGGTAATTGTCAACAAGCATTTATGAAGCATTTACTATATCCCAGGCATTGTGAGAAGTCCTGAGGATTAAAAAAAAAACCAATATCTTCTTTCAAGGAGCTAACAATTTAATGGGAAGAGAGGAAGAAAAGTAATGAGGGAAGACCATATGAAAACAACTATGTACAAACAAAATATACACAGGATAAATTGGAGATAAATTGGAAAAAAATCAGTGGACAAAAATAACATCATTATGTTGGAGCCATGGTACAGTGTGTCTGACTGTGGCTGATCAGACCAATACAAGCTCAGAAGGCTTTACCTCAGGTTGGGTACAAATAGTCCATGTAAACATTTGGGGTGGACATAATAACAGGAATGTCACTAACATTCAGGAGGACCAGGAAAGGTTTACTGCACAAGGTGGAATATTAGCTGAGACTTGAAAGAAGTCAGGGATACCAGGAGGCAGAGATGAGGAAGGAATAAATTCTAGGCATTTGGGATAGCCAGGCAAAATTCAGAGAATCAGGAGATGTGGTGTATTGTGTGAGAAACAGCAAGGAGGCCAGGGAGGGGTCATATATGAGAGAACTGTGAACACAGAATCAACAGGAGTTGGCAACTGATTGGATTGGAGGTGGGTAGAGAAAGAGTAAGAGACTGAAGATGACACCTGGGTTGAGAACTTGGGTGAACTGGAAGGATGATGGTGCCATCATATGCAATAAAGAAGTTTAGAAGAGGAGAGATTTGGGGGTTGAGGGGAATAGATTATGAGTGAAGTTTTGGACGTGATGAGTTTAAGATGTATACGGGTCATACAGTTTGAGATTTCCTATAGGTGGGGGTGGAGATACAAGAGTGGGGGTCAGAACAGACATTAGAGATGGATAAATAAATACAAGAATCATCTGCAAAAAGATAATTATTGAATATATGGAGCTGATGAGATCATCAAGTGAAACAGAATAGAGGGAAAAGTGAAAATGGCCCAGGACAAGCCTTGGAGGGACGCTTGTGTTTAGTGAGAGTCAGGAGATATAGGAGAGATCAGTGTCA
>CM053627.1:165366099-165378962 GCA_028646595.1 Phalanger gymnotis
TTGAAAAGATCTAGAGGAAGGCTTGCAGTATCCAGGATAGCTCCTCAATGGATAATTTTGTGGAAATAAACATGGGTAATGACTGCAAAAGATGAAAAGGTATAGATGGCTTTCATTTAAACTACTGAATTAAAAGCCTACATTAATGAAAACATCGATCCACTGAAATTCTGAAATGATTTCAGAAGTTCTTCACATTTCTGTTTCCTGCTCTCCCTCAAGATGATGATATAAAAACATAAATGTCAATGCAAAGAGGGATTTCAATTTTTAAGTAATTCTATGCATGTCCAAAGTTATAATATTAAATATAATCACCTTTCTATTATGTTTTCCTAGATTTTTCAAGAGGAACAAGGACTGTATTTAGAATCAGAAGACCTTAGATTTGCCCAAGAAACCAATGTGGATGCACAAGGAACTCTCCAACACACTTAGATTTTTTTTTAATTGTACAGAAAATGGGGGAGGAGGGAAGGTCGGGTATCAGAAGACTGTAAAAACAGTTTCAAGAATGCTAACACTGAGAATGAACTATGGTTGCCAAGGGAAGGCAAGAAAAACAAAAAGCACTTTAGTGCTATCTGGGGAATCAGGGGTTGAGTGGGTGTCAAGAAGGGATATGACCCTTGGGGGGGGGACAATTATGGGATGACAACCAACAGAGAAAAAGCAGAACTGCTCAATTCTTACTCTGTTCCTGTTTTGTCTACTCATATTAACAACCAATTATTAATTGACATTAAGGTTTTCACTTTCTATTTCCTCACTCAGAAATCAACCCCTGTAGGCTATTCAGCCAGCTTCTGAAGGACACTGCTGATAGATGAGATTGCCCACATCTTCAGAGTAGATGCTTTTCAATTTCTGATGGGACTCCACCCAACTAGGATGCCTTACAAAGAGAATCCAGTCTAAGTGAGAACCTGCTCTTAGGAAATGTGTCCCTATCTATCCTTAGAATCCTTCATTAGAATTCAGGGTGACCAAGCTTCTGAAGGGGAAAACCAACCAATGAGGTCTGGGTAGAGATGGAGTCTTGTGCCCAGATTGCTGGAGGCAGGTCTCATTATTAGGTCGCATTATATGCAGGAGGAGCTGAAGATTTTTTGCCTATCTTCTCATTAATATGCCTATACCTTCACTGATTGTTAACCAATTAGAATTGATTTCCATCCTCAAGGACATGCTTTTTAAAAAAAAAACTATTTTTAGTTTAGAACATTCCGTTCTACAGCTTTTGAATTTTAAATTTTCTCCCCCTCCATCTCCTCCCCCATTGCCAAGACAGCATGCAATCTGATATAGGCTCTACATATACATTCACATTAAACATATTATTACATTAGTCACATTGTAAAGAAGAACTATAAGCAATGGAACGAATCACGAGAAAGAAGAAACAAAACAAAAAGGAGAGAGAGCAAATAGCACTCAGACTCCATAATTCTTTCTGTGGATGTGCATCACATTTTCCATCATGAGTCTTCTGGAGTTGTCTTAGAACCTTGCATTGCTGAGAAGAGCCAAGTCTATCAAAGTTAGTCACTGCACAATGTGGCTGTTAAGTATGTACAATGTTCCCCTGGTTCTGCACCCCCTCACTCAGCATCAGTTCATATAAGTCTTTCCAGGTTGTTCTGAACTCCACCTCTTCATCATTTCTTAAAGCACAAAAGCATTCCATTACATTCATATACCACAACTTGTTCAGCCACTCCCCAACCGATGGACATCCTCTCAATTTCCACTTCTTGGCCACCACAAAAAGAGCTGCTATAAATAGCATGTGAGTCCTTTTCCCATTTTTGTGATCTCTTTGGGATACAGACCTAGAAGTAGTATTGCTGGGTCAAAGGGTATGCACAGTTTTATAGCCCTTTGGGCATAGTTCCAAATTGATCTCCAAAACAGTTGGATCAGTGCACAATTCCATCATCATTGTAACACTGTTCCAATTTTTCCACATCTGTTTCCCCTTTTTTATCTTTTCCCTTGCTACTTCTTCCGTCCCTCCCTTGTCTTTCCCTTCTAACTGCCTACAGGGCAAGTTAGATTACTATATCTGAGTGTGTTATTCCTTCCTTGAGCCAAATTCAATGAGAATAAAGTTCAAACGATGCTCATCTCTCTCCCTTCTTTCTCTCTACTGTAATGTGTCTTTGCGCCTCTTCATGTGATATAATTTACCCTTTTCTGCATCCTCCATTTCTCTTCTCCCATTACAATCTTTTTTCAGTGCTCAATTAAAATTATTATTACATCAAAATCAACTTAAACCCACCCCTCTTTCTATGTATTTCCCTTCTATATGATGTAATGAAGATACAATTCAAGAGTTGTCAGTATCATCTTCTCACGTAGAGATGTGAACAGTTTGTCCTTACTGAATAACATGTATTATTTTGTTTTTCCCCTTTTCTGTTTACCTTTTTATGCCTCTCGAGTCTTCTATTTGAATATCAAATTTTCCATTGAGTTCTGGTCTTTTCATCAGGAAAGTCTAGAAATCTCCTATTTCATTGAAAGTCCATCTCCTCCCCTGAAAGACTATGCTCAATTTTTCTGGGTAGTTGATTCTTAGTTGCAATCCAAGCTCCTATGCCCCACAGAATATCATATTCCAAGCACTCCAATCTTTTAATGCAGATGCTGCAAGATCCCGTGTAATCCTGACTGTGGTTATACAATATCTGAATTGTTTCTTTGTGGCTCTTGCAGTATTTTCTTCTTGATCTGATAATTCTGCAATATTGCTACAATAATCCTTGGTGTTTTCCATTTGGGATCTCTTTCAGGAGGTGATTGGTGGATTCTTTCGATGACTATTTTGCCGTCTGGTTCTAGGACCTCATGGCAATTTTCCTTGATGATTTCTTGAAAGATGCTATCCAGGCTCTTTTTTATATCATGGTTCTCAGGTAGACCAATAATTCTTAAATTATGACTCCTGGAGTTATTTTCCAGGTCAGTTGTTTTTCCAATGAAGTTCTTTTATGTTTTCTTTTATTTTTTCATTCTTTCAGTTTTGTTTGACTGATTCTTGATGCTTCTGAGTCATTAGCTTCCACTTGCCCAATTCTAATTTTTAATGAATTGTTTTCTTCAGTTAGCTTTTGGACATCCTTTTCCATTTGGCCAATTCTACTTTTTAAGGAGTTTTCTTCAGTGTACTTTTTTTCCATTTTGTCAATTGTATTTTTAAAGGAATTGTTCAATTCTTCCTCTACTTTTATTAATTGACTTTTAAAATCCTTCTTGAGCTCTTCCAAGAAGACTTTTTGGGCTTGAGACCAGCTCATATTCCCCTTTGAGGTTTCAGATGTTGTCCTCTCATGAATGTGTTTTGATCTTTCCTATCACCAAGATGGTCATTGTTTTCCTTTGATTCTTCTTGCTCATGTTGTCTGCCTTTTTTCAGGCTTTTAAATTTGATCTCTGCTCCTGGGGCCCAGGGAGCACTGTCCCAGACTTCTTGTGCTGGGGGTTAGGGGCTAGGGGCCTAGTTACTGGTTTTTTGTGCTGGGGCCTCAGGTGCTGGCAGCTGGATGTTGTAATGGTCTGGTAGTTTACCTGGTGTTGAGCTGGAGGTAGTGGCGGTGGCTGGTGTGTGCCTGGTGTTGGTGCTTGCCTGCTCCTCCACCCTGGGGCTCAGGATCTCCTGCTCGTCCACTGAAGGGGTCTTGCTGCTGGCTAACCTCTCATTCTGTACTGGTCTCCTTCAGCCACAGCAAAAGAGACCTTTCCTGTTAATCCACTTAGCCTCCCAAGCTAAAAGACTGCTACGCCCTGTCTTTCTGCTGCCTCCACTATTCCAGGATTTTTCCTGTGGCAACATTCTCTGGATTTTTCAAGGTCAAATAAGGGATGGTGAGAGCGACTTACTGCTTACTCCACCATCTTGACTCCCCACAAAGATTCTTTAAAAATTTAGTATTCTCCAGGAAGAGCCTTTTGGCTTCTGGGAAGGTCAAATGAGCTTAATCTGTTAATTGTCTGCTAGCAATAATTAATAAATTGATTATGAATTACCCAGAAACTCTGTCTCCTGAGAATTTTCATCTGTCACAATGTGAACAATCTTTGCATTTGAAATGACGGAAAAAAAAATACTAACAGGGATTATATGCTACCCTGATGAATTCAAGTCTCCTTACCCAGATGAACTCCATCCTCAAGTTCTGAAAGAACTGGAAGATGTGATTATTGACCAAATGTTAGTGATATCTGAAAGATATCACTTAAAAAGAAGTACCACAATACTGTAGAAGAGTAATTGTTGTCCCAGTTTTCAAAAAAAGCAAGAGGATGCTGTCCTGAAAACTTCAGGACAATGAGATTTTTGTTTCTTTATTTTGTTTTGTTTTTACTCCCTGGGACAATTCTAGAATGGATCACCAAGAAGATGACTAACAAATATTTAATAACATCCAGCATTTAAATATCACTTTGAAGTTTGTTAGGAACTTCACAAATATTATTTTATCCTCACAACCACCCTAGGAGGTAGGTGCTATTAATATATTTGCATTTTACAGATGAGGAAACCAAATCATACAAAGATTGAGAGACTTACCCAAGGTCTCAAAGCTAGTGTCTATGGCAGGATTTGAACTCAGGTCTTCCTGACTTCAGACTCAATGCCCTAACCACTATACTACCTAGCTGCCTCTAGTAGGGAAATGGTGATTACCAAGTTAGTATGGACTACCAAGTTAGCGAATAAATCTTACCAAACTAAACTTATTTCCTTTGCAACCAGGACAACTACATAAGTAGAACACATGCATGCCATAGAATAGTTTATTTAGATTTTAATCAAATGTTTAACAAAGAATCTCATTCTAGTCCTACGGAAAATGTGGCAAGATATGGATTGGATGATAAAAGAATCAGACAAAAAAAAACTGGTTTAGATGGCTAGACTCAAAAAGCAGTTGGTGATGGCCTCATGTCAGCCTTGCAGGAGCTGCCCACAAGAGTATCCTAGGGATCTATGCTTGGTCTTGAGTTCTTTGTTATCCAAGACTTAGATCAGTCATGGATTGAATGCTTATCATTTTTGCAGGTGAAAAAAAGCTAGGAAAGATAACTAACACAGAGGACAACACAGCCAGGATTCAAAACAATTTTAACACACTAGAATAGCGGTTGGTAAACTTGTGAGACAAATTCAGTTGGTCTTTCTGTGCTGATGGTGAGATAAGAATTTTTTTTACATCTTTAAATACAATAAATCTTTATTCTAAAATATAAAATTTATTCTTAGCCCAGAGACCATACGAAAACAAGCAATATCATCAGATTTGTACTACAGGCCATAGTTGGCCCACTTGTGCATTAGAACACTAGACAGAATCTTAATAAGATAAACTTCAGTAGGGATAAAAAGTAGTCTCGCGCTTGGGTACAAAAATCTACTTCACAGGTAAAAAGATAGGGGATGCACGGATAGACAACAATTACTCTGAAAATAGTTTACCCGCAGGAGACTGCACGTTCAATATGTTACGCTGTGGCCAGAAAAGACAACATGAGCAAAAGCTGCACTGAACTGCACATCTTCTTGGAATAGGGAAGTATAGTCCCAGTACATCATTGCCCTTGTCTTACCCCATCTGGAGCAAACTGTTTAATTCTGGGCACCACAGATTAAGGAGGGCAATGATAAACTGAAAAAGTGTCCCAAAGAAAGGAACTAGGATGGTTAAAAGTCCTTGATTCCACGACACAGGAATCCATTAAAGGAACTTGACATATTTAGTCCGAGGAAAAGGAAGGCTTGGGGGAAACTTGAAAGTTGTCTTCACACATGTGAAGGGCAGTTATACATCAATGGGGTTAGAATCATCGTGTTAGGCCCCAGAGGGCCAAACGAGAAGTAATAGTTTTCCACCTATTTAGGGTTGAGGTAATGAAAATCTCCCAAATTAGAGCTGCTCAAAAGTGGAAAAGACAACCTTCAGAGGTAACGAATTCCCTGTCATTAGAGGTTGTCTAACAAGGGCCATGGAGATTCCTTTCGTGTGTGAGCTGCACAAAATGGTGGCTGATTTCTGTGACCTGGGTTTCAATTTTCCTTCTGCTTCTCAGAATAACTGTATGATTCAAATGTATTATTATTGCTATTCTGTGATGTAACTACATCGACTACCTCAAAATGTTGTGAATATCAAACAAAAAATATATAAAGTAGTTTTAAAACCACAAAACACGATATGATTTGTATATAGTCAGTCAACAAACATTTATTAAGTCCCTACTATGTGCCAGGCACTGTGCTAAGCACTGGGGATACAAAGAAAGGCAAAAAGACAGCCCTTTGCCTTTAGGGAGCTTACAATCTAATGGGGAAAGATAACACACAAAAGAAAGTTGAAAAGGGGTTGAGTATCTGGCTTGATGGAGAACAGATGTCAATTATTATAATTTTCTCTCTTTAAAAAACTGATGGAATTATTTACCTCTTTCAATGTTTACCTGTTCAGACAGTCTTTTAACATTTTATTTTGCTCTTTTGAAACTATTTAAATTACCTATCTAAAATTGGCAATTCCTTCCTTACATATGAAATTTAAGTTAGCAGATAGTGAGTTAGATTATCACCAAATATCTGAACTTAAACACTTTACCTTTAGCTCCTGCTGTGAAGAAAATTGATTTTAATTATGTGATATGAGTAAATTTCTCTCACAGGCACTGTAAGTGAAAAGACTTCTGTGGAAGAAACATACTCTTATGGTTAGAGCAGTTATGTTCTAATGTAACAAACATATTCCATCATAATGTATTAATGTTATTAATTAAATGGCTTCACAACCATAAGTGAGAATTTTATTATCATTGCTGGCAATTATTATGACACTTTTTAAATCTTCAGAAACATTTTATATAAATGTCATTGTTCCCAAAATACAGTAAAGAATTTAAGAAAAATATATTACATTTGCCATTCCCTGATATATTCCAATAACCCATTACCTACAACATTAAAGGCTCTAGAGAGATTAGAATATGGTCATAAATCTTGAAATACCATTTTCACTCACACAGTAATGTGGATATTAAGTTAGCAGGTTCTCCTGATAATTCTCAAAATAAGTGACTGCTACTGCCCACAGTGTATGTATATATATTCACATACATGTAGATATGGCAGTATGACATAATGGAAAGAACACTAGAGAATATCAAGAAATCAAGCAAGGTTCTAGAACTTGCAAGCTGCTTGAACTCTGTAGATGATGTACATGTAGAATTTCACTTTAACATTTTCTTAAAGGTCTCTGCATATGTTATGTTATTTATTTGCATTTGTTATGTTATTACTGAAGCTCTTTGTGTATTACACACATATAATGTATGAATGTATACACACACATGCATACATTTATACACATACATGTCTGGGCCTTACACCATAACTACATTGCAACACTCTGCTCAAGCTTACAATGAACTGTATTGGGACACAGCAATCCCCTTAGATGGTATATTATAGTATATCACATTTTCAAGTTGGTCACATTATTATAGAGGGGAGATGCTTAAGTTGACACAGTCAAAGACTGAAGAGCAGTTTATGTCTTCGGAAAGACAGAGAAATGAATTAATACTCCATTTATTTTTCTGTTATCAAAGCTTAGCATTTGTTGGCTTCAATAAGATCTTTTATCTTTCCAGATCTTCCTTAATGCTAGTGCCTTCCCTCTTGAATTATCTCTAATTTATCCTTATTAGAGGAATAGCCTAACATCCTAAGAATAAACTTAAGAATAATCCCAAATAAGATCCTAGTTATATCTTAATTTATCCTTTAGTAAAGACAATCTTTAGTTATCTCTAATTTATACATTATTTCTTATTTCCACGTAGTTGTTTGCATGTTGGTCCTCCTCCCCTCCTTAGATTGTGAGCTTTTTGAGGGCAAGTGCTATTTTTGTCTTTCTTCGTATTCCCAGCACTGAGTACAAGTGTCTACCAGAGTGAGCTCTTAATAATTGCTTGTTTCTTTTGACCAAAAAATAGATTTCAGTCTAACTGTTGAACCAATGTACTTTCAATGAAATGCAAAAATAAAATTCATATATATTCGTGAAATAAAAGCATGTTATTTCCATATAGGCATTAATGCCTAGAAGTAAAAACATCTTATTTAACTAAGTAGTCAGCTTAAGTAATAAAAGCATAAGCAAGTGAAAAATTATGATTTTCTTCATAATGGCTTCCTGGTATGGAAATTAGGGCCACATTCAGTATTAGTTACAACAAATGTAGATCCCAAAGTTAATATTCAACAATGACTGCATAATTAGTAAAGAATGTCTGCACTGACACCTAATTACAGGACTAGTTTTACTTAATGGCTTGCTTACTGCTGTCATTTATGGCTCTTAAGAGCAAAGGTTTAACACAATGTAGTAAACAAAGGAACAGGGAGACATTAGCAAAAAGTAGCAATTATCCTATATTAGCTCACATTTAGCACTTACATAAGAGTTTAGAATTCACTGTTTCATTAATTCATTAATCATATCTCCCTACTAGGGGGCAAGCCCCTTTGGGCTCTGACCAAGCTATCAGTCTATATTTCTCATCTTCCATTGTACAGAACAAAAGACTACACTCAGGTGTCATGTTTAGCTAATAAGCATGATTTAATTGCTGATCTCAGTACAAGTATGTATTTAAGGTCAGTCTCCTGTAGTAAAACACAAGTGATGTAATTTCCAAGGTAATAATGTAGTATTTGCAAAACCTTAAGGCCTATAATTGTCACTTATTATTTATAAAAAAAAATCAATAGAATTCCATAATCTAATAGCACACATTGCAATAAGGGCCCAGTTGAACCATTAGCCTTCAGAACTTAGACAAAACAGAACCACAATATAGCATATGCCAGGCAATAACACATGCTTAATTAAGACAGAAAAAGACAGCAGTAAACTTTCATAGATGAGGCTTTTAACAAGGTACGAAAATGTACTTGAAAAAAATGTTTATGACCAGCAAATCATCAGTCCTCCTTTCCCTACACTATTTGTGGTGGGAGTCAGAAATGGGGGCTAGGAAGAATTCACCTTTGTTTTGTAGGCATTAGCGGCTGGTTTTAACAAGCCATTCAATCTGTGTGGTATTGCTTGTCAGAGGTTTCACCTCACATTTTCTGTGTGACACCTGGTATACTCCCACATCTTCAGGTTCTCTTTACATAAAAGGGTAAAGTCCATAGATTCATAAAACTGAAACTAGATCCATAGCAGCTTGGAGTTGAAAGGAATCTCAGAGGTCAAGCTAGTGCCACCACTATACCTGAAGTAGGCATCTATTTTTAAAATGTCATCCACCTTTCCAATGATTGTCTCTGGGGACTAGAAACTATTTTTCAAAGTACTCCTTAAAAAATACGCTATAACCTTACATTATCATTAGGCCCAAATCTCTACCTAGCCTTGCCCTTTATTGTCCAGCTACTTGATTGATGCTATCAATATCCATGCCTTCAGCTACTTCCCACCCTTAATCCCATTCTTTTGGTTCCTGGAGTCTGACCTCATGGGGTTCCAACAAGCTCCTCCTTAGACTCCTCCTCAAGACCCTCCCTAAACCCCTCCTCTAGTCACCCCAGACCACCCCTCAATCCCTCCCACAATCTTTCTATATATAATCTCCATCTTGCCACCATGAAGGTGCTCAGATTCAATCTAGCTCAGTAGATTGAATCTGGCCCACTTGTGAAAACAGGTGTCACAAAGGGTAGCATTTCTTAAGACAACCCATCATGGTGAATCCCTAATAAACTTTGTCTTTTCTCTTGGCTGAAAAAAAAAAATACGTAGGTAAAACACATTGTCTCAAGCTTTGTGAAGTTGTTACTTTTTATTTCTTTTAAATGAACTACTCCAGCATTCTTAAAATACCACTTACATAAGTTATATACTTTGCAAGGAGTAGCTCTTAATTGATCAGTAGGCTTTTCTATTGGACAAGCAATAAAAACTCAACTTTGTGTTTTAGAAATGTCTTGAAGTTTATCTCTGTAGCCACAACAAGTTAGGTTTACATATTACTCAAAAAGTGACTTCACGTACTTACCATTCTTTACATACGGTCTTCGACAGATCTGGCTCAAAAGAAGTTTTTGACGTAACTGCAGAACTTCAGTTTCCAAAGCTTCAACTTTTGATCTCCACTCTCCATCTTGTCCAGATAACATCTTAGCAAGATGCTCTGTATATTCTCTGCTGTTTCTGTCTGGTGGTTTTGAGCGGATGATTGCTAGTGCCAGAGCCAATTTTGATGTTTTCAAATACCATGTCTGAACCTCCATCTTGTCTTTAATCCCTATTATTTCGTTAAAAAAAAGAAATTACATTAATTACATTATATTTCTTTTAAAGTTACACAGTAACTTTCTGCTTATTCAAATAAGATTTATTAAATTAACTTAATTAACTAATTAAATACATGTCTTAGGTGTTCCAGAGTCAGTCAACAGATACTACTGCAAAAATTGCAATAACTAGGGAAAACAGGAGAGAAATATCCTAGACAAATATCGAGTAATCTTATTAAGTGGATTTTAGAGTTTCATAATTAGGAAGTGAAGGAAAAAAAGATCATGTACACAAATCTTCTCAAAAAGATGAATTAAATAATGCAAATTTGGACAACATTATGACAAAATAAATCTCTTGATTCTTCCCTTATAATATTTCATATAGTTCTTTTTTATTCTGAAATTAGTCCAGGCTCCATACTATTGCCTTAACCGATTTCTTGGTTTATGTTCTTTGTCTCTTCCAGTCGACCTTTCATACAACTTCCAACATTCAAAAAGATTCCACTCTAGTTTTTTTTTTTCCTGTTTATTTTTCTCCCTGCTTTAGAACCTGTAGTTGGTTTCTACTGCCTATTAATCATGTCCTTCCTCTCAGCAGATCATTCAAGGGCCTATTCCAATGAATGGATTTATAAATAAAAATGTTCCATTAATCTTTCCTACTATCCACCCTAGTCGTTTTACTATCGTTCTCTTCTTGCCTCTCAGGCAATAACCAAATTTATTTATTCTCACCTCATCTTTTCTCATCCTATTCCTACCACTTTTGATGTCATTCTCCTTTGTTCAATGAATCAAATTCCCACTTCCTCTATAAAAACCTTCCTAACCTAAACTGAATTTGGAGCAGCTAAGTGGCACAGTGGGTAGAGCCCTGGGCCTAGAGTCACAAAGATCCAAGTTTAAATCTGACCTCAGACACTTATTAGATGCATGACCCTGGGCAAGTTACTTAACCTCTGACTGCCTCAGTTTCTTCAATTGTAAAATGGGGATAACAGTAACACATACCTCCCAGAACTGTTGAGAAGATCAAATGAGATATCTGTAATGCAGTCAGCAAAACGTCTGGCACATAGTAGGTACTATATAAATGCTAGTTTCCTTCCTTCCAAACTATCCTAGCCTATAGGACTTTTTTTAACCTTATCTAAATTCCTTTATCACTCAAGAGTTGGTATTACAAGACTGAGCACTTGGTTAAATGTTGCCCTGTTATATTCTCATATCATTTTATACATGTTATCTCACCAACAGGACTGTAACCTCTAGGGAAGGAACTGTAATTTTCTACCTCTCGTGTGACTTCAGAACCTAGCACAACACTAGGTATAAAATAACTGTTTAATAATGACTTAACATTTTATTCAAGTCAAATTAAAATAAATTAATAAGGACATAACTTCAATGAGTATGTCATTTCTTTTCTATGCATCTTATTGATCTCAGGGCTCGAAAGGATGGCTTTCATATACCTTGTCTGAAGCAGCACCTGAATGGGGCCCTGATGTCTCTCAAGTCCAGTTCTGCACATAGTTCATAAAGTACAGTTAAAATGTGACTAGACTCGGGGGCAGAGCCAAGATGGCTGCTGGAAAGCAGGGACTGGCGTGAGCTAACTGCCAAGTCCCTCCAAAAACGTATAAAAAAATGGCTCTGAAACAATTCTAGAGCTGCAGGACACACAAAATAGCAGAGGGAAGCAGGGCTCCAGCCCAGGACAGCCTAGGGGGTTGCTGGGTGAGGTCTTTCGCACACGGAGCTGGGAGTGGAGCAGAGTGGAACAGAGCCCAGCAGCATGGGCGTGCGGAGCAACCAGACCAGGAGCCGGGTGGAGCGTGCCCTAGCACCCTGAATCAGTGAGCTGTGGCAGTTACCAGACTTTTCAACCCACAGACACCAAAGACAACAGAGACAACAGAGAAGAACTACAGAGCCCATGAAGTGGCAGAGGGAAGCAGGGCTCTAGCCCAGGAGAGCCTGGATGGTCTCTGGGTAAGGTCTATACCACACAGAACTGGGAGCGGAGCAGAGTGGAGCAGAGGCCAGCGTGGGGGGTGCGGTCCAGCCTGACCAGGAGGTGGGCGGAGCATGCCCTAGCGCCCTAAATCAGTGAGCTGCAGCAGTTACCAGACTTCTCAACCCACAAACACCAAAGACAACAGAGAAGGTTAGTGGGAAAAGCTGCTGGGGACAGGGAGTTTGTGGTTAGGCCACCCCCCCCAGGGGCAGCAGAGGTGGGGCAGCTACAGAACTACAGCTGCAGTTGCTTCTGGCCCCAGGCCCACCTGGTGGGAGGAATTAAGTTTGCAGATCACAGCAGGAGTGAAGAGCCTGCTGAAGATCTAAGTCCAGTCCAGGTTGGGGGTTCTTGGGGAAGGAGGAGTGCTGGTGAGGCAGAGCTGGAGCATCCCCCCAGGCTTAGAACATAGAACTCTTAATCTACAAGCAGTCATACCCTACTGAAAAACTCAAGGGTCAAGTAAATTGGCTGGGAACATGGCCAGGCAGCAAAAAC
>CM053627.1:165379462-165398197 GCA_028646595.1 Phalanger gymnotis
TAAAATATATTTCTAAGATTCTTATTAATAATTGGGCAGCTCATAAGAAAGCTTGGGGTAGTAACCCTGAGTCCAATATGAATTAAAAAAAAATAAAACCATTTAGGAATAGCTAAAAAGTAATTATTTAATACAAATGAGGTACAAGAGGAAGAAAGGATATAGAAGAATTAGATAGGGGAAGAGGACTGGTAGTTCTGGTAATCTACTTTCAATGGGAATGGGTTTAAGGGGGACAACACATATATATTTAGAAGAATATACAAGTATTCCAAATTCAGAAGAAATAAAATGTTAGGGGGACAAGGGAGTGGGGAGAGGAGAAGGGAGGAATCTTTGGAGGGCAGGGTGAGGTAACAGGTTAAAGGGAGGTATAGAAGGATGTTTAGATTTGTGGAAACGGGAGGATAGGGGAGTATAGTAGCAATTTAGATTTGAAGATCTTTCTCACCCATTAATAGGCCATGCAACCTGCTTACTTCACAGGAAGCCTAAGTTACAAGTGGTAGGAGGAGCTTCCTGACAGGAAAAGGAAGTTATGTCACAGGAAAGGGGAGGGGGAAAGAGGGAACACACACTTTGAGATAATTTGACTTCTCCACTTTTAAGCTTAACTTTCAACTTTTGGTAAAGCTGAAAAAGGATTATTTTAAGCCTCCACTACTTCTATTTTATGTTTTCATGTACATATTACCAACATGTTATATACATATTCATGTGCATATGTACACAGAAACAAGTGTATATGCACATGCATACACATAGCATGGACCACGCATGAGCAGGTACCAAGAATGCTAAAAAGAGTATTCAGTTTTTGGAAGTTAGACCAATACAGAATAATAAAAACAATAAAAAATATTTAGCAAACACTTATGCTGAAGTCGCTGTGGGATATCCTCAAGAAGGTTAAGATCTATTTATGCAAACAAGACATTTCCAAACAAAGCCATAAGGTAGTAGCAAATGAGTGGTACAACAATGGAAAGAAATTACTACTCTATGGTAACGAAGTAAAGATTTTCTGAAGGAAATGGGATTTGAGCTGGACTTAGAAAGTTAAGTTAGGATTTGCATTAGTGGACAGTAGAAGACATTCTAGGAAGAGGCAATGTAATCATTAAGGAATTATGCTTTATGAGCCATAACCACATAAGTAAGAAACAGCAAAATGAAATGTAAATAGACAATTGTTTCACAAATAACACACGGGAGGCACTGGAGAGTTTTTGGATTCCAGCCTCTAACAGGTTCACTTTTGATCTGGTCAGATAGGAAGGACAGGAAGACCACTTTGGAGGGGTTAATCATCTTACTTTATTCTAGTCTAGTCGTCTCAATGGGTTGCTGATAATGGGAGCAACAAATCCTACAGCATTCCCTAGTCACCCTTCTCGAAGGGGTCAGCAAGAGGTGGGGGCAGCTAGCCCTACATCTTGATGGGGTCAATCGAGACAGGCATAGCATTCCAGCTTGTGCACTCCTCTAAGACTCCTCGAGCCTCAAAGGGGGCCAAATGAGGCAGGTACATGCATTCCTTTATGCATTACACAAATCCCAAATGGGTTTCCCACTTACTAACCAGTGCCCACTTGCTTTATAAGGCAATAGACAAAGAAGGCATATTGCCGGTAATAGCCTCATAGGTTAACTTTAGTAATATTGTCATTCGGTACAAGCGTAGTATCACATTATGGTCATTCTTTATATCACTGGACAGTCTCAGTAGGAGTGTCTATCCCTATGATTCTAGGAATTACTATTTAGGATCCTTGGAGCTATTCTGGGAGTTATATCTAACACCTGGAAACTAGATATCGCCATGGCCATGGATCCTGGAAAACTAAACTCTAAGAAGGATAACAAAATCCGCCTTACTTACAACAATTACAATAAAAATAGCAAAAAACTAAACATTTTCTTGAATCAGAGTTATTACAATTCAGAATGTTTCGCAACAAAATATATATGACAAAGAGCTGCTCCAACTACCTCATCAGCTCAAAGTATTTAAATGCTATTTCACATAACTGATAAGAGAAATGAAAAATGCAACATTAGAAATGTCTTACACAAAATGCTATTCTTTTCTGTCTGATATGCAAATCAGATAAGCAGACTATGCAACAGATCATAATAGAAAGAACATTGTTGGGGGAGTCTAGATGGTGGAGTATAAACAATAACCCAGGGAACTCTCCCAATGTTCCCCTCTAAACAATTTTAAAATAATGTTATATAAAAATAATAAATATAACATAAAATAATCAAATTTTGCAGTTGTAGAAAAAATGAGTAGTCAGGGTGAGATATTTTTCCAGCCTAAGACAACTTAGGAGGTCCGCAGGAGATATCTGTGACACCAGGATGGACACCAGCTGAGGACACAACCCAAACAGCAGCAATACCAGTGGTGGACCTTGGAGGTGGCTCCAACAGCCATAGCAGAAGTAGTAGCTTCGGGAACTCAGTCCAGAGACGTAAGGGAGTCAGACAATTGGTCAGAAAGAAATTACAGGGGACTCTCTGCTGACGCTGAATGGTAACTCTATTGCCCATATGCAGTTCTGGGTTGCAGTTCTAGGTTGGAGAAGAGCATTTGTGGTCAATAATAAGGAAGCAAAGGCTCTGGTCATAGTCCCAAGGCCAAAAGGAGAGTTACAACTTGGAGCTACATGAAAGTAGGGGCACCTCCTGGGTAAAGAACAGAAAAAGACCAGGAGAGCAGTGAACACACCTCTCCTTGGATCACACCACCTTGCAAGCACCAAAAACTTGGAGACATCTAGGAACCAGCTCTGAAAAAAGTATGGCAAAAAAAGCCTGAAGCTGGAATTGTGCCTCCCCAGTCCCAGGTAAGCAGAACCCAAATTTAACAAAAAGTTTAAAGTCAAGAAATATGCTAGCAAATGAGCAAAGAGTTGGGGCAGAGCCAAGATGGTGGCTTGAAAATAGGGACTTGCTTGAGCTCTCCCCCAAATCCCTCCAAACACCTGTAAAAAATGACTCTAAACAAATTCTAGAGCTACAGAACCCACAAAATGACAGAGTGAAATAAGTCTCCAGCCCAAGACAGCCTGGATGGTCACTGGTGAGGGTCTATCACACCATGCTGGGGGCAAAGCAAAACCCAGCTTGGACTGCTCCAGAAGAAACTAGGCAGGAACAGATTGGGTGGGGCAGGCCTCAGGGAACTGAATCGCTGAGCTATGGCAGCTTCCAGACTTCTCAACCCACAAATGCCAAAGACAACAGAGTAAGTCAGTGGGAAAACTGTTTAACCTAGGTGAGAGAGTGCGTGGTCCAGCCCCTGCCCCAGGGTGGCAGAGGTGGCTGCATTTGCCGCAGCTGCTTCCTAAGCTCCAGGGTCGCACATAGTGGGGGGAATCAGGCAGCGGATCAGAGGGGGTAGTGCAGGGATATCTTAGCTGGCACTAAGGCAGCATTCTCTCACTTTGCCCTGCTTGGATCTGGGTCACAGTCCTGGTTGATGGTTCTGGGGGAAGAAGTAGTGCTGGGGTGACAGAGCTTGCAGTGACTGGGGAGAGGGAGTATTCCCAGTAGTTACACAGCAGAAAGGAGTGCTTGCACTCACAGATTAAATCACAGGTGTGGAGAGGAGTATCATATCACCTCAGAATAGAAATAGCTCTGAAAACAGCAGCACAAATCCGCTAAAACCTTGGGAGAAAGCACTGTACACACTAAAAGCAGTCATACCCTGACAAACAGCTCAAAAGTCATGTGATTGGTGGGGAAAATGAGCAGGAAGTGTAAAAATACTCAGACTATAGAATGTTTCTTTGGTGACAAAGAAGATCAAAACATACAGACAGAAGAAGTCAACAAAGTCAAAGATCCTACAACAAAAGCCTCTAAGAAAAATATGAATTAGTCTCAAACTTTGGAAGAGGTCAAAAAGGATTTGAAAAACCAAGTAAGAGAAGTAGAGGAAAAACTGGGAAGAGAAACGAGAGTGATGAAAGAAAATGATGAAAAATGAGTCAATGACTTACTAAAGGAGACCTAAAAAAATACTGATGAAAATAACACCTTAAAAAATAGACTAACCCAAATGGCAAAAGAGCTCCAAAAAGCTAATGAGGAGAAGAATGCCTTAAAAGGCAGAATTAGGCAAATGGAAAAGGAGATCCAAAAGACCATTGAAGAAAATACTGCCTTAAAACTGAAAAGGAGCAAGTTGAAGCAAGTAACTTCATGAGAAATCGAGAAATTATAAAACAGAACCAAAAGAATAAAGAAATGGAAGACAATCTGAAATATCTCTTTGGAAAAACCACTGACCTTAAGAATAGATCCAGGAGATATAATTTAAAAAATTACTGGTCTACCTGAGAGCCTAAACATTATCTTACAAGAAATTATCAAGGAAAACTTCCCTGATATTCTAGAGCCAAAGGGTAAAATAGAAATTGAAAGAATCCACCGATCGCCTCCTCAAAAAGATCCCCAAAAGAAAACTCCTAGGAATATTGTAGCCAATTTCCAGAGTTCCCAGGTCAAGGAGAAAATATTGCAAACAGCCAGAAAGAAACAAATTAGTATTGTGGAAACACAATCAGGAATACATAAAATCTAGCAGCTTCTACATTAAGGGATCGAAGGGCTTGGAATATGATATTCCAGAGGTCAAAGGAGCTAGGATTAAAACCAAGAATAACCTGCCCAGAAAAATGGAGTAAAATACTTCAGGGCAAAATATGGATTTTCAATGAAATAGAGGACTTTCAAGCATTCTTGATGAAAAAACCAGAGTTGAATAGAAAATCTGACTTTCAAATACAAGAATCAAGAGAAGTATGAAAAGGTAAAAGGTAAAGAGAAATCATAAAGGACTCACTAAAGTTGAACCGTTTTGTTTACATTCCTACATGGAAAGAGGATACTTGTAACTCATTAGATCTTTCTTAGTATTAGAGTAGCTGAAGGGAATATATATACATATATATATATATATACACACATATATATATGTGTATATGTATATATACATACACACATGTGTGTATATGTGTATGTATACATAAAAGCACAGGGTAAGTTGAATATGAAGGGAGGATATCTAAAAGAACAAAATTTAGAGGTGAGAGGAATATATAGGGAGAAGGAGAAAGGGAGAGATAGAATGAGGTAAAATATTTCACATAAAAGGCTATTATAATGGAAGTGAAGAGGGGGTATTCGAAAAATAAATGAGTGAATCTTGCTCTCATCATATTTGGCTTAGGGAGAGGGTAACACACACACTCAATTGGATATCTTACACTACAGGAAAGTAAGGGGAAGGGGATAGGAGGGGGGAATTATAGAAAGGACGGCAGATTTCAGGAGGAGGTAGTCAAAAGCAAACACTTTTGAAGGGGGATACTGTCAAAGGAGAAAAATGAATAAAGGGGGACAGGATAGGATGGAGGGAAATATCGTTAGTCTTTTATGACATGACTGTTACCGAAGTGTTTTGCATAATGATACATGTGTGGCCTAGGTTGAATTGCTTGCCTTCTCAAGGAGGGTGGGTGTGGAGGGGAGAAGGGAGAGAATGTAGAACTCAAAGTTCTAAAAAAAAAATTGTTTTTACATGCAACTGAGAAATAAGATATGCAAGCAATGGGGTACAGAAATCTATCTTACCCTACAAGAAAGGAAGAGGAAAAGAATGGGGGAGTGGAGTGGGGTGATAGAAGGGAGGGTGGGGGGGGGGAAGGGCAATCAGAATATGTGACATCTTGGAGTTGGGGGAGAGTAGAGATGGGAGAAAATTTGTAACTCAAAATCTTGTGCAAATGAATGTTGAAAACTAAAAAAACAAATTTTAAAAAAAGAAAACAAGCAAATAGCTCCCACAAAAAAGAACTTGACCATAAAAAGGTACTACTGTGTTCAGGAAGACCAAGACATACATTCAGAAGAAGACAACTATGTGAAAACAGCTACAAGCAAAGCATCAAAGATAAATACTAACTGGATCCAAGCCCAACAAGAATTCCTGGACATACTAAAGAAAATAATACAGGAAAAAACTGGAAGAAGAAATGAGAGTGAGGCAAGAAAATTATGAAAAGAATTAAATGCTTGGTAAAGGAGGCACAAAAATTCGTATTTACTTTCTCAGACTAAATTAAAGTACCAGATCATCATTTTCCAGCGAAATAAAATTCTACATATCAGCAGTCACAATTAATGTATTAGACTCCTCTCTCTTCCTTTCCCAATCAGGGTGATGCAGAATCTGCCATACCCTAAGTAAAAATCATCCTTCCCCTATTACTACTTTCCATTCTCTCACTGCCATCCACCATATTTCTACCTGTTACAATTCTTAATCAAGTTTTGTCTCCTTTCATTCTGACTTCTAGAACCTCATTCCTTAAAATTTTAATTATTTTAGACATTTTTCCCCTTGTGGTCCCTCCCCTTCTGACTCATTCATTCAACAACCTCTTCTCCTTTGGGGTTCATTGGATTTGTCACCAGACCTTAGGGCATAAAAAGGGGCCTCAGACCAACATTCCTTCTGGAGAAGTTTAGTAACTGGCTCATAGTCCTCCTTTTCACCTCAACCTCTGTTCTTATGTTTTGGGACTTTAAGGTACATCCTGATTATTCCACCAAGCATTCTGGCTTCCCAATTCATCAATCTTCTTAGCTCCCATAACCTCCTCCCCCCATCCCACTTCAGCCACACAAAGTCTTCACCATTACCTACAAATGTTCCACTTCCAAGAACAAGAACTCTGAACTTACTTTAGCTGTCTATCCAATCCTGTTATTTTCCTATCACTTCACACTTCTCTGTGCCTCACATCTCCTTATGGTGGAGAACTTTACTACCTGTTTCCCCCATTCATTATCTCCATCCCCAACCCACTCCATATACTCACTGGAGTGAACTGAAAGTAAACTGAAAGGCTTGTGAGCCAAGAACCAGCCGCATATTGGGATTTTCCTCACCACTGACCTGACTATACAAGAGGTGGCTGGCAATGACTTGGCACAGTCCTGTGAATGAAAGGGGAAGTATCTGGATGGGGTAGGTGAGAGATTTGGGCAAGAAATGAAGAAGACACATATGACAGTCATAGGAAAAAAAAAGGCACCAGGCCTGAGGAAAAACAGTGTGAAAATATTTATGGATATACATACTCAAGGTCAGGAAAACAGAAAAAAATGATCCTAATCCACTCTCCCCACACCCTGCCCTAGCAGTTCTCTCTGCTACCACAAGGAGAAGATAGCAAGTAACATTCTCGGGGGTGTGTGGAACAGTGAAAGGAAGAGGTAAGAAAACAGAATTCAGCAATGGTGATGGGGAATTAATGGAAATACTAAAAAAAAATCAAGAGAGAAAACCTGGATAAAACAGCAGTTCACAAGCAGATAAACAGAAAGGATCATAAAAATGAAAGAATGAGTAATGACCCAAAAAGAAATGAAATCATATTGAACAAGAATCATATTTTTTTAAAATCTATATTACTCAGTGAAAGGAAATCCTGCAGACCCACTGGAGATTATGAGACAACAGGCAGAAAAATCAGAACTGTTCAAATGAGAAATAAAATCCTCAAGAAATTATGGATGAATTATGGTCAGAAAGCAGAACATAATGAAAAATATAAAAACAATCACAAGTAGGAAAAACAGAAAACATGATCGGGGATTTCTCAAATTAAATGGATCCCCTATGTGAGAATAATAGATTTCAAACATGAAAAAATGTTTAAGTGGAGAGAAGTTTGGCTTTGACAAGGAAAATGCAATAATATTCAAAAACTTTTGTACAATTCAAAGTAACTGATTTTTAATAAAGGACTGCCCAGATGACACAAGGATACAGGGTTTTTCAAAAGAATGTTACAAATAAACAAAAAAAATCCTTGAATATTTTATGGTAAGAAATAGTACAGGAATACTGTTTAGAATTTCGAAATGCAGACAAAAAAGTACCAATGAAGAAAATCTACTAAATGCTGCCGGGGGAAAAATAAGCTAACACGTTTCAAAATCAAAGATCTATAGTGGTTAAATTTTGCAATTTTAATAACAAATTTATCAAGCAACCAAGGCAAAGTCTTTCAGCTAATCAGGAAGGCAACACTAAGAACATGAGATCATTCCAAATATTTAAGAACTTGAAGAAGAGAATGAAATATGTTTCAAAAAGAAAAGGCATTCAAGCTTTAACCCCAAATAACCCTACAAGACATAAGTCTAATCAACCCCACAAAATGAATGTTGAACAAAAGTGAGGCATGTGGAGCAATCTGACTCAAAAGAGAAAACAAAAAAGGAGCGGTTTGACTTAACAAATACTTCAAAGAGAAATATAAGAAAGGTGCACGTCCAAAAAAATACAAACATAAATATGATTATCAAGAAAAATTACGTGATAAAAATTATTTAATGTTTAAATAAGTATCTTTTTTTAAAAAAGAGTTTTATCTATGGAGTAAAATAAAGAACAAAGGGTAAAAGAAAAGGCCCCAAGGGGTTAAAGATTTAAAGCCTGAAATGTAATTTAAAGAAGAAATGTGAAGGGAGAAAAGAAGAAAATAAGCATTTATTAGGCACTTACTATGTGTTAGGCACTCTGATAAGCGACTTCTAATATCTCATTTGTTTCTCACAACAACCCTACAAGGTGGGTGCTAGTATTATTCGCATTCTACATTTCCAGCATTCTATTCACTGTGCCATCCAGCTGCCTCGGTTATAATTTACATTTTAACCATTTGTCAGTGTATGCTTATTAGTCGTCATGTTTTAAGAATTTCTTTGGGGGCTGAAGAAATGTAACTCTCATGTCTCATTTACTTGGTACATGAGATACCTTTCAGAAAAGACTCCTTTGGAGAATGACAGAGAACTTTTTTAAGTGCTTACTACGTGGCAGGCTCTGTGCTAAACATGGGGGATACAGATAGAAGCAAAAAAAAAAAGTTCTTACCCACAAGGAGGTTACATTTTAGTGGGGCAGATAACACATAAAATGGAAAACCAGGGAATGGGGAAGCAGAAGGCCCTTGTAGATAAGGCTGCTACAGAATCCTCTACAGAGTCTTACTCTGGAAAATCCTAGAATATCAAGACAGAGAAGTCCAGGGTGGAAAGGCTACTGCAAAGTCAAGTCAAGAATGGAGCTGGAAAACCCTTGACGTTGGACAATGCTAAGCTTTATGAGATTTTCCCCAGGACTTTAGAGTGAGAGCATAATAAACCAGAGAGTATAAGGGGGGAAAGGCTGGGCTTTGGGCACTTTTAGAGGTCAAGCTTCACCAGAACTGAATTTGATTGTTTTGGGGGATCCTTTCAAGGGAAAGCTCACATCCACATCCAGGGCTGGGGTCCCATGGAGGAAACACCCACATGCCATATTTAAACTTACTGGTTTTCCCCTCATGGGGATTATAATCTAATAACCATTGGGAGCAGAACAGTAACACAGAAGCCAATTAACGAATGTGTGTGTGTGTGTGTATCAGCACTTGGAAGGTTGGATAGTTAGTGGTGGCTAAATATTGCTCTCCATATTATACTAAACAGTAAATCAGAAAGGATAATTTTAACACAAAAATGATAAAACAAGTCACTTTGGCCAACTTTCTGAAATTGTTTCCTTAATATCAAGTCTTATTTTATGTTGACAATGAAGTAGGGCCATCAATAATTAAGTAAGTTCATTTCCTCTTTGTGTTTAGAATATCTGGCTTTCTTGAAAATCTTATATTTGGCCATATCTTTTGGAACAAGCTGTGAGATGGAGAATTTATGATTTAATAACAGATTTCTGAGCCAAACTTGTTCTCACAGAATGTTTCCAGTTACATAATCATCACAAGAATGAAAACATAACTGACCATGGCCACAATGTACCTTTAAACTACACGTTCCCTACAAATGTGTTTCAGTGCCTTTGTGCTTCAAGGTTTAGCCCATTCTCCCCTAGATCTTTTGCAAGTGTTAAATTTAAGTTCACTATCCCCAAGGCCTGACTACATACAGAGAGGAGACCATGACATCAGTTTGGGAAGAGTTGTTTTTTGGTAATCTAATCCATGCTCTACCTTCTCAGTAAAAGCTATCAACTGGTTAGTTGACAGTGATAAGCTTACTGAATAGGAGCTCACCAGTGATACTGTTAGAAATCCATGGTTACTGGAGGAAAAAACTGAGGGAAGTTAGAGCGGTCGCCCAGAGACAAACCCTGCCAGTGCGAGTTGGAGTTGGGAGGGAGAGCCCAGAGAGAGAGAGGTGTTAAATTTCAAAACGAACAAACAAAACTGGAAGACACAGCAATTTATGAGAAGAAATGGTGAAGTTTCTTTCATTTTGCCTTTTCATTGTCATACTTCGTAAAAGCCCAAAGGATCAAAACCAATGGACAATGGTAAAGGAATAAGAATTTGTAAAAGATGAGAGGCATACTATTTTGTTAACTTTAGAAGTTTATACAAACATAAACATAGGAGGGAGAAAGGTACAGCCACTGAATATTACCTGAAGCTTATTTAACTCTGTGTTAGAGCTTAAGATCCTCCCTTGTCTCTTACCAACCATCAAAACTATCTTCTGAGTGGTTTTGATTCTGGTATTCACCAAATTGACACTAACACATGCACTAAAACTGAGATTTACTTCTGAGAATCTTAGAGAAGCAAGAGCGATCCAATAAAAAAAGAAATGGGTAATAAACACACTGAAAAAAATCAGGATGAAATCTTGAAACTCCCAGATATTTTAAAATAAGTAATACTCCTTTAATAATAAATTGGACTCATTATGTATGTGAATGAGCTAAAATTTACAAGAACCTTAAGAATCTGATCCTCCACAGATTTTAATCAGTCTGTAAATCAACAAAAAATTACTTTTAAATTTTGTTTTACCATATACAAAGGATATAATATTTATATAATGAACATGTTTGCAGCTGCCAGAGATTTATATATATATATATATGTGTGTGTATATATATATGTATGTGTGTGTGTATACGTACATATATACACACACATGTGTATGTGGATAGACAGTGATTTCTAGGTCAGGCTCACAGAATTCTAGACTTAGGAAGGGACCTCACAGGACATCTAGTCCAAAGCCCTCATTTTACAGTTATAATTTATCTTCATTTGACAGCTAAGGAAATGTACACACAAAATTATGAACGGACTTGGCCAAGTCACAGGTAGACCTTACACACATATACACACATATAAAACCAAAAGAAAAATGAGCCTACAAAGAAGTATCTTGGCAGAAAAGGCAGTGTTAATGATAATCCAAAACAACATAGTACATTGAGCTAAGGAACAAAGCACTTCTCAAAAGAACGCTGGGATGTATGGTCCCTAGTCAAAAAGGTCCACTTGGTTGAGCTTTTTCTGTGCCTAGACCAATGACGACATAACTTGAGATTCCCCATATCCCTCCTCAAAAATCTGGAAAACAAACTCAATAGTGAGAATGGATTTGGACAGCTTGGGATTGGGAGGTGGGGGAAGGGCAAGGCGGGGCGGGGGGGAGGGGAATGCAGGGAGAAGGCCATGAAGACTATTATACTCTTATGGTGGATAAGAGCGCTGACCAGCAGCTGTACCCATATGATACAGGCAAATGGCTAGTACCACACTGTGATGAGACTTGGGTTCCAGGATCCACGCCAAATATTAATAGTATTATTAGTAATAATATCTACACTTATAAATCACTTTAAGGTTTAAAAAGCCCTCTCAACATGTCTCATCCTAAAAACAACATAGATATGTGCTATTACCTTCATTTTACAGATGCAGAAACTGAGGCTAACAAAGGTTAAGTGTCTCGCCCAAGGTCACACAGTGTCTGAAGCAAGATTCAAACTCAAGTCTTCCTGATTCTAAGTCCAACACTATCCACTGCACCATTAAGATGCCATAGATAGAAATAAGTATGCCACTCAGAAGGTCAAAGGTGGGAAGAGAATGGTACCTCATATAGGGAAACAAAGGAATATGACATTTGAGTAACAACATTTAATGTTTATATCTTCCAACAATGGAATTGACCATATAACTTGTCATTGATACTTGGACAGAAATCTGAGGGGAATTTTCATTCATGTTCACAAAGCAGAAGTTAAAGGACTGAGTAAAATGGTCCTTCACTGATAAGGAGAACTGTGAGATGTACATCTCTTCCCTGGAAAACACTGCCCCACCCTCCTACAGGCAATTTGAGAAAATACCAGAGGCAAAAATTGAGGATTTTAGAGTCAAGATATAAAATTAATCAGTATTAATGAAAAAATGATGGATTTGAAATTTGGATATCTGAGTGAAGACTGTTTCATTTCTACTATTTATATCTTGTAGTTTCCTCACCTGTTAAATAAGTGACTATACACACATAGATATGTATATATGCACATGTACACACACACACACACACACACACACACACACACACACACCAGCAGACAACACAGAAAAAATACTCAGAAACTCAGAAATGCATTAAATATATAGAGTATTATATAGCATCAATTCAAATTTTAAAATAAGGTATTGTAAACACCTCATAAAAGAGAAAGAAAAAAAATTCAGACTTCTTCTCTGATAATGGAGTGCCAAAAAATTTCATGTGAATTTTTCCAGATGGGGGAGAGGGGATTGCTGCACCCTAACGCCCAAGATGTGGAAGGGATAACTGTATACACACACATACAAACATACACATGCAAAAAGTGTATATTGTCAAGAGACAATCACAACTTTGTGAAACTTATGTGAAAACTAGGTTTATTGCAAGAGAAATTAACATGCATGTGGAACCCAAAAAAGTTCACAATCCACACAGAAATCTGCATATTTATAAAGGTAAAACAAAGGAAAGATGAGGAAACAAAAATCTCAACCTGAACGGGCATGGTGTGGGAGGGGAAAAGTTGCAGTAAAGGTAGAAAAAGTACAAAACACCTCTGGAAGGGGAGGAGCAAGGCTATGGCAAAAGCAACATTCGTTTCCCTTGGGAACTGGAAAACCATGAAGATAGCATGATCTGCTTATCTACAAGGGTTCCAGCTGAACACACAGTTTCTCAACCTATCACCCTATCACTGACTGACTAGTATCTGCCAAAATTCCCAAGGACCCTGGGGGTGGGGGGCCATGAAGGGGGAGGCTTTGTCCTTAACACATTCAGGGCCTCCTGCATACACTCTGGATGCAGTGTTTCTGGAAAATATGGAAACTCAAAAAGAGAAGTTCAGGGGACTGCTTAACATATACATACATACACACATACACACATATACTTATATACATATATACATATGTGTACATGTGTGTCTGCATATAAACACACATACACACGTATGTGTACATATATACGTGTATATGTGTATATATACACATATAAAAACCTTAAAATGTACATATATCACTAAGAGCTTTAGACTGGCTATGACCAATTTTATAATAAAAATATAATATTCATTCTCCCTCCGAAAAACCCTATCATTACTAGCAGAACTAGGATGAATTAAAGTTGTAAAGTGGCAAATTGAGGTGTGATGCCAAGATAAATTTCCTAGCAATAGAAATTAGAATATTTAAGAGTCTAATGGGCAAGCTTGAGAAATTATCATTCTCCTTTCTCAAAGAGCCTTAAGTAGAGACCATATAACCTAACCACATGCAAGATAAGTTATAGTAGAGATGTCTTTTGCTTGTGGGTTGGACCAAATTGCAAATGGGGTACCTTCCTACTTCCAAATTCTATGATTTTAATTGAAAAGACTCATAGAAATTATCTAATACAAGTCTCTCATTTTTCAAAGGAGAGTAGCTAAAGGGTGACATAAGTAGTAAGTAGCACCGAGAAGAAGCCTCTCCAGTCCTGCCCTGCCCAGGACTTAAGCTGAGCCAAAATCAAAACAAACAAAAACTGGCTGCCACAAGGGGCAGCAAGTAAAAGGAGAAACCACTTAGAAGGCTAAGCTGCAGCAGAGAAGAGAAGAGGGAAATCATCTTCTTCAGCAATCTCAGAGAAGAAAATTAGGGCTCGAGTCACTGGTTAGACCTACCTATAAAGAAAAGGGCTCCTCTTTCCCCTACTTCTATTCATCCATTAACAGACACTGTAACATGCTCTATCTTTTTAGGCCAACATTTCTGCTAACCTGAAGTTGACTTTATTAAACAGAGACGAACACAGGTTAGCTAGAGATAAACATACATTTAAATTAAGGCAGAGAGCCAAAACTGACTAAATGTCAAGCATTTTTTTCCTCTGGGTGTTCGGAGCAATTATGGCAGAGATTGAGACCATGTACACCTGAGGACATTATACTATCCTTATGAAGAAAGGGGGAGGGGGGGAAGTTCATTGTTTTACTAGAGGGTGGTTGCTTAAATATCCAGAGATAAAGAGGGTAGAGTGGAGGCCACATTGATAGTTTGCTGTAAGTCAACTGTACCCTTCAGCTTCCCTCTCTAGCGACAGCCATGAGCGTTGCATCTTAGGGCTCTTCCATCCAAAATGATGATGATAGGAACATAGAGGAAGGGTAAGTCTGATAAAGATTTCGAGGGTAGAAAAGATGCTGTTTAAAATGTTAGTGCTCACCCATGCCTCAAATTATCCTGTATTTGCTTATCAGTTTGTGTTCCCCAGCATAGTAAGCTCCTCAAAATCAGCGACTTTTTCATTTTTGTCTTTAGTAGCACGATTCGTTGCATATAGGCGGCATTTTACAAATGTCTGGTGAATGGAATTGAAATGATATTGTCAGGAGAAATCAAAACTAATGTAACACCAGTGTTACAATAGCCAAGGTCCAACAACATATCCTGTGACCAAGGCAAAGAGCTGATGTCGTTCAGTAATAATAAGTCTAATGAGGAAAGTTGGTAAAGGATTTTGTGAAGACTAGCAGAGGAGTTAATAGGGCAGGTATTAAGCATTCTGAATTCTATAGGCTGAACTGAGAAATGTGATGACAATCGCTGAAGATTACTCTATCATCAGTGTGTAAGATAGAAAGAAATGGAAACAATTCATAGGACTCTATACTAGTTAGATGGAACTTTTTATACATCCTATTAACTTAGTGAAAATAGACAGTGAAGTACTAAAAATACAATTTCAAGAGAGCACAAGATGAAAATATTGAAAATAAATTACTCCCAAAATTATATTATAATTTTAATGTAGATTATATATTTTGCTAAATAAAAATATAAAATATATCATATAATGTATACATCATACATGGTATACATTATGCATGTAGATATACATATGTATATACAAACATATAGATTACATATTATATATAAAATGTGCATACATTATATATAATTCTGAGTTTAGCTAAGTGACTAACTTTTTATGAGATTCTAATGATGGCACTGTTGTTAATATTAAAATTTCCAAGTTTTTCCTTTACTTCTAAAACTTCAGGGCCCATGACAAGGTCAACACAGAGTAAATACTCTGGTTTAGGGTTCACCAGTATATCATTTCACATATGTTTATTTCACATATTCTACTCTATTTACACATGCAAAAAGTGAAAGAAGGAAAGAAAAAGGATACATACTCAGGGCGTGCTCCCAATAATATAACAGGTAATAATGACAAAGAGCCAGCCTCCTAATAGGAAAGACCTGGATTCAGATTTCATTTCCGACTCATTAGCAAAGCTCTTAATTTCACCAGTGCTCCAGGTAACTCAAAGACTCCAAATTGCAAAAAAGCTGCTAATCTGAACTGAGAAAGAAGGAAAGAGACAGGCAGACAGACACAGAGACATCTCATCTGCATTCCATTAGTGGCTCAGCCATCACTTTGGCCAACATTTTAACACAAAGTACCTAAGTCAATAAGAAATGCAAATATGAATATACTTTAGTTAAACTACTTTAGTGAGTTAGATGGTAAATATTATATTAAGTACCTACTATGTGCTGGGCATTGTGCTAAATACTGGCAATACAAAAAAAAAAGGCAAAAGACAGCCCTTGCTTTCAAGGAGCTCACAGTCTAATGGGAGAGACAACATCAAAGCAACTATGTGTAAACAATCTATATACAAGACAAATTTAAAATAATCAAGAAAGAGAAAGCACCAAGATTAACAAAGATAGGTAAAGACTTGTAGAAAGTGGCATTTTAGCTGAGACTTGAAGGAAGCCAAGGGAGCTAATAGGCAGTTTCAGGCATGGAAGACAGCCAGTGAAAAAGCCCTGAGTCAGTTTCCATCAGGTCTCCCCTCTGCTCTACTTTGGCTTCTCACACACAAATTACACCGCTGTCGGGTAACTACACAAAACTCAAAGATTTTAGAAAATAGTAGATATGTAAGAAAACTACCAAGCTCTCCAACAATATGTCCCTGGACGCCATCAGAGACTAAATGCCACCAATCTCATCCAGTTTTAAATTACTTAAGCTATTATTTCCTTCTTTTGAAAGACATGTAGATAAAAAAAATCATCAAGTACAACATCTCACTTGCTATATTGTCAATTAACAACTTGTTCTCTAGAGATAATAATGAGTCCACATTTTCTTTTCAATTGTATCTAATTTGTGGTCACTAGAGTTTTTCCACCTCACAGTAAAAGCCCAGTATTTAGAATTCAGCCCTTTCTCTAGATTGTGCTAAATGATTTCGGACAAAGATGACTATAACTCTGACTGCCTTTTAAGCTGAACAATAAAAATTGATTGTAAAGGCACTTAGCAAAAAACGGAAATGCTATATAAAGGTAAAAATCCTAATAGTAATAGGATCCATGCTATCACACAGAAACATATTGAAGTAGAGGCATATGCCCTAACCATTTGACCTAGAGAACATTAAAATTTTTTCAAATGAAAAGGGGGTGGAGGAAGGCTGGAAAAAGCTTCTCCTGGATGTTACCAAAAACTCCTATCAAGAAGTGACAGGTCTAGAACTAGCTGCACTTTCTCCTAGAAATGCCAAGAGGCTTAGCCAGAAGAGACTGTGTTGGTCAATGACTTGCCACTGCCAAAATCCTTTCCTCCTCTAATGGAAATCAATGTACCATGAATAAAATTACATGGCCACTTAGTTCATATTCATTCTCCATAATGCAATAATAACCAGCTAGAGGAAAAACACCTTCTGAAACAGTGGCCTCTAAATTTTCCTTTGTAACACCCTTCTACAAAAAATAATTAAAAAGCTAAAAACATTCCTATATTTTAGGGAGAACTATTGCAATCTATGATCATCACTATTATTATTCATGAGAGGTATGACAGGAGAGAAGAAAGGGCAAACTAGAATGAGAAGGTAAGGAGCAAGGATAGCAAAGCTAACTGACTTGATGGCTAGGAATAGACATCTAGCATGAGTGTGGAGAAAGGAGTTTCTACTATTGCTCATGGGGGCACTCAGTCTAGAGGAGTTCTTTTAAAAATACCTTTGTTATGGTGTAGAAGTAGCCCAAAACTCCCAAAGTCTTTGTCAGAACACAAGCTCCTGCCTATCCCACCAGGCTGCAAAGGGGTGAGTAAAGAGAAAAGAACATAGGAGATGGAATTAAGAGGACTAAAGATCAAATCCCAGCTCTTCTGGGTGATCTAAGTAACCTTGAGAAAGTCACTTAACCTCCATAGGCCTGTTGCAACAATCTGCTAGCAGCTGATGTAGGGGTGTAATACCCGCCAACAACCAACACACAGAAAGCTGCCAACACAAGTTCTTTTGATCTGCTTTACTAAGGAAAGCAATGTTAAGTGGTTAACAATCTCACTTTAATCTAATATCCAAATATCATTCACTTAGTTGGGGGCAGAGGGAGCCAGCACCCTGAACTTCAGAGCAAATACAAACAAATTACAAACATCAACAAACAGACCTTGTCTGATTCAAATCTCAATGCATAGTTAGGGTTTAACAAAGTCTGAACATCCAGGTTTACAAGCTGGGGGGCTCTTAACCACAGCTGCCCAGAGTCTCCGCAAATAGCTCCCTTGTCTCTTTTTATACACTCTTTAGCCATCATCAAACGTCATGTGAGCGACCAGAACTCAGGCTCCTATTGGCTCTGGTCTGAGCGAATCCCATTAGGACCATAGGCTTAGCACCTAGTAGATAGGGATTCAGGCCTGGGGTTTAGCACCTAGTAAGACTCAGTCAAAGACACCCAATTTAATTGATATTACAAGGCCTCAGTTTATTCATCTATAAAATAGATTAAATAATCTGAGGCCTCTTCTAACTATAATTATATGATCCAATGAAATACAACCCAAAGACTGTCAAAGGATAAACCTGAGTTAAGGTCAGAAAGGCTTATCAAAAGTTGGCCATCTAGTGATAAACTACTATAAAAAACAAAAAGCAAAAAAAAAATCATTAAACTTTCCATTTAGGCATGTACGCTTGCTAATCTGCATTAGGGTAAGTCACCCAGACTAAGAAGTTAGGAATTTGGGGAAAGTGTTGAATTATATCATTTATATTAGATATTTATTGCTTAAAAGTGATAGAGGGGGAAAAAGCGTGATGAATAAGGTGAAGAACTTGCAGTTGGAGAATATTCAGAAGTGGACAAAATGTACCCTAAATATCCAATCAAATGCATAAAAATCATTTTCCATGGCCTCATAGCTTTATGTGAAACTGCTCAATTAACTGTAAAAGAACAGCAGGCCATAATAACTGATGTGTGTATGCTTGATTTTTTTTTTAAAGTT
>CM053627.1:165398297-165424111 GCA_028646595.1 Phalanger gymnotis
CCTAACATCTATATAAACACTATTCTTTAGAAAAGTAGTATGTTACAAACATAAGAATCATATTTCAAAATTTAAGGTTTTCTTGACCCAATGGGAAATGTTCGTGGAGCTATGGAATTGGTCTGGCCATTTTGGAGAGTCATTTGGAACCATGCCCCAAAATCACTAAACTATGCACACCCTTTGACCAAGCAATACCACTATTAGATCGATTCCCAAAGAAAGCAAGAGAAGGAGGAAAAGATGTCCATATATACAAAAGTATTTAATGCAGTTCTTTTTAAATTGCCAGAGAACTAGAGACTAAGGGGAATGGCTAGACAAACTATGGTATATGAATATGATGGCTGCATAAGAACAAAAAAAAATTATGGATTCAGAGAAAACTGGGAAGGCTCGCATGAAATGATGCAGAGGCAAGTAGAAAACAATTTTACAAAAAGAGATTTGTTTAAAAAAAAAAACTAAAGACAAGAATGCAAGGAATAACCATAACCCAAAGTACCTATGACAAAACATACTACCCACCTCCTAATTAACTCAAGATATTTAATGAGAAATATATTTTTGGACATGGTGGCCATGAAAGTTATATAGTGGAGCTATTAGAACAAAAGCAAGTTCTACATAGATTTATAGGTTCACATACAATCTTCTCCTGTTATATATAGAAATGTTTGTTTCATACGGTGTTTTTATGAAACAGAACTTAACCCCCACTAACAGGAATCTTCCTCCATTTGCACCAGCTACATAAAAGAAAATATACTTGTTCACACTCCTCTACTCTATCTTCCTAATCTACTCTATCTTCCTAAACGCTTCCTCCAAGCTGTTTCCCTTTTTAGTCCTTTTTGTTTAATCTCCCTGCTTCAGATCTCTTATTTTTTTTCTAGTTTACAGCATCTGACTAGAACATTCTTCTACTTCGTATCACTCGAGTCCTCTCATTCCACTCATACACTCACATAATGTTAGTACTGGAAGGAACTGCAGAGATTGCCTATACAAACCTCCTCATTTTATTCATAAAGAAACTGAAATCCAAAGAGTAGAAGTGATTTTCAGGGAGATCTGTGAAATTGGATGGGAAAAAGAGTACATCTTTATTTTCATGAACCAACCCCCTAGATGAAATTTATAATTTCTTTCAAATATGATTTTTTTTTAATTCCCAAAAGGGGTCTATAGATTTCATTGGACTGCCAAAGGGATCTACAACACAAAAAAGGTTAAAACCCTGTTTTGGAATGTTACCGAGCATACTAGCTAGCATGTGAACCTTGGTTAAGCTCAGCACAAAACACCACCTCCTCCACAAGGCCTTTCCTGACCTCTTCTTTCTCACTTGCTAATGACATTCTCCCATTATCTTGTACATGTTTTTGCACATATTTATATCGGTACATTGTGTCTCAGAGAAAATACAAGTGTTTTAGAGAGAGAATGCTTTTTTAAAACATTCCCAGTAATAGTTCCTAGCACATAGTACATTCTTAAGCGCAAGACAACTTCATACAGACATATAAAAAATAAAAAGCAAGAAGGGTGCACTTTGATAAAAAAAAAAAAAACAAACCTATAGGCCACTGAGAGAGTAGTATCAATTTATTAATACCACTTAGGAAGTGCTCATTATGTGCCAGGAACTGTGCCGGGGATATAAAAATATATGTGTGTATACATACATACAAATATACACATGCATACACATATGTATATGTATGTGTGTAAATATATACATATGTATATACACATATATATCTATACATACACATATACACACACATACACATAGATAGATTAGATAGATAAATAGTGTTTCAAAAGTCTTAGGTCAACGTTAAATACTGCTCACTAGTAATTTCTCTCTATATATATAATCTATTTAATATTAACTGAAGTTTAAGCTATATATGTATAATATATTTATGTATACATATATACTTATTTGTATATGTACTATTTGGATATATGATGTGGTGCTCAGGCCCCTGCCCTAAGATCATGTCTCTGGAAGCCTCCCAATTTCACAGTAGGCCTCTCTCCTGTAAGAAAAATCCTCTTGTTGCAGAACACATTCTCTTTTCAGAATAGACAGGAGTGCCTAACCCAAGGAATTTTGTCCCTGGCTAACCCAAGGACTCTTCTTCCTGCCACATCCCCAAGGTCCACACCTCTGACAACTCCTTCAATGTAAGGTATACTCCCTATACCCTTAGATCACCTAATTAGTATCCCTGGCATTCCTTCCCCATGCCCCTTTTCCATATAAACCCCAGCACCATCCTCAGTCTCTTGCAGGTCCCCATACGGACCCTTGCCCACTTTTGCTAAAGCATTACAATAAACTCTGCCAGTTGATTAAGAGAAGGCTTGAGTGTGTGAATTCATTCCAGGCAACTCTGCCTTGGCATTTTTGGGATCCCAGCATCACAAACATCATATATACAATGTATGTGTTAACATATGCATAAATATATATTATTTAAAGGTAATGCGACATAACAGAGTATTGCAAATATCTCAATGCAATTTTAAGCTATGTATATTATATAGTGAATGTTCCAAAAATCCTACTGCAGCTTTAAGCTTTATTGCATAAAAATGCATTAAGATGCATATAATATAAAAGCATATTATTACATGATATAAATATACCATAATGCAGTATGTGTATATGCACATATACATATGTGATGCACATATAGTATGCAGCCCATACTGTTTATGTGTGTGTATACACACACACTTGTCCTTGAATCCCTATTACCTAGCATGGTGCCTGGCACTAGTGGGGGACAATTAAGAGTCCCTGCACCTTGCAGACTCTCAGCTGGTGTATGAAACTCACCCACAAATCAGAAGTCACTCTATTCTCCAAGTGGCTTCACTGTCAATATGTGGACTTGAGCCTTCCAAGAGAACATATCCTTACAACCTGCCGTGTTCACATGGCGGGGGGGGGGGGACACGACTGGGTGGCCCAGTAAGTAGAGCACCGACCCTGGAATCAGGAGCACCTAAGTTCAAATCTAGTCTCAAACACTTGACACACGTACTAGCTGTGTGACCTTGGGCAAGTCACCTAACCCCAACTGCCCCGCCTTCCCCCGCCCTCCAAAAAAAAAAAAAAGTGTGCAAAACACATACAGGTCGGGGATTCGCTGACCCGAAGGTCCTCAGGCCCCAAGAATCAGGGCCTTAGGGCTGGGAGATACCGCAGACGGGCTCCAATGTAACCCCTTTGTTTTTACAGATGGGAACCTAAGGTCCAGGGAAGGGAAAGGACTTGCCCAAGGTCACAAAGTGAGCTGGAAGCATGGGATGAGGGAGTTGAACCTGGACACTCTTCCTTCCGATTCTGGAATCCTGTGAAACCTAGGAACCAACTCAGTTAAAACCATGCCCCTGCTGGAAGAAACCAGCTCCGTGCGCCCACCCAATTGCAGCCTCGAGGGGCGCACTATATTAGGTCTACACAGAGGTGCAAACTATGCATTTACTGAGGCGCTTGGGGATGGAGGAAAGACAAACCGATGTTGCTGTTTATTCCTTACCTACCTCCTCTATAGTTGTAGAAGTGGGCAGGAGCCCTTAAGGAAGAGAAGCAAGCGCTCCTTCCTGCTGCTGGGATAGGAGTCTGAAAAGATCAGAAAGGGAGAGCAGCAAGAACAGCAAGACCCTTACAGGGAAAATGAGAGCCTGGGTCTCACGGTCCCGCTTACCAACGAACTACAACTCCCAGGGTTCCCCGGGGACCGCCTTTTCCTGATTGGCTGGTAAGTCTGAAAAGCGTCTGTGTTTGCCAATCGGCGGAGGTTTCCATGTATAGTACCTACAAGGACCAATGGTAGAAAAGAAGCACCTAAGTATTCTAATTGTGCTCCTGCCCTCAGGCGCCTCAGCTAAATTGTTCCGGTTGTCTTGTTCTAATCCATTTTAAAGCACCTGAAAGAGTTGTTTTTTTTAAGAGCGAGTTACTCACACAGATCTCGTGCTGGCTGTTGTGCATGAAACGGGGTTTCTCAGATCCTTCAGCTCCCGCTTGTGA
Organism: Phalanger gymnotis; assembly: GCA_028646595.1. Lineage (NCBI taxonomy): Eukaryota > Metazoa > Chordata > Mammalia > Diprotodontia > Phalangeridae > Phalanger > Phalanger gymnotis. Next base: position 165,402,352 of record CM053627.1, read on the forward strand.
ACTGGAATAATTCACTAATTAATGCTATTCCAGGGCAACAGCATATCTATTAGCCAATGAAAAGTCTTAAGGCATGTAGTACCTAGATTACAAATTAATAGGATTATAATTTAGAGCTCAATGGGGCCTTATGAGAGGTCATTGCGTCCAATTCCAAATTTTACAAATGATGTTTCTCTCTTCCTCTTCCCCTCTCCCCACTCTTCTACCCCGCCTAAACCTGATTGGGAGCTCCTTGAGAGGAAGAACCTTGATCTCTCCCCTTTACTGTTATACATTAATAGGTACCTAGGTAAGCCTAGAGCAATAGTGCCTCAGTTAAATTGAAATGCTAGCAGGTTTGTTTTAAAAAAAAGTTCTATTCAAGCTGTAATAACTAAATCGGCCTTATTTTTCATTAGAAGCAATGAGATAAGATCTTCAAAGAGACTTATTTCTCTTAAGTATGTTAAACAGTGTTCTTTCAGTCTTGTTTTGATCATTAATAAGATTTTGTGATTTTGTTATGAACTTAATTCACAAACCATTTCTTCATAGCTAATATGAAAGAAAAATTTAGTCTAGCTAAGGTTGAATTGGCACAAATTTCAAATGAGTAGAACTTGAACTAATATATTTTCACAGTATTTGCTGATGTAATTTCATAAGCAGCTTTTTTTTTTTGATGTACAGACTGCATTTCAAGAAGTTTAAAGTCCCCACCATCCCTGTATTATGATGAGGATATAGTATTTAAAGGTACAGATGTGGATAAGCCCAGTTATTTGAAATTTTTCTTAGTTTCATAATAACGTACCAGAAAGAGACCTAGAGTGGAATTCAGTCTTGTGGACTGTCAGAAAATGTCTTATTCTCTATAGAGTTAAAATACAGAGCTGGAGAAGACCTCAGAGATGATCTAGTCTAACCTTACTTTAAAAATGAGGAACCTGTGCTCAGACATTTAACTAGCTGTGTGACCCTGGGGAAGTCATTTATCCCCGTTTGCCTCATTTCCTCATCTATAAAATGACCAGTATCTTTGTTAAGAAAAGCCCAAATGGGGTCACAAAAAAGAATCAGACAACACAACTGAAATGACTGAACCAACATAACAAAACTGAGGCCCAAAGAGCGATAATTTGCCTAAAGTGAGAGACAACTAATGGTAGAGCCCAGGTCTTTGGATTGCCAGGTCAGAAATCTGTTTACTATATTCTAGACTTTTCTCAGCCACTACTTAAGCCAAGCTATTTCACCTTTTAATCTCATTTTTTTCATGAAATGAAAATGAAGGAATGATGAAGGAATTAAGAGTAGATCAATTCTAAGGATCCTTCCAACACTATATTTCCATGATCCCAGCAAAAGCTTCATTTTTGTAATTATGGCTTCAAATGGTATTATAGGATTTTAGGACTAGGAGGTACTTTGGAAGTTCCCTACACCAAATCCCTCATTTTACCAATAAAGGCATTGAGAGAAACAGAGATTAAGTAAATTTCTCAAGAAGTAAATAACAAGCTAAGATTAAAACTCCAGCTCTTTTTAAATCCAATGCTCTTTCCACTAGGCTAGGATGCATTTCCATAGGTGTAGGTATGGGAATAAGTTGTAGCTTAATGTTACTATTTGTGCCAACACGTAAGGAGTGGTAAATGATTTTATATGAGGAAAATGTCTAATGAATTTATAGGGGAGCAGGAATAAGAATCCTACAGGATGAAAAGGTGTGAATGCTTTGCAATTGTACTTTTTGAGAGATCTCTTGTGTCACTAAAATATGGCACAAATTTAGTCACCTTTGTTCATTTGGGTGCCTCTTAGGAAATACTCTTAGTAACTGCAAGGGTCAAAAATGACAATATACACATGCACATACTGAAGGGCTTTTAGAAATCCATATTTATCCACTGAACTAAATTGTAGGTGTTTTAGAACAAAATATGGAGATAAATGGGGGAAACACTTCAAAATTCAAAAGATTAAACATTAAATTGAAATGGGAAAGGGGAATTACATACACTTACCCAGAGGGCAGAAAATTCAAATCAAAAATTCAAATCAAAAATAAAATAATTTATCTTAGCTTATATTAAATGCATAGCCTCAGATTTTTTAAAAGGGAAGAAATCCAGAATTATTGGCTAGGTTTGGATGAACTCTAAAAAAAAAAGTCTGCAAAGCATAGAGCACCAGGATCATAAATTGAAAAACTAGAATGTATCTTGCAGCCTACAACCCTTCGCTCTGGGTCTAACTTTGGGGTATCCTCCTAAAATTGTAACTGGCCTATTTTGCTCTCACCCAAAGTTACTCCTGGAAAATCTCTGAACACCATGAAATTTATGTCTGGATCTCCCTATGTGAGGGTAAGAAGGCACCTAAGCTTAAATAAAATCATTCTAGGTCATATTGTATATTGGTTTAAGGACCGCTTTTATTTTAACAACATTTTCTGCAGAAAATACATTAAAAAGATTCACAGTAGCTTGTAAACAATCGATGGAATTCCCTTTCTTCTCCAGGGAGTCTCCACTTGCCTTTGGAGCCTTCTACAACTCTCAAGATTCATAGTACAACTCTGTGGTTTGGTCTCCCCACAGAATGGGAACAAATGAGATTGCTAGACAGACTATCCACTTCTCATCAGTTCCAATATATTCAAATAACTCAAAGTGATAACAAAAGGAAAAGTCCTTGTCTCCTGCTCCCTCATGCCTTGGCTTATTCCTTGTTGCTCTAATAACTCTGGAAACCACATGCACAGTCTTACTCTTATCAAGAAGCTGGTATTGCCTGCTGCCTAAGGACTCCTTCTTCTCCCTATAGAAGACTGAGTCCTGGGATTCTCTTCTATTCAAGAGAATGGCAGTGTCCCAAAACTTAAGTCTTCTCACTGTAGAGTGCTAGATTCCGTGACTCTGGAATTTGGTGTTACTAAAAAAGGTAAAACTGAAGCTGACACTTGTCCAGGTACTCCCAGGCATTTTCTCTTTGGAAGGGTAGATATCAAAATCCTTTTCTTTACAAGAGGCCAATGAAGGTTGGGGAATCTCCTTCTCCCCTCCAAACACCCCCAGTGAGAAAGTTCAAGTGCCTGGGATTTAGGAGTTCTCTAAGAAGTTGTCTCTTCCCCTTTATCCAGGAGGCCAGAGTTCAGGAACTAAGAATTGAGTTAACTTTCCTCTCGGACCTAGTTAGGGAGAGTGTGTGTAAGTGTTCTGTGCCTCTGTCCCAAGACAGGCATGCAAGATTCTAGGCGGCCAAAGGGGAGGTGAATGTGTACTTGCATAGACTTTTTCCCTGACTCCCAAGCCCAGAATCCAGGTTTCCTTGTAGCTCTGTTGCCCTATAGTCCTCCAAAAAGGAAAAAAAGTGTCTACCTCCACAGCTGACTCCTTTTTAAAAGCATAGAACAAATAGAGCGCTCCACGCCACGACAGTGTAAGTCCACCATTAAAAAACAAATCAATAGGTCTGGGTTCTGGCGTCTGGGCTTGGGGAGCTACCAAGGTGTCTCTCGCTGGCTGCGGGTGCCCGGGAAGGGCGCGGCTCGCGCTTTGCCTGGCGGGGCTCACGCTCTCCGCTTGCGCACTGCACGTGAAAGCGGAGCGCGCCCGGAGCGCGGAGTACCGCGCCTATTGCGATGTGGGGGAGTCCATCAGCTGCTCACGCGTGTTTTCCTCCCTATGGAGTAAGGGCTTTGGGCTGGTAGAACCCCTCCTGGGTCCTGACAGCATCCTGAACCAGTCCAACAGCATCTTCGGGCTTATCTTCTATAGCCAGCAGCTCCTTCTGGGCTGCTGCAGTGCTTCGTGGGCTTCCTCAGTCCTGATTGTCAGCTCCTAGCTTTCTCTTTTAGGCTCAGTTTACCTAGCCTGGATCTTGCTTTTTGTGCTGTATGACTTCTGCCTGGTTTGTGTCACCACCTATGCCATCAGTTTGGGCCTGGCCATACTCAACTACCGGAAGGCAATGGGGCCCTTGGGACTACAGGACCGAAATAAAAAGAGACACTGACTTCAGTGACCCTAGAGGGGATCCACAAGCCCAAATTGAACTCTGATCTCACTCAGGAGCCCACACCATCAGCTACTAGAGTTTGGGTGAAGACTGAAGGATAATTGCAGGACCCCTGCTCACAATTTTGACTGTGTTCCATTAATTTTCCGTCCCTTGACCTCTTCCCTTTAAATATCTACTGTATCTCCTCTTGCCTCCCACATACAAAGACCTCTGTTCCCCCTTTCTCCCCGAAATGGAAGAACTGCTTCCAGGTTGCCTAGGCAGGCCCCTACTCTTCAGTATTAGTTGTCTCTGGAGTCACCTGCTGATTCCACCTTTTACCCCTAGACTACCACCTCTAGGAGAAACTGGGATAAAAATTGCTTATCTCATGGGCGGGGCAACCTAATCAATGCTATTCAATAAAGAAAATGAGAAAGGCAAAAAAAAAAAAATCAATGAGATGTAATCAAAGTCCTAAACAAAGTTCTCATCATCCATCAGGAAACTCCTGTCACTAATCCCTTACAGGTATGATATATATTTTAGAATGACATACATAGCAGACAGCTTGATAAAATAACAAATAAGCAGTGCTATACATTATAATTAAAATACAAAATGTGAAACAAAAAGTGACAGTAGACATCATTTATCAAGAGGTCAAGTTAACAAGAATTCATTAAGCACCCATTACCTGCCTGTGCCAGGCACTCTGCAAACACAGTGGTTACAAAGGAAGGCAAAACACTGCCCATGAAGGAGCTCAAAGTCCTATCAGGAGACAATATGAAAACAACTTTTACAAACAAGCTATGTACAGGATAAATTGGAGATTTTTTTAATAGGAAAGGAACTAACAGTAAGGAGGACTGGGAAATGATTCTTGCCCAAAGTAGGATCTTACCTGAGACTTTAAAGAAGCTAAGGAAGTCAGAAAGCAGAGGTGAAAAGAGAGAGAATTCCAGGTCTCAGAGAGAGAGCCAATGAAAATACATTGAAGTCAAGGGATGAAGTGTCTTGTTAGATTAGCAGCAAGGAGGCCAGAGACACTGGATCATATAGTACGTGGGTGAGGAATAATGTGCAAGAAGACTAGAAAGATAGGAAGATATCAGTTTATGAAAGGCTTTAAAAGTCCTTAGGAGGTTTAAAAGCCCTTGAAGACTATATAATAGAAGAATCAGTAACTATAACCTAGAACACAGAAATGAACTATGAACTCTATTTTTCTTGACCTACTTTATGGTTATATAAGTTTTGTGTCTTTTTTTTCAATGTAAAGAACTTTCTCAACCAATACAGATCAGCACCTGCTACTGCTGATTTCCTTAGGATGATTTTCCTTAGGATGATACAGGAGATGTATATCTCTTAAAAAAAAAACCAACAATGTGTTAAGAAACCTGACATTTTAGTCAGATAAATTATAAGTGCTATTAATTTGAAAATTTTGAGAAAATTGATCTGTCCAAAAGAACTGTAATTCTGAACTCCCCTTATCCAAACATAGTCTCTTTGCTTGTCCCCTTTGCCTCTGCCTTCCCCTACAAAACCCAGCTCTTTGTTTGCACTGTGACTTTCAATCCCTTGACCCCTCAATTCTCCCCTGTCCTAGTGATTCTTCCATCTTTTCTCCATCAGTTCAACTCTACATTGTCTTCATCTCTTAAATCCCTAGACTCCTTATCGCATCACCAGTTATGCCCAGAAAAGCCTTAACCTTGGATCAAACTCCCACCATTCACCACTATTGCTCCTACATACGTGCTGCTGAATTATTCTGATTGGTCCACTGCAAATTTATGTTAAACAACCTCAACTGGGACCTCACTGCTGCTAGGCAATGCTACTTTTCCTGGGGTGTGGCTGATGTGTATGCTGAAGTTTCTCAGAGCCACAGTGGAGAGTTAGGTGACAAGTAGACACCAAAGGTAGATGAGAAACCTTGAAAAGGGCTCAGCAAGCTCTCATGCCAGAGATTCTAGTCCTCCCTGAACACCTTATACATCCTGAAATCTTTCTATGGACCTCATATGAAGATGTAGACTTTACTTAAAGACTTGTAGTAATGAGGATCTCATTACCACTACATCATGATCCACTATTAGAGAGACAGATGGATTTTTCCCAAGGCCTTAATATGGTACCCTTCATTAAAAACAACAATAAATCTGCTAGATTGAAAATATTCTAGATCATTAGATTGTATCATCTTCTGTAGAACTGTTTAATGAATTAAGAAGAAATGTGTCAAGATAGGTAATCTAAGATTAAAAATTTACTGGGGAGGGTAGTTGGGAAAAATAATTAAGGAAACAATTGTATTTGTGCATGCCAGTGGAAACTGTGGTACACTATGATGTAGTTTTTTTTAATAGTTTGAGTCCTTTCTGTTTTCACATCAAAGTTGTAAGCTAAAAAGGGTTTTTTAAATTTTTTTTTCATTTTTATCTATTTTGTTTTGTTTTTAGGATCTTGTATTCTCCCGAACAGTTTTGAAGCTATAAAGTTCATCCATTGTTGAAAACAAAGTATTGCATTTCCTCATACTGATATTAACACTAATAGAAAGAACTAAATAAACTATCAGTTATATTTGTGGTTAATTAATATTTCTAGCATAACATATTGTAATGCTAATTGGGTAATCAAAATTTATAACACTCTTATTTGATCCAAACAACACACCTATGAAAAGTTATATGAATTCAATTATTGTAAATAGAATTATATTTTGTGTACATGGGAAACCAGCTTTTTAAAAGAACTCTATAGAAATCATTTGTAAAAAAAGACAATCATCCCCTAATTTATGTTTTATAAATTCAGATTTTTAGTATATTGTGTTTCCTGATAATGAGGCCCATCAGTCTTAGATTGCTTTTTCACAAAGAATTTCACAAGTCTATAGAATAAAAACACAGACGTTCATAGAATTAAGCCAAAAAGAATATAAGCATGTAGAGAAAATACTATAAAATTGTATGGAAAGAGAAAACTGCTGATTTAACATACTAAATAAAAAAGACATGCTAGAAAAAAAGTAGTAATCAGAAGAACTGGGTTTAGTTGAGTAACCTTGAATAATTAAGTCAACAAGCATAGACTCAAAGCCCTTTACCATTCTGGTTGCCCTCCTATATGCATTCTCCAAGTTATCAAAATAATTTCTTAATTTGTAGAGCCAGGAACTGAACAAAATACTACACATAAGGTATGACAAGGAAAGAATACAGTGAGACTAACACCTTACTCTTCCCAGAAAATCCAGCCCAAGATTACATTCACTTTTTTGATTGAGTTTGCAGTCTACTTGTACCCAAGTTTAAAATTTTGCATTTATCTCTGCTTGAATTTCATCTTCTTAAATTCAGCCAAATACTACAGCCTATCAAGATGATTTTGGACCCTGACTCTTATAGCCCAATTTATCATCTATCCTTCTCAGCTTTGTGTCATTGCAAAGTTCATGAGCATTCCACCTATATGTTTACCCAAGTCATTGATAAAAGTATTATAACCCAATGCCAAGCACAGAACCCTGAGGTATTACACTGGAAACTTCCTGCCATTGTACCACTAGCAACTACTCTGAGATGTATATATAAACACATGTGTGTATGTACATATATATGTATATATACACATACATATATATACAACCAATTTATTGTTTAATCCACATCTTTCTACCTTCTCCACAATTAATGTAAGACACATTTTATCAAAAGCATGACTAAAATGTTGTTAAACTAAATCTACAGCATTCCTCCCATCTACTAGTTTCATAATCCTACCAAAAAAAGGAAATGATTTTATTCTGACTAATGAGACTTTAATGGTATCTCTTTGTAATTACCACTTTTCTTTCTAAATATTTACCAGCTTTCTCTTTAATGACCTGCTCCAAGATTTTTCAAAGAAATGGGAGTCAAGCTTACCTGTGTCTGTATAATCTAATGGAATCTGGCTTTGTATCAGGGTAACCATAGGGATTCATATACTTTCCCAGGATTCAATTAGCTCAAATTGTACGAAAATTCCTGGAACTTTTCAAAAGGAGTTCTCGGAGAGAAACACCAGAAAAAAAGAAGGAAGCTACAACCCAGAGACAGAAGACTGGGTAGCCTCCATTTTGAGGCTGTGTAGGATTTTGAAGTCAAGCAACTGAGATGGAATTTGCCCTTTTTTTGCTCTCCTCTTGAAAGATTCCAACAGAAGCAGCTGTTGCTAGTTGAGAGATGGCTATTATAGTTAACACTACAGCTGATATAGGGGAAAAGTGATTGTGATCACTGAGGCCTGGATCTAATTACCAGGATTAATAAGGACCAGGATTAAGAAGACTACCCTTAATGGCTGAAAGAAAAATTCTTCCTCCAATGGTAGATGATTGCAGCTGCCTTGTAACTTCAACACTCCTCCAAAATTTGTGCTTCTCATCTCTGTGATTGGAAGAAATTAATTCAGAAAAGTCCCAATTCCTGCATCAACTGGCTGTTCCCATTCAGCCTGCATATATTATACTTTGCCTTTCCCCCTCCCAGCTGCTTCTGTCCATTCATTTGGCACTGTTCTAGTGTTATATAAAATATATTTGCAGTTATTGTCCCCAAGATTTGTTAAATGTTATCCCCAATGGTAGAAAGTGGAAAGAGATGCATTTCTGAAGTCTTTATAAAGAGGAAGACACAGATATCTAGGGAGTTACCAACCTACTAACCCCAACCTGCCCACTCCCCACTCCTTCAGTACCAGAAAAAATTTTAAGACTCTTATCACTACTCATCCAACCATCTGTCTACTTCAGGCCTCATTGCCTCTCACCTGGACTATTGCAACAGGCTCATCCTGCAAGTCTCTTCCCATTCCAATCCATCCTTGCCATAGATGCATAAGTGATTTTCCTAAAATATCAGTCTGACTATGACAATTCCTTATAAACTCCAATAATTTTCTGTTTCTTCAATTATCAAATATAAATTCCTCTGTTTGACATTTATACCTCTTCACAACCTGACCCTCTTTTTACAGTCTTTTAAGAATACTCCCACAAATTCTGAGGTCTAGCTAGTGACCTTGTCATTGCTCACACAATAGTCTCCATCTCCCATCCCTCTGCCTTTGCACTGACTGTCATGCATTCCTGGGATGCCTTCCATCCTCATCTCTGTCTCTTAAAATCTTTGGTTTTATTTAAGATTGAAATCAAAGCGCCTATTTCCTCCAGGAAGCTTTTTCTGGTCCCAACAGTTTCTAGTGTATTCCTTTTTGAGGATGAATTTCAGCTACTTTAGATTTTATCTTATATGTACTGATTTATGTATATTGTCTTACCTATCAAAATGTAAGCTTTTGATTATATTTGAAGGTAATGACTGCTTACCCTCAACAGGGTAGGGACTGTTGTTGCTTCTTTGTAGCCATACCACTTAATACAGTGCAAGACATACCATAAGTGCTTAATATGTCCTTTTTTTCATTGATTGAGTAGGTGAAATTTGATGCTGTCTTACTATCTTCTTTCTTAACTTGGGTATTTTTCTTCAGTCATTTCCAATGCAAAGGTCATTTTTTCTTAGCAGAGAAAAAAAAGTAAATTAAGACGTTAGCAGTTCGGCCTTTCCAGTGATATCTGTTGACAGCCTCTTATCCACCATAAACAAAGATCTTCTCTTTTGTTTAAGTATCTTTTGTCTCCCAATATAGCTAAAAATGAAAACAAAAACTTTTATCTATTTGTGGTCAGCTTCCCTGCCAGCCTCAGCTCATTATCGGGGTAAGCACTCTGGACACCACAAGTATCCCACATTTACGTTCATCCTCTATCAATTTCCTCTTTTAAATCTAAGTTGGCTGCTGATTTCCCCGTTTCACTAGTTGTCCTCCATACCTGGAATATTCTCCCTTCTCATGTTTGCCTCATTGTTTACTTTCAAGACTAAAATCAAAAACTCTATGGAAGGGTTTTCTCAGCTTCTCATTCTGCCTTCTCCCCTCAACTGGTAATGGTTTTCCTCTGAGATCACCTTCCACTTGCTCTGTATATATCCAGTATGTTCATAGTTACTTGTATATTTCTTCCAAATAGAATGTGAGTTCATTGAGAGCAGGAAACATGTTTTTGCCTTCCTTCATATCCCCCTGTTCTTTGTAGGGTACCCTGCATGAATTATACGCTTAACAAATGCTTGTTGACAGACTCGTTGACTAACTGGATACACATTTGACCCTTTGGAGAAATATTTTTTTCTTCATTGAAAACTTTTCCTTCTGTGTCTTCAGGATTTCATTCTAGAGCATATCTTAACTCTCCCCTACACTGACTTCCCCTGAAGCATTTTAGTTTATGGAATTCCAACTACCTTTCCTCTGAATTTTAGAAATTTTGAAATCCCAAATCAAGGATGCATGTAAGACTATGCTCAGATTTCCTTTCTTCTGTCACAGCCTCTGGAAGAAAGTAGTCACTTCCTCCCTACCACCCTAAGGTTCTTATCATGTCCATCCTAACAAGAACCTCTTTGGGCTTTTTTATATATAAAATAAAGTTGTTGAAACAAGTCACTATGTGATCCCTTCTACAGGATATCCCTAAAGTCTGGACACATAGGCAAAAATACATATTTTGAAATATTTGGAACATTACCTGACCTTAGCCCCCTTGACTTCTTTTTCTGTGGGTTTGCAAAAGGAGAAGGTGTACTCAATGAAAATCACAGGTGCAACACACTTTATTGAATGGATAAAGAGTGAATGTGCTAAAATTGATGGCAATGTGGAGTTATTGCATTGAGTTCACGTGAATCTTGCAAAGCGCAGCAACCTTTGGATCACAAATAAAGGAAATCATATTGAAGGTGTTATTTGTTAATATTCCAATTAAAGAAAATGTTGTTGAAAATTTCATTCATTTCCTTTTTATATAAATGTGCATTTTTGGCTATGTGTCCAGACTTTTGGAACACCCTGTAGCTCTTAAAATTCTGCAAATAAAGTAAAGACTAATACTGGAAAACACTTTAGGCACATTGACAATAAGGATATGGAATAGGAGAATAGGAGGTTTGTGTTGACATTTTGAGGTGATTTTTTTCAAGATCAAAGAACAACATGGTGGCGCCTCAGTCATTGTAGGTTATAGATGCTATTCTGACTCTGGATCATAGAATGATAGAATTAGAAGCAGTTGGGTACTGAGAGGCCATGTAGTCCACTCCCTCCCATTTTACAGATGAAGAAACTGAAGCCTAAGAAGATTAAGTGACTTGCTGAAGATCACACAAGTAGCAGGAATTGTAGGATTACAACTCAGGCCATCTGACTCTGCTCAAAATTTACACATCTAGATAACATTGACTGACCCTTGGCAGAAGATAATGAGTCACCTACAAAAGAAAATATGATGAAAGCATAGAGTGAATTAGTGAACGAATGAGAATGCATTTATTAAATTCCTGCTGTGCTCCAGGGACACAAACACAAAATGGAGACAGACCTTGCTCTTATAGAAGCTTATGTTCTAATTGAAAAAAAAAAAACAACAACACAAAAAATGGAGTTCTGGCTAGGGTAGGAAGTTTTTGCCGGTAGCAGGAATGATGGGCAGAGCAGATAGCAAGATGTATGGGGTCCATGGGGAAGTCTTTGTAAACTGTTTATTGAAGTATATAAACATTCATTAAGTACCTAGTAAAAATGATGCATTGTAATGAGGTACTCAGGATGTGTAGATTTTTTTTATGAAATCACAGTTATTACGTAAACCCATGCTAATGTGTACACAGGTAAATATAATACAAGGTGTAATGCACTGTATGAGTTGCTCAGGATGTGTAGATGGTTGAGAACTAGCTAAATGTAATGGGTTAGTGGAGTTGTACACAGGACAGCTTATTCCCCAGGGCAAAATTTAATAGCTGAATGGATTAACTCCTCCAGAGGAAGAGGATCTGATCTCTGGAGGTGTGGCCTAAAGGGTTCTCTTCCAGGTGAACATGGGGTGGGCAGCAGCAGGGCTAATGGTAAGATATCGTGGGTGGATAAGACAAAGTATTTTGAATGTCATGAGTATGAGAAGTGACTTAAACTATGTATAAATGTACAGAGTCAAAAGTGAAATCAATGTCAGTGGTCCATGGGAATGAAATTGAATGGACTGACTTAATGGAATAATATTAAGAGACCAAATACTTGTGATTTAATTAACAAAGGAGGTATGATAGCATGTATACTCATTAACCTAAAATAAGGGGAGTATGATGAGGATTGGGAATGAGGGAAGATAAATTAAGTGAAAAAAACAAGTACTGGAAAAGTTTCAGCATTTCACATTGCAGAAGAGAAATCCCCAAGAGAGATGTAAAATCCTTATCCTCTGAGAAATATAAACTCAACTATATAGATACTGCAGAGAGAGATTCTAATTGTCTAAAAATAGATCAGAAATGTAGTTATTGAAATGATTTAGAAAAAAATCCTTTTCACCTACTTTTTCTTTTATAATTATTCTCGTCTTGTCTCTTGCCATCATCTTATATGACCTCAGTATTAATATTGGTCACCCTCCTAACTCTCTGACCCCTTGGTCCCTTAATCTCAAATTCCATGGCTTTCAGCCACTAACCTCAAGAAACAGCATTAAACTTTATGCTTTCTTACCTCTCTGATGAAACTGCTCTCTCCAAAGTTACCAATGATTTCTTGATTTTCAAATCCAATGGCCTTTTCTCAATACTCATCTCAACCTCTTTGCAGCATCTGACTCTATTAACTAATCTCTATCTGCATACTCTTTCCTCATGGGGTTTTCATGACACTGCTTTCTCTTTGTTGTCATTCTACCCGTCTAACCATTGTTTCTCAGGTTTCTTTCCTGGGCCATCATCCATATCGCATGCCCTAACTGTGTGTATATTCTATGAGTCTACTTTGGGCCTTTTTTTTCCTCTCTGCTCTCTCACTTGGTAAACTCATTAGCTCCCATGGTTCCATCATCCCTTCACAAATTATGCTCGAATCTAAATTTGCAACCCATCTTTTCTCTCTCTTAAGCTTGAGGCCCAGATCACTAATTATATGTAGAATATTTCCAGTAGGATGTCCTGTAGTCATCTCAATCTCAATCTCCATCAAAGGAGAACTAATCGTATTTTCCCCAGAATCTACCCTTCTTACAAACTTCTTTATTTCTACTGAAGATATCAGCATTCTTTCAGGTTCCTAGGTTTTGGCCAAGGATTTATCCTTATCTCTCTCACCCACATATCCAATCATATTTGTCTGGTCTCCTTTTGGTTGTTGTCCCCAGATTCTTTGACTTTTGGAGATAGACATAGATAGATACATACATACATACATACATACATACATACATACATACATACACAGACAAGTATGTATTAAGTACTTACTACATTGAAGGCAGTGTGCTATACACTAGAAATACACAAGCAAAAAGATAGTCCCCATCCTGAAGTCCCTACGTTCTAGTGGAAGAACTCAACACACAAAAACGAGAAAAAGCTGATGGAGGGGTGTGTGAAAGCAATACAGATTATTCTTTTCTGATTTTCCCTCTCCCTCTTCAATATTCTTTTGTTTCCTTCTTCCTTCTAAGAGGGAACTCTGTGTCCCTCTCCACTTTTTTCATTATATTCTCTCGCTTCACTATAAAAGTTCATGGATTTATGAATAATTGAAAGTTACTCTCTCTGTTGTCAAATGAGCTATCTACACAGCCAAATGATCTATTCCTTTTACCCTTGATGATGAAGCCGATTTAGATCTCTCACAGGAGCATAGCCTTGGGGATTATGTTATTTTTCATCCTTGTATAAAAAGCACCTAACACTATGCCTTCCACATAGTAGGGGCTTAATAAATGTTTATTGAATGGAATTGAATTGATCTTTTCCTGATCTCTTCAACCCCCACATGTACATGCTGAGAACAATTGACTTTAAATAGATATGCACATCCTTTCTGGGATATGATTAAAACGTGACTAATAGGCACTATGTAAAATGAAGAAATGTTACAAGTTTCTTTATAATCACAATTTAAAAATCAGAGGCAAAAATCGGGCAACTGACAGTATTAGTTCTTTATGTAACACATTGCCAGAAGGAGGAGGAAGAATAAAAGAATATTCATATTTTTCATATGTTAAAGAATAGTGTTATTCTTTCACCCTTTCATCTTGTGCTTCCTTGGTATTTGTCTGGGTATAAAAGATTTAATTTGTTTCATTTTCACCTAAGTGGATCATTTGATATTTTCCCAAAGAAAATTTAGCTATGAAAACAAAATATTTTCACTAGAGGGATGCATTCGGTTAGGATGGGACCGATGTGGCAAAATCAGAAATAAACATTGGGATCAGCTTCACACTTTTGGCACTGTGACAATCCTGGTGTTAAAGTCATAATATTTCACATGCTTTCATGAAAGATACAGAGATGGGGAGATTAAATGTCTAGGAAAAAATAAACAGAGAATAAGAGCAAAAATAAAAGGGGGGACCCAGAATTATATGAGTTATATGCTATATTGGTAGTTTGTATATCTTCAGATTAAACAGCTTATATCACTATTAAATCAGGCTTTTGTTGAGGATACATCAAGGAAGTTATAGTTATGAATCAAATTATAGGTGATGATATATATGTAGTCTTTAGGAAGATCTTTTAACAAATACTCTCCTTTGATACTTACAATAAACCCATGAAAAAGATGGTGTAGGTGTTACGGATTTTTTTAAAGATAAAGAAAACTGAGGAACAGATGGGTTAAGGAACCCACCCAAGGTCATATAGCTAGAAAATGGCCAAACCAGAATTTAAAACCAGTTATTTTTATTAAATGTTTATATTGCCTTTCGTTTTATATCATAGCCATATGCAACTGTGTCCTGACATCTCCACCCCTACCCACTGAATGGACATTACCTCACTCTAAGTGAGTATGTGGAACAGGTCGTTAAAGAGAAAGCTGGTAAACATTTAGAAAGAAAAGTGGTACTTACAAAGAGCCACCATTAAAGTCTCGTTAGTCAGAATAAAATCGTTTCCTTTTTTGGGTAGGATTATGAAACTAGTAGATGTGAAGAATGCTGTAGATTTAGTTTAACTAGATTTTAGTCATGCTTTTGATAAAATATGTCTTACATTAATTGTGAAGAAGGTAGAAAGACATGGATTAAACAATAAATTGGTTGCATATATATGTATGTGTACATATACATATATATGTACATACACACATGTGTTTATATATACAACTCAATAGTTGCTAGTGGTACAATGGCAGGAAGTTTCCAGTGTAATACCTCAGGGTTCTGTGCTTGGCATTGGGTTATAATACTTTTATCAATGATCTGGGTAAACATATAGGTGGAATGCTCATGAACTTTGCATGATAAATTGGGCTATAAGAGTCAGGGTCTAAAATCATCTTGATAGGCTGTAGCATTTGGCTGAATTTAAGAAGATGAATTTCAAACAGAAATAAATGCAAAGTTTTAAACTTGGGTACAAGTAGACTGCAAACTCAATCAATAAAGTGAATGTAATCTTAGGCTGCATTAAGAGAGTTAGAGTTTCCAGGAATAGTGAGGTGTTAGTTTCACTGTACTCTTTCCTTGTCATATCCTATGTGTAGTATTTTGTTCCCTAAAGGGGCCAGGGTCTCCCATTGCAACCTGGGTCATCTCCAGTCATCCTGATGAGTATCTGGTCTCTGGATCCAGATGGCTCTGGTGGAGAAAGTGAGGCTGGTGACCTTGCATAGTCCTCCCCAAGTCAACTGCAAATCATGTTATCATTTCCCTGATGCCATGGTCCTCTTCAAAAACAAAGGACAAACATAACAAGAACCTTCCCTTGTAAAATAAAAAAAAGTTAAGAAAAACTGACACATCAGTTGCTTCCAATAATACATACAACATGCTATCTCCACAGTCTCCTACCTCTCCAATGAAAGATGAGTGTAGTAGTATTTTCTTGTGGGTCAAATACACACACACACACACACACATATATATATATGTGTATGTGTATGTGTATATATATATACATACATGTGTGTATATATACATATATATATACACACACACGTATGTATATCTTGGTTCTTTACTCTGCATCAGTTAATATAACTTTTCTTATATTTCTGTGAATTCCTATTAACAACATTTCTTCCCATACAACAATATTCTATCACATTCATATGAACAATTTGTTTAGATATTTTTCCAAAAGATATACTGCATCTAGACTAGATGAGCAGGAAAAACCACAAGATGGGGTATTCTTCCCCCTTGCTTTCTTTTTGTCCCTTACCTGACCCCTCCTGACCAGATTGCATGTGTCAGCTTGAGAGGAAAAGCAACAGGGATGGCCATTCCACATGGATGAGCTGGGAGTCAACATTGACAAGCCTGAACCATCAAATCCTATCAACTGCCCTCCTACTACATCCTAAAGTCCTAGTATTACCATCTGATTATGGTCTGTAGATACCCTCAGGCCTTGTCATTTGATATACCCTAAAGACTTCTGGGTCTTACCATTCATTCCTTTAATGTACCCTTAGGACTTTTGGACCTTTCTTTTATGCACACATACTGCTGAATTCTTTTATTTGTGTTGTCTACCACAATTAGAGTGTGAGGTCCATGAGAGAAGGGACTGTCTTAATTCTTCTATTTGCATTCCCAGCACTTGTCACAGAGCTTTGCTCATAAGCAATGAATAAATACTTATTCACTCATTCACTCGTTCATCCATTCATTCAATTTGTCATTTGCTGCTAAAAATCAGCAGTGCTACAAATAGTTTGGCTTATAAGGGACTCTCCTTTCTGTCCTTGACCTCCTTGGCATATATTCAAAAGGGTATCATAAACATTTTAGTCTTTTTTTTGCATAGTTCCAAATTGGTTTCTGGAATGGTTGGATTACTTAATATGCCTTTTGCCCCTAGGTCATTGATTATTTCTGTCTTTTGTCATTTTCGCCAGTTGCCTGATTGTGCGCTTTTAATTTGTATTTTTTTTTTGCTCTTAGTAATTTAAAATAATATTTCATATAGTTGTCATTTATAAAAAAAAACATCATTTCAGTAAGCATATTGCCTCATTGTTATAAATTCAGAGAAAAACAAACAGGAAGGTGATGAAACTCCAAACCAAAGATCAAAGTAAATAGAATTGTTTTACCTGGAGAAAATAAGATGGCAGACATGATAGCTATCTTCAAGTACAGTTATATGAAAGAGTACTCACAAATGTTTTACATGGCCCCAGAAATCAGAACTAGCTCCCAATTTAGATGCAGAAAGGCAAATTTAATCTCAATATAAGGGGGAAATTAACTAATCTTTGAAACTGTCTAAAAGTGATTGGGCTGCTTCAGGAAGCAATATTCTTCCTCACTAAAAGTTATCAAATAGAGGCAATGGTATCCTTGCAAGGAGTACCATAAGAAAGATTTTTGCTTTAGACAAGAGTAGAACTGTATGACCTCAGAGGTCCCTCCTAATTCTCAGATTCCATGGTTCATTGCCCTAATAAAGTTGTGTAGATTTAAAATTATATAAGTAGATCTACCAATAATATGAGTACATCTTAGATTGGTTTTCACTAGACCCCAAGAAGCCACCTTGGAGTTATAAAACTCAATGCTACTTGAAGACAGATGAAAATATTTCTATTCAGTGTATCGGGGTGCAAATTTTGATGAGCAGCAATAGAGTTGAGAGTACAAACTGCTTAAATGGAACTTAAGATTATTAATTATTATCATATTGGTTCAATTAAGGGCTACATGTTATTCATTTTATGGCATGCTGCTGTATTCCCTACCAGAATTCTGAAAGTAACTATTAGACACTATACACTTGTTATGAATTTCAATACTTATTCTAATTCTTACCCTTATTATCCATTCTTTCCTTGGGTTGCTACGATGCTATTCCACTTTCACAGAAAATCAATTGCTTTTGTTGAAGAATACTAATTCATTAAGAGGAAAAATGAACGATTAACATTGTCTTTCAGGATTATTACAGCTCTTTGCCCCACATGATTTTATTTCAGCTTGCTGTCTTTGACTGACTTTCACCATTTCCCTCTCTTTTAAAATACCTCATTCTGATTAGTTGTATTGCAGTTAACATTTCATCACTTATCCATGGTAATATTTTTATAAATATCAGGAAAGGTTAATAGGCCTTTGCCATTAATTCATCGGTAGCTTATTGTCATCTTTATGACAATATCATTTGCTTCCTCTTGTTCCCATCTTTAGCTGGATCCAATCCTCTGATTGTTTGTTTTCTTGGTTACAATATGCTAATATTAATGTAAAAACCCAAGGAACATTGGGAGGATTTGCTTAAACTGGCTAAAAATCCACTAAAAATCACCCCTGGTCTAATATTTTAAAAAATTACTATGCCTCTGTGAATTATGAAAACGATGAGTTGACATTCATAATAATTGTTATATAGCTATTAGTAATGTAATAATTTGGCCTGAACTGTGATCATTTCCATTTTATAGCTTCAAGTAAATGTCTCCACAGAGCAATAGCTAAAAATGGGGAAAAATTACTTGAAATGTCTGAAAATTTGTATTTTAACAGTAAAAAAGAGAGAATAACATTGAAAAGGTTATTTGAGTCAATATGGAAGAATTGATTTTCAGCCGTTAATATGTTCCTTCAACTGATTTTCTTCATGTGTCTTATAATTAGCTAACAGATTTTTTAGTTTTAATTATCAAACACCTGTTTTGTTACTTGAGCTCAGAAAATATATCTAATTGGTATTAAAGAAAAATGGAAGGAATGGACATTTGGAGGAAGATGGCATCATCAGATTTAGAGCTAGGAGGGATCTTAGATATAAACTAATCCCATCTCTCATTTGACTGATAAGGAAACTGAGGTCCAGAGGTGGTAAGTGATTTGCCCAAGGTGACACAGGTAATAGATTCAAATCCAGGTCCTTAGCTTCAGAAATAGCACCTTATTCACTGCATTCCATCTCTTATCCATCCTCACCCAAATGTCCAGAACATGCGGGATAGAAGATAAAAGCATGAAAGGGCACAGACTAGGAAAAGAGCAGAGTCCTTTCTGTGACCTCAGATTATGTGTAAACTTGATTTTTTTTAGCCTTACCTCAAACTTATTCATTTCTGTCTTCCTCTTATTAAGCACCTATTATGTACCAAGGAGAACAATAAGTATATTACAGACATCTCATTTGATTTTCAAAACAACCTTGGGAGCTAAGTACTATTATTACTCGCATTTTACAACTGAGCTAACTGTGGCTAACAAGTAAAGTGACTAACCCAGGGTCACATAGCTAATGAACGAAATCTAAGGCTGGATTTGAACTCAGGTCTTCCTGACCTAAGGCAAAGAGTTCTCCCAGTAATTTGGCTTAACAGACAAAAGTGGGGTATTTCTAATGAGAAGTCATGAATGTTCTATTCAGGGAATTGCTAGCTTAGTAAAGCCATCAAGAATTGCTCTCTAAGGTGACATTAAAATGCCTAACCTTAGTAGGCCAACATAATACAGTGGAAAAAAGACTAATCTTTGATCTGCCATTTACAATCTCTGTGACCTTGGAAAGAAGTCACTTTACATTTTTAGGCACAGATTCCTCATCTATAAAATGATCTGGTTAGACTAAATGCCAACTACAATTCTTTCCTGCTCTGATCTATGATTCAGTAACCCTAAACTCATAAGCCTTTCTGGAAAAAAAAAAAGGATAGAATTATATTAGAAATTGAAACCCAGGGGGGCGGAGCCAACATGGCAGCTGGAAAGCAGGGACTTGCCTAAAGCTCTCCCCTAGATTCCTCCAAACACGTATAAAAATGGCTCTGAACAAATTCTAGAATTTCAGAACCCACAAAATAGCAGAGGGAAGCAGGGATCCAGGCCAGAAAAGCCTGGATGGTTGCGGGGTAAGGTCTATTGCACTGTGCTGGGAGCAGAGTGGAGCAGAGCCCAGCATGAGCTGTGCCCAGACTAACCAGACCTGGAGCCGGGCAGAACAGCCCGCAGTGCCCTGAATCACTGAGCTGTGGCAGTTACCAGGCTTCTCAACCCACAAACACCAAAGACAACAGAGAAGGGTAGTGGGAAATACTACAGGGACAGAGTGAAAGGAGTTGGAAGTAGACCACTGCCCAAGAGGTGACGGAGGTGGTGCAGCTCTGAGGCTGTTTCCAGAGCTATAGCTGCAGTTGCTTCCAGCCCCAAGCCCACCTGGTGGTAGGAATTAGGCGACAGATTAGAGCAGGAGTGCATAGCCTGCTTAGATCTGAGTTGCAGTCCCAGTTGATGGTTCTTGGGGGAGGAGGAGCACTGGTATGGCAGAGCTTGCTGTGTAGAAATAGCTCTGAAAACAGCAGCACAACCCCTCAAGGTGGGACAAAGTACTCTCTATTCTACAAGCAGTCATACCCTGACAAAAACTCAAGGGTCAAGTAGTTGACTGAGAACATGAATAAGCAGTGAAAATGGTCTCAGATTCAGACTCAGCCTTTGGAATCTTTTCTTGGTGACAAAGAAGACCAAAATATACAGCCAGAAAAAGTCAACAAAGTCAAAGAGCCTACATCAAAAGCCTCCAAGAAAAATATGAATTGGTTTCAGGACATGAAAGAGCTCAAAAAGGATTTGGAAAAGCAAGTAAGAAAAGTAGAGGAAAAATTGGGAAGAGGAATGAGAGTGATTCAAGAAAACCATGAAAAACAAGTCATTGACTTGCTAAAGGAGACCCAAAAAATACTGAAGAAAATAACACCTTTAAAAATAGACTAACTCAAATGGCAAAAGAGCTCCAAAAAGCCAATGAGAAGAAGAACGCCTTGAAACGCAGAATTAGCCAAATGGAAAAGGAGGTCCAAAAAACCATTGAAGAAAATACCACCTTAAAAATTAGATTGAAGCAAGTGGAAGCTAGTGTCTTTATGAGAAATCAAGATATTATAAAACAGAACCAAAAGAATGAAAAAAACTGGGAGACAATGTGAAATATCTCATTGGAAAAATCACTGACCTGGAAAATAGATCCAGGACAGACAATTTAAAAATTATTGGACTACCTTAAAGCCATGATCAGAAAAAGAGCCTAGATATCATCTTTCAAGAAATTATCAAGGAGAACTGCTCTGATATTCTAGAGCGAGAGGGTAAAATAGAAATTGAAACTATCCACAGATTGCCTCCTGAAAAAGATCCCAAAAAGAAAACTCTTAGGAATGTTGTTGCCAAATTCCAGAGCTCCCAGATCAAGGAGAAAATACTGCAAGTAGCCAGAAAGAAAAACTTTGAGTATTGTGGAAACACAATCAGCATAACTCAAGATCTAGCAGCTTCAACATTAAGGGATCAAAGGGCTTGGAATATGATATTCTAGAGTGGAGCTAGGATCAAAACCAAGAATCACCTACCCAGCAAAACTGAGTATCATGCTCCAAGGCAAAATATGGATTTTCAATAAAATAGAGGACTTTTAAGCTTTCTCAGTGAAAAGACCAGAGCCGAATAGAAAATTTGACTTTTGGACACGAGAATCAAGAGAAGCATGAAAAGGTAAACAAGAAAGAGAAATCATAAGGGACTTACTAAAGTTGAACTGTTTTGCTTACATTCCTACATGGAAAGATGCTGTGTGTAATTCATGAGACCTCAGTATTAGGGTAGCTGAAGGGAATATGTGTGTGTGTGTGTGTGTGTGTG
>CM053627.1:165424211-165453350 GCA_028646595.1 Phalanger gymnotis
AGGGCATAGGGTGAGTTGAATATGAAGTGATGATATCTAAAAAAATAAAATCAAATTAAAGGATGAGAGGGGAATATATTGAGAGAGGGATAAAGGGAGAGATAAAATGGGGTAAATTATCTCACATAAAAGTGGCAAGAAAAAGCAGTTCTTGGAAGGGAAGAGGGGGCAGGTGAGGGGGAATGAGTGAATCTTGCTCTCATTGGCTTCGACTTGAGGAGGGAATAACATACACACTCAATTGGGTATCTTACCCCACAGGAAAGGAGGAAGAAGGGGATAAAAAGGGGGCATGATAGAAGGGAGGGCAGATAGGGGGAGGAGGTAATCAAAAGCAAACACTTTCAAAAAGGTACAGGGTCAAGGAAGAAAATTAAATAAAGGGGGACTGGATAGGAGGGAGCAAAATATAGTTAGTCTTTCACAACATGAGTATTGTGGAAGGGTTTTACATAATGATACATGTGTGGCCTATGTTGAGTTGCTTGCCTTTGTAGGGAGGGTGGTGGGGAGGGAAGAGGGTAGAGAATTTGAAACTCAAAGTTTTAAAAGCAGATGTTCAAAAAAAATGTTTTTGCATGCAACTGGAAAATAAGATATACAGGCAATGAGGCATAGAAATATATCTTACCCTATAATAAAGTAAGGAAAAAGGGGATAGGGGGAGTGGGGTGACAGAAGGGAGGGTTGACTGGGGAATGGGGCAATCAGAATATATGTCATCTAGGAGTAGGGAGGAAGGTAGAAATGGGGAGAAAATTTGTAATTCAAAATCTTGTGGAAATCAATGCTGAAAACTAAAAATATTAAGTAAAAAAAAAAGCAAAAAAAAAAAAAAGAAATTGAAACCCATCTGGTACCCAGAGAGGCCTCCCATGTAGTCACCAGAGAAAGCAAACAAGGTAAGGAACTCCCTTGCTCACCAGGAGAAAAGAGAAGGATCGAAATAACAAGGATCTTCTGAAGACTTATGTCTTTTAAGTCCCACCTCCTATATCCATTTGGGTTAGTTCAAATGCTCCTGGTCATATTCCTTCATGTTAGAATCTGAGACTTCTCAACTCTGCCCTCTTAAAGATTAGAAGCAAGTCTTACTTTCTGTATTTCAGGCTCAGTCAGATATGAAGGTCAGTGGAGCTATGCCTTTTCAGAGATGAGACAGCTTTGCATTGAGGGAGTGTTGCTCTATTTGCACCTAAAAGCCACATTCACAATTCAGCCTGTTTGAAGTATGTATGTGGGGGAGGGGGAGAGGTAGGAGAGAGGTCAGAGGGAGAGCAGGTTGGGGGACTAATGTTCTGGCATGACCTGAGTGAGGAAAGAGTGACTTGAAATCCTTTCCCCTCCCTCCCCCCATTCCAAACAGTTAGAAGGTACCCTAGAGCTAGCTGTAATTAAGGTACTGAGAAAGATGCCCAAGTAGGCAGACTCCTAACATAGATCTATCATATTATCACAAGTATTTAAAAAAACCAGCAAAGAGCATTTTTTTCTCATTAAAATAGTGGAACACCCTCCAGTCTCAGACCTTTGCTTACTAGAGCAAAAAGGTATGTATCAAAGTTGGATAGGCAAGGAACTGTTGAAATCTCTGAAATAAAGATATTACATTGAACATTTATGTTTTTAGCTTTCCTTGGTTGAAAATCTGTTTTGTTAAGATGTAAACCTTATAGGATCTAAGTCTTTAAAGGACTAGAATTGGAACAAACATTAGAAGACATAATCTAATAACCACATGTTGTAGTGGAGGAAACTGAATCTCACAGAGTTTAAGTGGCTTCTTTTAAAGTCAGAGGTATTAAGTGGCAGACCTGGGATTAGAACCTGGGTCCTCAGACTCGAAATCCACTGCTCTTTATGTTGTACCAAGTTCCCAATTAAAAAAATGAATATAGGCATATTCTGTACACCTAAATGCAAAATGTAGTAAATTTTGTTCTGCATATTTTAATACAAATACTCCTTCCTTTCAAAGTGTTTCGATTCGAAAAGAAACAAAATGAGCTTTCATAAGGACACACATTAACATGAACCAAAGCTCCATTTACGTACACCCACATAAGAACCAATCCTCATAGGAAATGGGTGCCTCCTACATTGTTCTTTATCTTGATTTGAGTGGGCTGGGATGGGAGGGGAAAGATCCATGCTGATTGGTCTATATTGTTCCTGATTTCACTTCTCATTCTTTGTTTGTATTTAGCTGTTTTTATTTTTCCGAGGCAGTGAACAGAAATAGGTTAAAGTTTTGTTTGTTGTTCCCCAATTTAAAAAAAAGCTTTTAAGAATTTTTTTTTTCAATTTGGAGAATGAAAACAAGAGAGAAAATTAGGTACAAACATCCTGTACTTCCAAAAATGATTGCCAGGAGCGTATTATATCTATGAATGCAGAAATTTTTATTAAAAATTCATAACTCAACCCATTAAGGTTTTATATTACCTAAGTAACTAATTAATTCACTGAATCAATCATTAAGTAATTTGTTAAATATAAAATATTATTAAATAATTAGTCATTTATTTTTAAGAGATCAGGTATGACAAAATTGTTATTCTCCATTGTGTTTGCAAGGATAAATTTAGAGCAAACACAACTATTCCAAGAAGAATGCTCTGGTTGAAACCTATAGACATAAGCTAAGACAAAAGGAGGGAAAATTTGGTGATGTGAAAAGCAGGAGGCAAATTAATGCTTTCATTGCTACTGGTCTCCCAAGTTCACTGAGGATTTGGACCATTCCACATAATTTTTATATCTTTCTTAGTGCCTAATAATATTTTTCACATTTTTTTCTCTAGGTTTATGGTTTTATATCTCCTTGAAAGTAGAGATTGCTTTATCCTTAGCACACTGTCTGGTACACCTACAGAATGTAAGCTAGATAATAGGAAAAAAGAGGCAAATTAATGCTTTCATTCCTACTAGTTTCTTAAATTCATTTGGGATTTAGACCATGCTATTTGGTGTTTGTATACTTCCTGGTGCCTAACAATATTTTTCACATTTTTTCTCATCCAGGATGGTGGTTTTATAGCATCATGAAAGTAGGGATTGCTTTATTCTTTGTATTTGTATTCCCCAAATTTAGCACAGTCTGGCACACAGTAGCAGCTTAATAAATACATGTCAATTGATTGTGAAACTTCATTGTTTTCATCACTTTAAAATTTTTAATATTCATTTTTTTAAATTTTGAGCTTTAAATTCTTTCCCTCCCTTCTGCTCTTCTCCTACCTATTGAAAAGACAAGCATTATGACATCAATCATCCATGTGGTCATGCAAAACACATTTCCACATTAACCATGTTGCAAAAAAAAACAATAAAGAACAAGAAATGTAAATAAAGTGAAAAAAAGGATGCTTTAATTTGCATTCAGAGTTCATTTGTTCTTTCTCTGGAGGTGGAGAGCATTTTTTAATTAAAGGACCTTTAGAATTGTCTTGGATCATTGGCTTCATCAGAGGAACTAAATCTTTCACAGCTGAATATCATACAATATTCCTGTTACTGTGTACAATGTTCTCCTCATTGTGTAGATTTCACTTTGTATCAGTTCATATAAATCTTCCCAGGTTTTTCTAAAACCATCCTGCTCTTCATTTCTTATAGCCCAATAGTATATCATAATCATATACCACAATGTTTTCAGCCATTTCCCAACAGATAGTCATCCTGTCAATTTCCAATGTTTTGCCACTAAAAAAAAGAGCTGGTATAAGTATTTTTTGTACACCTAGGTCCTTACCCCCTTTTCTTTTATCTCTTTGGGATATAGATCTAGTAGTGGTATTGCTGAATCAAAGATTATATACAGTTTTATAGCCCTTTGGGCATAATTAATGGAACTTCATTATAAGGACACTCCCTTTACCAGTGAGGTCAATAACTCTTCAAACTATTGATTTAGAAAGTTGCCTGGGACACCGAAAAGTTAAGTAACTTGCAGAAGATTTCAAAGGAAAGAAAACCAGGATTAAACAAAGCTCTTCCACAGTATCTATTACTTATATATGTAGCCAATTTATTCGAGCTTGTGCCAGGAAGAAACCCTTCTCCCACTTGCATTTCATAAGATGTTCTGAAGTCTCTAGACAAAGTTTTAAATGTTTCTTGACCCATTGAATCCTTTGTTCTGCTACCATCAGAAGGCTGGTCATGTGTGAGTGAGTTATATTCCTAGGCTTGTCCTTTAAAGGAGAGGTTTCCATTTCTCAAATGATAAATGATCAAAAGATACAAAAAGGCAGTTTTCAAGGGCACAAAAGCTGAGATAACAATCATATGAAGAAATCACTAATTATCATAGAAATGCAGTTTAAAGACACTCTGAGGTTCCACTTCCACTTATCAGATGGGCAAAAAAATGACCCAAGAGAAAAATGACAGATGTTAGAGGAACTTTAAGAAAAAAAAAACTTTAATGCACTATTGGTAGAACTATGAATTTTTCTGATCATTCTGGAAAGGAATCTGGAATGTTTCAAAAGTCATTAAATTGCGATTAACCCTTTGATTTAGGGAATATTGATTAATATAATGTAATTAATATAATATGGCATAATATAATCAATATAATTTAGTACTAGTCCTACATACCCAAGAAATCAGAGAAAGAGGAAAAGGACCCATACGTTCAAAAATATTTGCAGTTGCTCTTTTTGTAATGGTAAAGAACTAGAAACTAAGGGGATATCCATTAACTAGGGAATGGCTGAACAAATTATGGTATATTAATGTAATAAGATATCATGCTTTAAGAAAAAATGTAAGGGTCAATTTGATATAAACACTTGAACAGACACAGAGTGAAGTTATCAGAACCAGGAGAATAATATATAATAATAAAAACATTTTAAAGAAAAATACATTCAAAAGACTTAGGAACTCAGTGCCATGATTTAAAGCACAAATGGTGAAATATGCTTCCACCTGAGAAAAAGAGGTGATGACCCAAGATGCAGAATAAAACATGAATTTTGGGAAAAGGCCAATGTGGGGATTTATTTTGCTTGTCTATGTATATTAGTTACAAGAATTTTGTTTTTATTTGTTTTCTTTCAATCTGAGATGGGAGGGAGATGGGAAGGATAAGAAAATAACTGGACATTAGCTTAAAAAAATAAACACTAAAAAGGAAGAAGGCCTCGTATGCATTTCAGAAGGCTGGAGAGAGAAGGGTGGAACAGAAAAGAATGAGGGGTTACACACTCCCTGATGTTCCCAGGAGAAATCTTGGGTGGAAGCATAAAAGCCCCTGTGATTGAACCTGGCACCTGTAAACCCAGAGTTGCTTTTAGGCATTAATATTGGGCCACAGTTTATATAAGCAAATAATACTCCTTCATCTTTTTTGTTCTGTTGAAGCTGGATTTAGAAAACAACTGTTCATTTTCACAAGACTAGCCTTTCACATAGTTATGCAAAAATTTTCAAAAAAAATCATTAATCCTCCATAATGCACAAAAAGAGGCATAAAATAGAACATCCCCTTTGGCCCAACAATTCCATCACTGGAAATACATCCAAACAAAGTAATTAAGAAGGAAAAACAAACTATTTGTATGAAAATAATTATAGCCATACCAAAAGCTCATAGATCCAGAAAAGACCTCAAGTGTCATCTATCCCGGTATCTTTACTTTACAAATAAAAAAATCTGAGGCCCAGAAAGTTTAAGTGACTTAGCCAAAGTCACAGAGGCAAGAATTTAACCCAGTTTCTCTGACTGCAGAGCAAGTACTTTTCCCACATTGTCAGACTGCATCCTCAAAACAAATCAACAAACAAAAGCAACTGGAAGCAACTTAAATATTAAAAAAGAAGGAAGAGGTGGTAGATAGCACAATGAATAAACAGTGGTGGTGTGAGGAAAACACTTTTAAATTGGGAAGCCCTTTATAGATGTGAACTGTTTTGATTGGGAGCTAGTAGAGTGAAGGACTCAGGAGAGGCCATTCATATATGAGGACTTTTATAAGTCAGATGCTGCTATAGTCTTAAATACTATTGTTCCTCTTCAAGATTATATCTCCCTATCTTATGTAGGCTAAAGGGCAACATGTGGCAATATGTGGGCCTGACTACTGCTCCTTGACTTTGAGCTTTGACCTTCTCCATTTATGATATGGACCAAGTTACCCCTTCCTAAGCAGCCTAGTGATCCTTTGTTCCTGGGCACTCACCATATTGGTGCTGGACTTAGTGAGGACACCCATTTGTAGCTCAGAACTCCTGAACTGAAGTGGTCCACCAGCCTCAGCTTCTAGTAGCAGGGACTACAGGTATGTGCCACCATCCCCAGCTTCAAGTATTTCCTAAATTATGTTGCTAGTGGTAGCATGTTTCCATCATTCCTCCATGACCTGTAGTGGTCAGTACTGTCTAATTTCAATTGATTCAAGCATTACGTTGCTCAATGTTAACACAAAACAGTCATACCAACCCATTGTGAACCAAATAAATGAATACAACAGCATCTAGAATACTAGACTTGTTTATGCCAATAGTTGCATTGCAATTTATGTAAGCTCCTAAATCCTCCTACCTCTGTGTAGCTGCAAAAAAGAAAAAAACAAAAAAGCTTTAAAGTGTCTAAAGAAAATAACTCCCTCTGCAGTTACTTTATGAATTCTGAGAATAAAGCTCCCAGTGTTTAAGTAGGTATGGGAATAAGATTAAATTTACTGACATAAGCTTGGAGGTACTTAATAAATGTTGAATGAGTAAACCAATCAATCAACAATCCATAAAATCAAGTGCTGAATAGAATCAACATGTAATAGCTCACACAGGACATATGTACTTGTTTATCTCTTGCTGTCATTTATCTGTGACTTTATTATTAATCCAGGTATTCTTGTTATTTAAAAAGAGGCCTTCAATGACTAATAATCACTATAGCTGACTATCAGAAAAAGAATTAAATAGAAAATGGTTTTCTTTCTTATAGTATATGCATCTGTATATGAGGAAGGGGGGGAAACCAGTGCATTGCAGTGTAACTACATCCAAATATAATTTATCTGTTTTGTTATACTAGGAGTGATTTGGCTAACAAAATTTATCTTTATCTTCTTTAGTATTCATAATGGAATGGATTATCCTTACAATACAACAGGTCGTAAACATAGTATGAGGTATAAGAGAAATCAAGGTAATTGGAGATTATAGAGGAGAAATAATTCAAAATGGTTTTCAAATAAAAAATGAAGTTATGAATGAGACAATTCAACATTTTAAAATTTCAATTTCTTCTCTCACTATTGAGAGCTGATATGAAGCAATATGGTAGAGAGAGTAGGACTATGGATTTGCAGTCCAGAAGACCTGAGTTAAAATCCAACCTCAGACAATTACTTATTGTGTGACTCTGGGCAAGTCATAACCTCTCTGTGACTCAGAGTCCTCATCTATAAATTTAGGGGTTGGATTTCATGACACCTAAGACATCTAGTATCACTAAATAATTGATCCATATGATCAATGCTTTTAGTCAAACAACATGACTTCTTTTACCTTATTTTCTTATATTTCTCCCAGCATAGACTATATGGGTGCATAGCTTTTTGCAGTTAATTTGTTGCTGCCTTTTATTTTAAATCACTTTCATTTCCATTATATCCTTTCCCACTCTGTGACTGATCCCTTGTAACAAAGAAAATAGTTCAGCAATTCATCAATTGTATTGAAAACCTTATGTGATGCTCCTCACCTAAAACCCCCTAGCTCTGCAGAGAAGTCAGAGAGGTACATTTTCTATAGCCCAGTTTCATTTTGTGGGTTAGGGATTTTCTAGTTTACTCTCTAACTAAGGCATGGAGTTAAACTAACGAAGGTTCTGTTTACCTAGGGGTCAAGATTATTGGTCATTTTAATCAAGAGAGCCTAAAGCTGAAACCGGAGGGTTGCAAAACAAAAGTTCCTACAAGGCTTCTGAACCAGGTCAAATGGTTTTCTATTTACAAATGTTCTGTCTCCTTGTTATATAAATGTACTTGAGATTAAAGAACTTCAGTGCATTTCACTATAATCATTTTATAGGAAACATGCATGACAGTATGAAAGGGCAATAGATTCAATACCTAATTCACTAAAATGGGAGTTTGGAAACTTGGATTCCACTCTCAGTTCCAACACATGTATCTCATGAAAGTCTTTTAACTTCTTTGATTTCCAGTTTCTTATTCTTTGTTAATTTATTTAGTAATTGTGTATCATGATGCTCTTTTGCAGTACTTTGCTAGGCAACATGGGGGATACAAAGATGCATAAGAGACAGTCCCTGGCTTCCAGGATCTTATACTCCACATAAGGCATTCATTCATTCATTTACTCACTCATTTCTTAAGTATTCATTAACCACCCAATATGTGCTAAGCGTATATGCACAGGAAATAGAAAGAAATATCTGTCACCAATAGCCCAAGGCCCCCCAAAAGCAATCTGGGATGACACAGGCTGTGTTTGATCTTTCGTGCCTGTCCCGCAGTGGGTCAAGTTCTACCTTTGGCATAGGAAAGTGCTTAATGAATGCTGATTACTCCACATTAAATACACAGAAATTAGATATAAGTCATTTCTAGTCTTCCTCAGTTGTATGTGCCAGGGACCTCTTCCACAATAGTATTCAATGTATAAGATAGGTATAAGGTATGGGGTAGGTCTTTATTTCCTCCATGACAGAAAAATGCAAAGATGAAAAGCATTAATAGATGTGCATGAGCAAATTAAGGGAACATAAAACACTTGAAAAGCTCCATAAAATCATTATTCTGTCCTAAAAAGTAAAGACATTTTAGGTTGAACAAATACTCTATATCCACCATAAACTTACGCCATTTGAACAACTCATAGAAATGTCATGTATCTTCATGTTGGTTGTCTTCCTCTCTTTCAAGAATACAGTTACTTTCTCTGATAGAGGCTTTATTTCTAGGATATAGAGGAAACAGATTCAAATTATACAACACAAGGTGGTTTCTCTTATGAGATAATCTTCTTGGGGCTCAGTTAATCAATTATCAGGAGGCAGGCCCAGTCACTGAGGACTAATCAGAGTTCATTGTGTCTGCTCAAGGAGGGCCTTGGAACATTCCAAATAATCTCATCAAATTGATTGACGAATTCAGCAAATAGATACAATACTCCCTTGATCATTCCTGCTATGAACAAAAAATGGAAGCAATCTCTGATCTCAAGGACTTACATTCTAAAAGGAATGAAGACAAATAATTGTCAAACAGAGCAGTAAATAGCAAATTATAATATTAGAGTTGTAAGGATCCTAGGAAGTAATCTAGGTCAGATGTGTCTAACATACCTAGGCAACACTCCTGAGGGCCATTTCAAAACCAAACTGAAATGTCATTGTGAAATACTTAACAATATAAACAAAATACAGCAAAACATAGATAACATTACATTTTGAAACTAAGGCACTGTGTGGCCGACAGGGATCTTTATGTACAAATTAGTGGTCCCCATTTCTATTTGAATTTGACACCACTGATCTAGGCCAATCTTTTCATTCTACAAATGATTTCATGGGTCAAATAACCTGCCTAAAGAGACCTAAATCATGAATGAAAGAATTGGGTTTCTTATAAGTGGCACAGATTATGTGTTTTATTCTCAACAGGAATATGTTACTGTTAATGTCTTCTCTCCTTCATAAAAAATCAAATAGATATGAGTCTATAAATTACCAATTATTATTCCCTGGGAAATGGTGATGCTATGCTTATTTCCCTATTCTATGTAATGTGCAGCATTATGTAGCAGAAAGCTCATTAGACAGCGTTTGAATGTCTGGGATTGAATACTGGCTCTCACCTTTAAGAGCAACCCTCTCCTTCCCCACCATCATCACCCCAGCAAAGTCATCACAGCAGATCCATGTTTCTGGGTGCTTTCCTTCTTTCAATTTGACTTCTCAAGATCCTTGCATAATGATCGAGCTTTCTTTTGACTTCCCCTTTGTCTTGTGCTCTGATCGGCCTGTCTTTTTCAGTTGCATGTTTCTTTGCTGACTTTTCTAACACTTTTCTTGTGGGTAACATTTTAATCTATTTTTGTCTAGCATGCACTTTTCCATTGCTTCTGGGTAAGCCTCAATTTGAATTCTTCAGAGACTGTAATAACCCATCAAAACCCATGAAGTTTATTTACTTTTTCAGCCCTAAAACGCTGATATTTACTTCTTCCTTTAATCTGTGAGAATAATGAAAAATAGAAGCTATTGCTTTGCTCTAGATCCAAAGAATATGGGAAAATGTTTGCCAGGTAGGCACTCAGGCAAGCAAGTGGAGGCTGAACATAGAGCTACCCTCTGTCTCTGCCCAGTAAAACTGGGGTTACTTAATGCTTTTTAGACTTCTGAAGTTCAACATATTAGAACAATTTCAATAATTTAAAAATGTGTATTTCTATAAGTCATTCAAGTCATAGCATTGAAGAAAAGCATATTTTGCCCTTGCTCCTCAGTTCGCTTATGTGTTCTCTTCTTATACCGGTGCACACAATTACTTACAGTGATTGAAATAACTCATCATTTTAGAATTTGTGGATCATTTGTCCCTTTAGGACAAAGCCTATTTTTAATGTCTTTTTACTGAAGGACAAGTACAGAATCATATGTTCCAGATATTATTAATAACAATAATTCTTTACCTTTTTTGTCAAGGAAATACTCTTCTAGAGACCTTGTTTTTTCCCTTGTTAACTGGACAGAATCTGCCTCTAACCTGTGGCTGGCTAGAGCCTAACAGAGCAGGCTAGAGACAGGAGAGTCAGGAATCAGACCAAAGTTTAATTTCAAAGTGAGGGAAACAGCTTGCAAACAAGAAGGCAAATTAGACGCATGCCAGGGCCCCACTCCTAGTGGGGAGGGATCCGAGGCAGCGTGGGGAGATAGCAATACTTGTGCCAATGGCTGCACAGTGATCTGTAGCTCTGACAATGAGGGGTAACAGCAACAATGAGAAAAGTTTGATTCATAGCAGGTCCTTGTAACCAGAACTTGTCTGAGCTCAGAGAATACCTGGTGCTGGTCAAAGCAATACGATAATTATGTGACTTTGCCAGAGGATGAGATCATCCAGAGGATAAGCACAAAGGATTGTTGTTATGCCAAGCCCAGGGCATAGTTTGCTTGCTCAAGCTTTCCTCTTTTATTGTATAGGGAAAAATCATGACCCTTGACCTCTCATTATCCAGAGTCCTTCAAAAGCTCCCTTAGCCAGAGAAAGTGCTACACTTAAACCAGGGAGTAGGTTATTTGTTATGCGAAATGATAATCATTCCTCCTTTCTGTTTCTATTTCTCCTTTTCTTTTTCTCTCCTTCTTGCTTCCTACTCTCCCTGAGAATTTTTAACGCAAGTGTGATTAGAAATACTTATTGTAAGGAAAACAAAAAAAAGTAAAAAAAAAAGTATAAAAACAAAAAAAAGTAAAATTTACAAGATCTATATACTTCAGATAAAAAGGCACTAGGGAAACCAGAAAAATAGGTAATATTCAATCAGAACATATGATCAAGTAAAGCTAACAGATGTTGAGATACTGAAGAAGAAATCTGGAGCTTTCTTTTTTAGGAAAATAAAAATAATACTTTAATCAGGCAATATGTTCTGTGGTTACAACTGATTTTATTATTTACTTTACTTAGCACCAAGGGAGATCTCTGAGACTCTGCAGTCTGAATACAACAAATAGAACTCTTTTTTTAATTAAATTTTATTTTATTTTTTCAATTAACAAGCTTTAACAAATTAGCAATTTTCTCTCTGTCAACATCACTTAGGGGATTTAGGGAAGGGGTGGGGCAGGGAGGGAACCATTAAAATAGCTAGGTAGTGCAGTAGATAGGACCCTGGACTTGGAGTTAGGAAGACCTGCCTCAGATGCTCACTAGCTCTGTGAGTCTGGGCAAGTTACTAACTTATCTCTGCTTCATTTTCCTTATAAATTAAATAGGGGTGAAATAGCATATACTTCCCAGAGTTATTAGGAGGATAAAATGAGATCGTATTTGTAAAGCAATTTGTAAACTTTGCTGTCATTATTATATTGGCTATTCTTTAAAATGTATAGCTCATTCTTCATGTTTAGTCCATCGCTTCTATTTCAAGAAGTAGGTCACACTCTTCAGCATGGATCCTCCAGAATCATGATTGGTCATTGCATTCGTCAGAGGTCTTAAATCTTTCCAAATTGTTAGCTTCTACAATGCTGTTGTTGTTATAGATTAAATTGTTATCCTGGTTCTGCTTATATCACTCTGCATAAATTCATACAAGTCTTCCTAAGTTTCTCTGAAACCATCCCCTCCATTTCATATGGCATAAGATATTCCATTATGTTGATATTCAATAATTGGTTCATCCACTCCTCAGTTGATGGTCACCTCTTTATTTTCCAGCTTTTTGGAAGCACAAAAAGAACTGCTAAAATATTTTTATACATGTAAGCTCTATTTTTCTCTGTGTTATATGACAAGTAGTGGTATTGCTGGATCAGTGGATATGTATGGTTTAGTAATTGTGAGGGCATAATTCCAAATTGATTTCCAGAAAGGCTGAACCAACTCTCAGCTCCACCAATAAGTCATTGATATTCCTATTTTCCCAAAACCACTTCCAACATTTGCCCTTTTTTTTCTATTTTTGTTAACTTTTATGATCTGATGCCTGTGAGGTGGAGCCTAGTGTTTCTCTGATTTGAATTTTTCTAATTATTAATTATTTTGGTGCATTCCTTGTACGAACATAGAAATCTTGATGAAAGATAGGTCTTTGGCAAACAAAGGACCACCAAGGTTACATTTGAAACAGCTGTTAGCAGTTGCCACTACTTAGCATATCATGGAAGGATAACAATGAATAATGTGTAATCAATGGTAAATGTCCAGATAAGGTCAACTGGGATGATGAAGGACGTTGAGCCCATGTCACATGAGAATCAATTGAAGGATATGGGACTGTCTAGCTTGGAGAAAAGGAAACCCAGGAGAGACATGGTAGCTGTCTTTGAATATTTCAAAGGCTGCCTTATGGAAGAGAGATTAGACTTCTCTGTCTGGCTCTAGCGGACAGAACTAGGAGATATGAGAAGGAGATACAGAGGTAAAAGTTGGCTTGATGTCAGGTAAAACGTCCTAAGATTTATCTTTCAAGAAAGGGAATGGAAGCATTTATTAAGTGCCTACTATGTTCCAGGGACTGTGCTGAACACTTAAAAGATATCTCATTTCAATAGACTGGAAGGTAATGCATTGTTCAGCACTGAAGCTCTTCAGAAAGAACCTAGATGAACACTTTTAGAACATAGTATAGTGATAATCCATTTTAGCTATAGTTTACCTATAGTTTATAAGGTACCTTCCAACTCTAAAATCCCATGAATTTCTCAGAATTCTGGAACATAGGGTCGTAGATAAAGACCTGGAAGGTTTAGATGCTATCTAATTATAGCCAAGGAAACTGAGGTCCACAAAAGAAAAGCCATTTACTCAAAGTAATGTAGCTAGTATGTGGCAGACTCGGAACTGCATCCTAGTTCCAAAGTGAACACTTTACCTTGCATCATGATGGGTTATCTTATTTTCTACACCCCACCTTCCCAAAGGACATTTTCTACAGACTGTCTTTGTAGCTGTCACTTTTGAGCTTAGATCTGATCATAAAAGAATGGTTAGTGCAATAGGTAGTATTCTACTTATAAACACTCATGTGCTTGTTGAATTATTTATAATTATTATTAAGTATGACCCATGTATACTAAGGATTCTGTCTCCTATGTATCTCTTCAGAAGGAGTCTTAGCCACTGCTATTTTGTGCTACTTCTGTTGTCTGAAGAAGTTAATGCTCTCAAAGTGCTCACCCTTCCCCCAGCTACTGAAGTCAATCATCTGTTAATCAGACCCAATATGAGCAGTTGGAAGAAGTCATTCCCACAGTTCCTGTCTGTGTTATCCATCCTCCACTGGAGTACCACCTTCCTTAGAATCCTTCAAACACTCATATTCCCACTATCAGAGCTCCATCTCTGTTAACCCAAGTTTTCCCTCACTCTGAGATCTCCTTCCTGCCAAACAAAATGAACATGGTTTTAATTGAAATCATGAAAGAAAGTTTTCCCTGAATGGGAGGATGGATGGTTTTGCCATGGCAAAGATGTTTTTTTCTAAGTTGGAACTTGGAAAAAAAACATCTCCCAGTATTTGGGAGAGCAAGTTTCCAAATAATAGTCTCTATGTATTATTGTTAATCAATAGATTTAATCACTAGACTTAGTGGGAGATGTGACACAGTTCTCAAAATTGGATTAAGAATTTTACATGCAAAATTACATTGATAATTGTGAAGAGGATGAAATTATTTTCCTATTTGAAGCTAATTTTAAGAGAAAGAAAGACTCATTTTCCAATTCGGGCCCTCATAATGTAACAATTGAAATTCTCTGATGTTTTTGGTGAATTATATGTTCTTAATTTGATGTTCTTCTTATTATATCTATTAATGAGATCAGAACCATAAGGCATGAGTTAGAAGATTTTGTTAAATTGTATTGAGTTTCTATTGTCTTTCTACATGCTCTTGGAACCTGAGAAGAAGTTCTGGAAGGAAGAAGCCCCTTCAAAGCTGTACTTAAGAATGTTACTTGTTCAAGAAATATTCATCTGTTGCTTCCTGCAGTTATAGGCTGAAAGAACTACACCACATGGGATGGCAGTACAGAACAGACCTTTGAACTTTCTCATCTACATCAAGGATTTCTGTGAACTGATAGAAGTCAACAAAGGACTTTCTTTGCTTTCTCTCATATACCATTACTTCCATTACCAAAGGGGACTGCCCCCTGAAAATTGTGTCAATGTGCTGGCCATAGGTAATAAAACTTTAATCAGTAGGACAGCCCAGTCACTTTTTGAAATTATATCATTGCTATCAGTCCTAGCACTGTTGCCCATAGCCCTGTCATGTGACAACTGGATAATGAATAATGTCCCTATATTTCATAATCAGTATGACATAAACTGCTCATTGGGCCCCTTAGATGTTGGAACTCTCATCAGATTCACCTGAGCACCACAAATCATGGGTGTTTATTCCTATCCATATACTTCTGTGTTTCAAAAAAAATGACAAATGTGTTTTCACCAAAGCTAATATGAGAAATTGCCCCTCATATCCGCCAAAATAAATTCTCATAGTAGGTATGGACATAGAAAAAAGATTCAGAATAGGACCATCAATTGATAGCTTGACTAAAGAATCTCCTTTATTTGAGGTAGAAGCTACTGCTTTCCTTTCTACAGCTATGCAGACTTCTAAAGATTTGTTTCACACTAAAACCTATTAGGGAGACTGATTAGTAAAACCATGGACTACCTGAAGGAGTCTGATTCTCTGTTCAGGTGAACCATAAGGAAATTATTTCCTTAGGATCAAAGTGGGGATTGAAAAGGGATACCCTTTAAATCAGTTAGTATTGATGACTTTGATTGATTTGTAGTTTGATTGTAGGATTAAGCTCCTTTCTTTAAGAAAAGCTAGCCCCAACAGCTAAGCCAGACTGACATAGATATTCTCTCTCCCTTTTTTTGGTGGGGGTATGGAAAAGGAAGGCAGTTGGTATTAAATGACTTGCCTAGGGTCACACAGCTAGTATCTGACGTTGCATTTGAACTCAGGTCTTCTTGACTCCAGGGCGATTCCTCTATCTACTGCACCATCTAGGTGCCCCTAAATCATTGTTTATTTTCTTGGAAACTTTGTGCCTCAGGATTATTTTCTATTTCAGATAATTGATTTTAATACTACTATGTGTCATATGCCATGCTAAGAATTAGGGATAGAAAGACAAAAATGAAACTTTCCTTGCTTTCATAGAATTTACATTCTCTCAAGGAGAGACAACATGTGTGTGTAGAGATATAGTTAGATAAAGATATATAATTCAAAATAAATAATGTAGTCGAGGCAAGGAGAACACTAGAAATTGGAGTCATCAGGAGAGGTTTCATGTAAAAGTTGGTCCTGGAACTGACTATTAACAGAACTTAATGATACTGTGAGAGAGAACTTTCTAGGCATAGTGGAAGATCAGTGTAAAGGGAGAGGAGATGCAATGAAATGTATGAAGAACAGCAAGAAGGCTAATTTGGCTAGACCATAGAGTTTATAAAGCAAAATCATGTAAAATGAGGCTTGAAAGACAGGTTGGGGCCAAATGAAGGACTTTAAAGGCCAAACAGAGTAGTTTATATTTGATCCTAGAGGGAATAAGAAGCCACTGGGACTTATTGAGTAGGAGAGTAATATGTTCAAGTATGTAGTTAAGGAAAATTACCTTAGTAGCTGAGGGGAAGGTGGTTTGCATGGGGGAGAAACTTGGGGCAGGAAGAATAGTTAGGAGGCCATTGCAATAGTCCAGGCAAGAGATGGCAAGGGCCTGAACTCATATGATGGCTATGTATGTAGTGAAGAGATAACCAATCAAGAAAAAATATGGAGGTAGAAATGGCAACATTTGATGACTATAGCGAGGACTTGAGAATGTCAAGATTTCCAAACTGGAGAAATATGGTGGAGTGCTCAATAAAAATAGGAAGTTCAAGAGGAATGGATTTGATAATGAGATCAGCATATATACATATGTGTGTGTGGGTATGTGTGTGGGGGTGTGGGGTGTGTGTGTGTGTGTGTGTGGGTGTGTGTGGGTGTGGGGGTTGAGCTTGAGATGTCTCTATTATAGAAGTCTGAAATGTCTAATAGGCAGTTGGTAATGCAGAACTGGGGCTTAGAAGAGACACTGAGGCTGGAATATCTTAGTCATCTAAAGATATAGATATATAGCACCACCTGTGGTTATGAAGGATTCAGATGACAAAATGTAGTTGTAATAGTCCTTTTCTCCTATGCCATTTTGTCTTTGGAGATTTAATCAGACACATCCTTTTGTAAAAAGTATTTGTTGATTTATTTTTATTTATTTAATTTGTTTAACTTAGAAGCATAATGATGGCCCTTCAAGTTCATATGGTTCCATCTTCTGCTGTTTGATAGAGTTTATATTCAATGGAAAATTAAGAATATATTCATAATTGCTGAGTCCTCAATTAGGAAAATTCCTAACACTAAAGTGCAATGTTGGCTCTTGGCTTAATTCAAATTTCTGTTTATCTCTAGCTATGTCCTGTACTCTTTATGACTGAAGCAAGATTTAGGTTACCAGAAATGTTTGGATAAAGAAGTGAGCAGAGTATGTTATCGTTCCTGTCAATGGATACAGGAGAGGAAGTTGGGGAAAGAACAGATTTTTTTCTTAGAATATCCATTTCTCCTTGAAGAAGACGTAAAAGTGATGGCTTTAGCCCAACTCTTTTGGTCTGACATGCCTTTAGGCCCATTGCCCTCCTTGATCTCTCCCTTCCTTGCCGTAGCTCAACCCTTCTTCATCTTTCTCCTTTTTCTTGTCGCCTTTTGCGTCACTGCCAATTCTTTCTGGACAAGCTTTTTTTAAATTCTGAGTGGAGCTGGAAAGACTGGGTTCACTGTTGCAATCCTCACCATTTCTTTACAAATCTACTTTCTTATATTATGTTTATCTCTTTAAAAATTCTAAGTTGTAATTCTGGAGAGCAATTTGGAACTACGCCCAAAGGGCTATAAAATTGTGCATATCCTTTGATCCAGCAATACCACTGCTAGGCTTATATCCTAAAGACATCAAAGAAGGAAGAGGAGGAAGAGGAAGAGCAGGAAGAGGAGGAAGAGGAGAAGAAGATGGGAAAAGGACCGATCTGTACAAAAATATTTATGGTAGCTCTTTTTGTGGCGGCTAAGAATTGGAAATCGAGAGGCTGCCCATCAATTGGGGAATGGCTATACAGGCAGTGGTATATGATTGTGATAGAATATTATTGTGCTATAAAAAATGACAAGCAGGGTGATTTTAGAAAAACCTTGGAAGACTTACACGAACTAATGCAAAGTGAAACAAGCAGAACTAGGAGAATGCTACATGTAATAAAAGCAATATTGTGTGATGAAGAATTGTGAATGACTTAGCTATTCTCAGCAATACAATGATCTAAGATAATTTCAAAGGACTCATTATGAAGCATACTATTTGCCTTCAGAGAAAGAACTGATACTGTCTGAATACAGACTGAACCATGCGATTGTTCTCTTTCTTTCTCCTTCCTCCCTTCCTTCCTTCCTTCCTTCCTTCCTTCCTTCCTTCCTTCCTTCCTTCCTTCCTTCCTTCCTTCCTTCTTTCCTTCCTTCCTTCCTTCCTTTCTTTCTGAGTTTTCTTGTATAAAATTACTAATCTGCAAATATTTTACATGATTGCACATGTATAAACTATATCAATTTGCTTACCATCTCAGGAAGGGGGAGGGGAGGAGAGGGATTGAGGAATAGAATTTGAAACTCAAAACTTTTTTTAAAAATTTAAAATTGTTCTAACATGGGCTAGTCTAGTTGCCTAACAATCCTTTATAACATTGTGTCTATGGGAAATACAGTCCAATTAGTTAATTTTCAAACAAACTTTTGATAGACATGTATTAGTTGGGGGCTTATATTAAAATTAAGAACTAACTCAGATATTGTATCCTGTGGCCCCTGCATTAAAAGTTTTCCATTCAATTGAGAAACTACTCAACAGATAAAAGAAGCACCTTCAGGGATAGCATATTCTTAATAGGGATTTCTGAAATTCCAAGAAGTCCACCAGTGGCCATGTTCAGGTGAGATAATAATGGTGATTTGGGGAAAGGCATTTAGGTAATGAAAAAGAAAGGTATAAAGAGGTCATATAGAGAAGCCCATATAGTTGGTAGGATAGATTTTTTAAAAATCTTTTTTAAATTTTACAATGTTTCTCTTACAAAAATAGTGCCTGGGGGGAAAGAGACACAAGGAGCAAAGGAAAAAAAAAACAATCATAAAAGTGATTAGAAAGAAACAAAGGGCAAGAGAAGAGATATTTAAAAAATTAATAGAAAAAAAGCTTTCAATGGCTATGTAAAACAATCTGTGAGATTATGTGTGGAAAGGAAAAAAATAATTTTCATTCTATCACTTTATTTTTCATTTATAATTGTGCAGTATTATGTATTATAATTACATAGTTGGTATTTTACTCTTTGTGTAGATTATAAGATTCCTGAGACAGCTGGGAGGTTATGTAGTCCAATTAGTCCTTCAAATCTAGCTCGCTTATTTTATACATGAGGAAACTGAAGCAGAGAAATGAAGTGATTTGTACATGGTCACACAAGTAGTAGCAGAGTTAAGATTTGATCTCAGGTTCTCAAACTTCAAATTCAGACCAAAGAGCAGTTTCTGTGTTTCATTTACATTTTTAATCTCTCTGAGCACTTAATATGGTATTCTTCATATAGTAGGCACCTCAAGTATTTTGTTGACTCCTTTTTGGTTACTAGCTGAATTCAAAGACATGCATCATCAGAGAGGGTGAATGGGAATTGGAGGAAGGGACAGCAACTCAGGAAACTAGGCTGAGACATGCAGAAGTTGTGATCTGCTTCTTTAGGAGGATTTATCCACATGAATGAAATGATGGCTTCTTGAAGTAATGACATTTTGTGCCCATTTTGATAGGAAGGAAAATGTTTGCGAGAATCAAAATGAGAAATTCCAATATATGTTTGGGTGTTTTCCCTTAGCTATGAAGTGATGTAAGAAAGTATAAATTTCAGAGGTATTCTGAAGTGGAAAAACAAAATTACAAAGGTTGCCTACTTTGATTTGCCAGCCTGGAGGCAGACATAATGATGAAGACATGGAGAAGGCCTGGAAGCTATAAGTAATTATTATGGATTTTAACTTTATGAGGTGTCAAATAATAAAGTTTTTCAAGAGACTTCTGAAGAATGTATGGGAGAGTAGGAGGCAAACTTATAAGATGGAATTAGGGTGATTCATATGAAGCTAATAATTAAAACAACATTAACTTATAGGAATATCTATGTAAAAGAACTGTGTGTCAAAAATAAGGCCTAGATAAAGGATGATCAAAGAAGGTAGAATGATGATTTTTAAAAAAGAGAAGGAAAACAGGAAAAGGTAGAATTATGGAAATCTATTTGGAGACAAAAGCAGAGATAGATAATTGAATTATCAGCAATGAAGAAGTGAAGGAGACATTTGGAAAATAACTTTAAAATGTTTTATTGGCACTATTTTTCTTTTTTATAGTACTGTTTCTTCACACACACAAATAGAAGTCTCCCTTATAACAAATAATTGCTACAAAAAAATCAAACTTTGTCCAAGTCTGAAAATATTTCTCTCATTTTATACCAATTATCCACCAGCAGCCCTAGAAGAGGAAACAGGAAGCATACTTTGTCATCATTCTTCTGAAATCACTTGGTTACCATATTGATCATAGTTCTGGAATTTTGCGCTGGGTGTTGTTTCCTTTTACATGACAATAGTCTTTGTATAAGTTATTCTCCTGAGTTAATTAGCATACTTTATTCGCATCAGTTCATACAGTTTTTCCCCCCAAAAAATGAGCTTTTCAACTGAGTTAAGATTTTAGGCCGGATAAATGGATCTACTGCTTTCAAAATCAGAATGTTTAAAGATTATTTATAAGAATGCATTCTTTTGGGAGACTAATTGAAGAAAAAGTTACTAAGGAAAGATGAAATGGACTTCAGTTTTAAAAAGTTTATTTTTAATATTTTAGTTATTTTTAAGATGTTATTTTAAATTAAACATCCATTATTATTCCTGTGGAAAATAGTCTCCTAACTATGTATTAATAAGCTTATATCATTTACCAAAGCTGCCTAACAATTCTAATTAGTTGTCTTTAGATTTTAACATTTTTAGTGCTGTTTCCGGAAATCAAATAAATATTTTATTCTATACGTTTTGAAGGAAGCTTCTAAATTTGGTGTTTTTAAAGACCTCTTCCCCTTCATTTTTTTTTAACAAGTGAAATTTGGCCTTTTATGGTCAACTTTATTAGAATGATGAAAAATACCAATCTGACAGCTCCTCTGGAAATTATTATGGATTTGATGCAGTATATTTGTTAAATATTTAAATATTCAACATGTTATTAATAGAAGCCCAGAATATAATATCCCTACCACATTATTTCAGTAATTTTTTTCCACATAAAGATTTCATGAATTTCAAAACAAAACTAATATATTTATTGGCCGTTTTTCTCCCTTTAAAGGCTTGAAGGAAACAATTTTATGTCGTATAATAGAACATGGAATTTCAAAGGAATAGCATCTATGAATTTTTATATTAAGTTAATCAGTTTTATTTTATAGTGGTAATGGTAATAAATAATATAACAAGAGAATTTATCTTCTGGAGCTTGGAGCACTTTGATGTATATATTTTCTCATTTGTCCTGAAGATCTTTATGGAGAAAAATTTTTCTTGGTTTACAAATGTGAAAATAAAGCACAGAGAACAGAAATGACAACTAAAATCTCACATTCAATTCAATATCGCTTACATAGGTTGACTGAAGCAGGTGCTGTAGAGTGCGTGGACTTGGTCAAGCATCAAAGACTCCAAAGTCATCCCATTCATTGGGCCATCGTCAGTCATCTTGACTTGTATATTACTCAGGAAGAGAGTAAGGCTGATGACTTTGTGCAACTCTGCCTCACTTAAATCCAATCCAAGCACAAGTCAAGATATCACCTGTGATGTCTTGGTCCTCTTCAAAAAGAAAGGACAAACAACATCATATACGTTCCCTTCTTTTCATTTGCATATCCATTATCAATCCTTCATCATCTCTTGTTTAGAGTGTTAAAATACTTCTACGAGTGATCTTTCTGCTTCAAATCTCTTTCCACTCCAATCCATCCTTTACATAGCTATGGTAAAGTTGTTTTTCCTAAAGCACATATTATACCATTTATGGCTCCTACTCAATATGTTCCCATAGTTCCCTATTACATCTGACATCAAACATAAACTCCTATATTTACCATTTAAAGCTTAAAACTGAACCGAGACTTTTGGAACATTCCCTATATTACTCTCCTCCATAAATTCAACTACCAAACCATGTTGGTCTTCTTGATTTTGCTCCCACAGGACACACTTCAAGTCCTATTTCTTATCTCCTATGTCTGAACAGTACTCCCTGTAAACCCCTACCTCTTGAAATTTCTGGATTCTTTCAATACTCAGCTCAAGTGCCAACTTCTGCTTTTCCTGGTATCCCAGTTTCCCAGTCTTTTCTCTCCAAGATTATCTTGTATCTGTTTTGTATGTGTGTTTTTTTGTATGCCTATATATATATGTATATGCATATATATATATATATATATATATATATATATATATACACACACATACACGCATGTGGATGACCCCATTAGAATATAAATTTCTTGAGGGAAAGAATCGTTTTGCTAATTCACCTAAATTTAGAATTTCTTTACTCTGATTAGATTTTAGCCTTCCTGGCTGTGTACATCTTGCCCAAGATTTTCCAGTCATTGACTTCTGGATGAGGAAGTGGAAAACTCTTTTGTCCTAATTCAATAATTAGTTACTAATACATGAAATAAATAATCATTTTATTCAGGGAGTGGGGTTAATGTCTGGAAAAAACCCTAGGAGTTGTAGGGGTTAGGGAGCTCACTATAGGTCTGTAGTGTGATGTAGTTGCCAAAAAAAACGAATGCAATTTTGGCCTTCATGAAGAGAGAGAGGGGTAGCTTTCAGGAATAAGGAGATGATCACACCTTTGTACTCAGCCCTCGTCAGACCACATTTGGACTACATTCAGCTCTGGGCTCTGCAGGCTGGGAAGAACATTGATAAGCAAGAGAGCATCTATAGGAAGGCACTCAGTATGGTGAAGAGTTGTGAATCTGCTAGTCAGTCCTCAACATTCATCCATTTAGTTTTTGTAACTTCAAGCATTTGCTGATCTTATTAGTAATCTCATTTTCACTTTCACATTGGCCGCTGTGCACTTTCAGGGCTATGCAGCAGAAAAAAAAATGGAAACCTAATGAGTCCTCTCACTGGCATCCAGAGTTCTGCCTCTCTGCTGCTCCTGCCTCCTGCTTCTGAGTGTGGCATGGCCTGTCTCAGCCCTCAGAAAGCACAGCTTG
Source organism: Phalanger gymnotis (assembly GCA_028646595.1). Lineage (NCBI taxonomy): Eukaryota > Metazoa > Chordata > Mammalia > Diprotodontia > Phalangeridae > Phalanger > Phalanger gymnotis. Next base: position 165,447,369 of record CM053627.1, read on the forward strand.
CATGGATCCAGGGACTCACCTTGAGGATTGTGCTTTTCATCAAAGAACAGCTCACCCACTAAGCTGAAAGGGAGATTAAAGATGGCAGATTGCCTTTTTCCCTTTTTTAACCTCAGGGCTCTTCTGACATTCTCCTGCTCCCCCCAAGTCCTGCATTGCTTCTCTCCTCCCTTGCATTTTATTAGTTATTTCACGGTTACTGTGTCAGAAAAAAGTACCTATTATCAGAACTAATGTCTTGTTATAAAGAATTGTATGCAGAAAAGTGTATTTTCAGCAATCTCTAGCAAAAGATTATAGTTTTTGGTGCTTGCAGGAAACTAACCCCATATCCCCCGTAGGTTCAATCTATCAACATTTGCGGTTTTTTTTTTACTTTCATGATGTTTTCTAGGAACATTACCTACCAAAAGTTGAGAATTGACTGTATACGAAAATATATTGAAAGAACTCGGGATGTTTAGCCTGAAAAAGAGATGACTTGGAAAAGATTGTCAATATTTCAAGGGCTGTCAGGTGGAAAATGTATTACACTCCTAGATCCAAAAGACAGACAGAACTAAAAGCAATAAATGGAAGTTGAAAAGAAGAAAATCTAGGCTTGATATCAAGAAGAAAAAAAAAAACAAACTTCCTAACAATTATAGCTACCCAAAAGCCAAATGGAGTACCTTGCAAAGTCATTGGGTCATAGTTCTAAAGTTAGAAAGGGAGGCCCCAGAGGCTCTCTAGTCCAACGCCCTCATTTTAAAGATGAAAAAACTCACATGGGGACAACTGATTACCCAAGCTCACTGTGAGTAGAAAGAACAGAGCTAGAATTTGAACTCAGATCTTCTAATTACAAATCCAATGCTTTTTTCCACTGTGCCAGTAGATTCCCCTTCAGGGCTGTCCAAAATATAGTGTAGGGATGCATGCAGCCCACAGTGCGATTTTATGCGCCCGCCTGTGGGTTTTAATTTTCACGAGTGAAAAAATAAAATAATAATTTGCATGGAATGCACATTAGATTTTTTAATTCCGTCTCTAATAAATAATCTCATTGAAGTTAATTTTCTTTGGTGTTTTAAAGCAGTACTATGGAGGGAAAGTATCACACGGAATTTTCAATCGATCTATGGGATGCTTTCTGTCTATAAGGTGCAGACTAGTCAGTATGTACCTACTTTTATGCTGTTGTGTTGTTGTTTTGTGTTTGCTTTCACGCTTTGTGCCTTCGCCTGTCATATTGATAACACACATTCCCCCACTTTCTGTTAGTGTACTGTATTTTATATTTTGGGCGCGGCCCTCAAATAATTATTTTATTTTAATGCAGTCCTAAGATAACCTAAGGTTGGACAGCCCTGCTGTAGGTCATAGTTGTTGTCGAGTTATTACAGTCATTTCTGACTCTTCATGACCCTGTTTGGGATTTTCTTGGCAAAGATTCTGGAGTGGTTTGCTATTTCCTTTTCCATCTCATTTTACAGATAAGGAAACCTTAGGCAAACAGAGTTAAATGCTTTGCCCGGGGTCACACAGCTAGTCAGATTTGAACTCTGAGAAGTGAGCTTTCCAGAGTTCAGGCCCAACACTCTGGCAGTGCCACTTAGCAGCCCACTTGTAGGTCTTTAGACAGAGACTAAATGAACATTTCCTGGGTATGTCTAATGTGTTACAGAGAGGCTCCTCTTTCAGATACAGGTTAGATTGGACGGCATACCAAGGTCTCTTTCAACCCTGAAGTTCTGTGACTTATTACCGAATTACAGGATTGCATATTGAGAATTGGAAGGGCCCGTAGAGGTTTACCAAGTCTAGAACCGTCATTTTACAAATGAGAACATGGAGGCTCACAGAGGTCAACTGTCTTGCTCAGGATTACACAGATACTAAATGGCAGAGCTTTGAACCCAGGTCCCATGATTCCAAATTTAATGCTGTTTTCACTGCACTGTGATTTCATTTATGCTACCTATCCTGAGATATGATAATTACCACTTAAGAAATTGGCTATAACGCAATAGCTATGGCACTTCATTTGAGTGGAATTTTTAAAATGTTAAATCAGATTTTTATATGTATGTTTGTACCCAGGACTTTAAATGTCTACTGGTACACAGATATAGTTTCAGTTCTAGCTAATGTGAAGAATGAAAAACAATGTCTAAGAAAAGCATAACTTTTATAGTTCTATAGGAAAGTCATTTCACACAGTGAGGCCTCCAGAGCTTTTTTCAAAAAAACCCAGGTCTTTGTGGAGTCACAGTAATATGTCACAAATGGTGCGCAAAAAGAAAAAAAATATTCAATACATAGAGAACACATACAGGGTCCATGCACTCATTCCCCTGAGTTTCTTATGGAGGTTACTTCAAGATGGCAATCTTGTTTTCTAGGGAAAAAAGACATGACAGAATTTCAGCTTTTAAACCCTGTTGGCAAAGGGAAAATTCACACAAAATGTAGACTGTCTCTAAGGTACCAGAAGGAAATGAATGTCTATAAAACCCAAGAAACATGATTTATATCTAAGAAATTTAGTCAAGACTGTAGGAATCAGCCAGAAAGCAAGAAATTGTGTAAAGCCTTACACTAGTCTTGATCCACTCTAACATAAACCTAATTACACACTCTAAGGCAAGCTCCAAAGATGCCAAATATTAATGCACACTAACCATGTTTATTTCCTTAAAACAGCAATCTAATCTATGTACACATTTATTTGTATCAGCTTTTATAAGAAGAAAATCAGTATTTGAAAATAGTTAATGACTCCACATCAAGTGATCTTCTGATTAAATCAGGGAATCGTTGCAGATCACTTGTGCATGTGTATGTGTGTGTGTGTATGTTTTATTATAACTAGATATTTCTAGTTTCTGCTTAATTAATGAGAAGGCAAACAAATAAATATATTCTTACATTTTCAAAGCAACAAATACTGTTAAGGCTATGAAATTCCCTTTAAAATCTGCAGGATCCTCTGGAGAATGAGTGGAAAATAACTGGCTCAAAAGCTTCACAGTTTTACAAAATGAATGCACAGTGCTTTTTAACCATATCTGGAATAACTTCTTTAAAAATAAAGGCTAACTATATTTTTATTGCACTTCACTCATTAATTTCTCAAAACTGAAGAAGAGATCTGTAATCCTCTTCTTCCAATCACTTATCCAAATCATGGCATAAAAACCTTTCAAACATCCAGTGTAAGAAATTTGTAGAAAGTATATGATATATTCAAAAGAGTCAGAGGACCTGCATTTGAGTTCTTGCTCTTCTACCTACTTATTCCCTGGGAGACTTTGGTCATATCCTAATCTCCTTCTATACCTCAGTTTCCTCATCTATAAAATGAAGAAATTCAGCTAGATCACCTCTATGGTCCTTTACATCTTTAAATTTATAATTCCATGATGAAATGTTATTTCAAAAATAAAAACAAAAACCTTCCTGTGCAGGAAAATAAAGGAACCCAGGAGAATCATCAGAAAACATCATATGCTAGAAAGAAGTCTGCACAAAGAACTGTTTGTGGGGAGTGGGGAGCAATCGGGGGGGGGATGGTTATCATAAACTTCAACTATTTCACCATTATACTTAGATTATTGGAGTACTCGTTGGAGTACTTTTCTTCAACCAGATTTTACTTTGATATCCACAGAAGGGATCCAAGTTATGTCACATCACTTACTGCTAATGAGACTTCAGTAGCAGCAAATTTCTCATCTCATCATATTCCATTGTAACATTCTTTTACAGCTAGGTAGCACTGTGGTTAGAACTCTAGACCTGGAGTCAGGAAGATCTGATCAAATCCAGCTTCAGAAACTTATTGGCTATGTGACCCAGGGCAAGTCACTTAACCTCTCTTTGCCTCAATTTCTTCAACTGTAAACTGAAGATAATAAGAGAACCCACCTCCTAGGGTTGTTGTGAGGATCTAATGAGATGATACTTATGAAGTGCTTAATATCACATAATGTTTCTTTTCCTTTCCTCACCTCCCCCTCCCCTTCCCCCTTTTCCTTCCCCTTTCCCTTCCTCTTCCCCTTTCCTGTCATTACCTTTCCTTAGCTTACCTTTCCTTTCTTTCTTTCCTTCCTTCCTTCCTTCCTTCCTTCCTTCCTTCCTTCCTTCCTTCCTTCCTTCCTTCCTTCCACTTGTCAGTAGGATATAGAAGGCAGTAGGGTTTGAGACATAGATAGCTATCACTTTCTTTTATAAACCCCTATATGTCTTTCAGTTCAAAATAACAGTAAGGCCGTGGCACAGCTAATAACAGTATACTTTTATAGTTGTGAGCTGCTTGAATTTACTAAGTACATTATCCTACATTGTCTCATTTGATCTTCAGAACAACCTGATGAAGTAGATAGTCCAAGTATTATTATACTCATATTACAAATGAGAATGCTGGAGTTGAGAGGATAAATGATTATTCTGAGACCACTTAGTAAAATCAGTGGTTTGTTGTTTCTGTTGTGTCCAACTCTTCATGACCCCATTTGAGATTTTCTTGGTAAAGATACTGAAGTGATTTACCATTTCCTTCTCCAGGTCATTTTACAGATGAGGAAACTGAGGCAACTGGGTTAAGTGTCTTGCCCAGGGTCACATAGCTAGTAAGTGCCTGAGGCCAAACTTGAACTCAGGTCTTCCTGACTCCAGTTCCAGCATTGTACCCATTAAACCACCAGGTTTTTTTGATTCAGAGTTCTTTATAGACAGGCATAAAGCCTTGGCTTTTGGGATGGGGTGGGGATGGGATGAGAATAAACAACACAAGATGAGAAGACATGGATAAGTTGTGATTGCACCAGGTGTGTGTGTGTGTGTAGCGGGGGAGGAAGGGAAGGAAGGAAATAAATACCTTTTGATAATATTATAGATTCATTAAAATAGTACTTAAGTTTTAGGGAGCACACCTAAGACAAAAGAAATCAGGTAAGTTCCTTTTCCCTCTTCTAACCTCCTGAAAGAGAGCTTGATTTTCTGGAAGAAGTATGAATACCCCCAAATGAGGTATGAATTATCTTTGTGTATTTCCTCATCGCTCTTACTTGTGTTATCTTTTTCACAGCTTAGATATTGCAGGAGCAAGGGAGTCACCAATTTTACACTACAGAAACAATCGAGTTCACACACCTGAGCCATTCATGACTTCTAAGAGCTATTAAAAATATGGTTCCAGGTATCTAAGTTTTTTTCGAAGGGAGGTAAGGGGTGGGAAAGAACTATTAAATTTCTCTGGTCTAGCCACTAACTTTACCCCCATATCACTCATTTAAAAAGCCTCTGCTTCTAAATGGTGGGGAAAATATACAGAAGAATATGATTACCTCTCCTTTCCACAAAATGCCCTTAAAGCTCCAAACTAAAATAAATGAGATACAAATATTGAACTGTCTGGTTATCAGTGCCATGACACTAAAGCAACTAGATCTTTCCTCATGGTGGACCAAACTCTCAGAAAGTTACCCCAGGTATGTATCTTTAATGTATTGTTAATGCAATGGGAAGATCTTTCCCATCCATTAATAGGCCCATGTGAGCTGCCTGAGTCACATGAATCTGAGTCACATGAGCCTGTGGTGGGAGGAGCTTGGTGAGTGGGTGGAGCAGAGCTGAGAGGAAGTGAGACAGAGAAGTCAGAGCTGGGAGAAGGAGAGACACAGAGCAGCAGCCAGCAGGAGCGAGAGAGGGAGCAATTTTGCCTTTGTGGTGTGGGAAGGCCCAAACAGATGGAGGGCCTGGGGATAGTGGTGCCTCCTGCATTAATAATGTGTATAGATTTCTTTGTCGCTGTGATGGATTTGGCTTTCTGGTGTTGGGATTCGACTTTCTGGTGTTTGAATAAGTGTTTTGGTTCTGTCTTCCATGAAGAGAATCTGTTACATTTCGCAATTTAGAACTACGTCAGGGGGGCGGAGCCAAGATGGCGACTGGAAAGCAGTAACTGACGTGAGCTCCCCTCCAAGTCCCTCCAAAAAC
>CM053627.1:165453850-165499706 GCA_028646595.1 Phalanger gymnotis
ACTCCAAGATGGCGTACATTCTGGTTGCCCTGTTCCCCAGTCTGCCCTTCCCTCCGTCGCCCCATTCCCTTCCCATCCCCCTTTCCCTTCCTCTCTCCCCTGCTGAACTCATATACTTTCTAATTGTTTGACCCGGGACAAATCATTTAACCTTTGCCTTAGTTTCCTCATTGATAAAATGGGGATAACAATAGCACCTACTTCCCAGAATTATTGTGGATAAAATAATGATTTACAAATGAAATAACATTTCCAAAGCACCTGGCACAGAATAGGCACTTAATATATGCTTGTTTCCTTCCATCTATTAATACCATCAGGTAGGCAGGACATTTATTCTATAAAGGAGTAAAATAGTTATGCTCTTTCCTCCACTCTGAGGATGTCTGAAGACAGCATGTAGAAGCGGAGAGAATCTGAACTAGCGTTTAGGTTTGTCTGTTGTAATGGTTAAAGGAGGGCAAGAGAGTTGGGTGAAAATTTTTTGTGGCAGAATAATGTATCTGGGTTTATGTTCCCCATTATTGTGTATCCCTGAGCAAAGTCCTGCACCATTGGGCTCTGTTGTAATATGTGTGAATTATTATTGGTCACAAAATAAACCAACAGGGTAAGCAGAGACATTTGTGTACTTGGTAATATCTTCTAAGCCTTTCCAAATTCTCTCTGCCAAAACTGTGTTGGAGATTGAGGGATGTTTGCAGTCAGTGGTCATAGGACCCTTGATAAGTTTAGGTTTTTGTTGTTTTTGTTTTATTGGTAAAATATAACTGAGACAAGAGTGCACACATTTCACACACAATTTATATAGCAGGTCATGTACAAGAAACCAGCCAACTTCTCAGGAAGGAGAAATAGCTGCTAACTGGGGACTCTCTTCCTGGAACTACCATTTTAGAAGTGGCTCCCAGCCATGCTTCATTTTCACTGAGATTCTCTCTCCAAACTCACCCTTTATCTTGTCTGTCTCTTTGTTACCCAGGGAGAAAACTTCTGTAGCCCTCCTCCGTTTATTGGTGGCAGCCTTCCGGCAATCCCCTTTTGAAAAGTTCCTAACCAAGTTTTGTCTTCCTATCATCTCGATTCTCTCTGGATATCACTTCCTTCTCCTTCCTATGCTGCTTTCCAGAGTTTTTGTATTTATTGTCTTCCTGCATTAGAATCTAAGTTTCTTGAAGGTAAAAGACTGTCTTATTTGCTTATATTTGTATCTTCAATATTCAACACAATGCCTGGAACAAAGTAAGTGCTAAATAAATTATCTATCTATCTATCTATCTATCTATCTATCTATCTATCTATCTGTCATCTCTCTCTCTCTCTCTCTCTCTCTCTCTCTCTCTCTCTCTCTCTCTCTCTGTTATCTTACTGATCCTTGCTAGAGGGAATAATTTTTCGTCTTTGTAGTCCCAGGCCCTAGCATATATTAGGAAATTAATAAATATCTAATGTAGTCGACTTAAACTAAATGGGTAGGAATGTGTTGGTTCCCTTCAAGTTAATATAAGGAGAATTCAAAAGGATCTTAATATAGGAAAGCAATGTCTGTTTTGTCTCAAAATTATGAAACAAGGAAGATTTATTTTTAGCATTCCTTTCTTTATCTCTCCTTTCCATTTTAGTCACTCAGAATTCTTATGTTGCCCCATTTTTTTATTCTCAGAGAGGAAGGTGATCTGATGGACTAGTTCTTACTATGCTGTTAACCTTGCTAGCTTAGCATTATGTGCTTATTTTAAAAAGACTATTGGAGAGGGCAATGCTTAGCCCTAAGAATGACTCTCTAATGGTTTAATTTTTAATAGATATAAAAAGCCAATAAGAGAAAAAATTGGATATCTTCCCAGAATCCCTCAAATCATGCAATGCAGGTAATCCTTTATTCCATCTATATATATAAGGCTCATCCTGCTGAAAGATAGAAAGTCATCAACCAATCTCTCTACTTGTTTACCATGCTTCTCATTATACCAAAAGATCTTTTGGGGGAATATAACTGCTGCCATGTGGCTTTTAGAAAATAGGTTACATCCAATGACCTCCCAATAATCCAGAAATCTCAATGTTAACTTCATCTCTTCCCTTTATCTCATTTGCCACATATAGTCAGTTACTAGGTGCTGTTATTTTTATTTTGACAATATTTCTCATATCTATCCTTTTCTCTCCACACTCCGTGTCTTTACCTGAACTTATATAATAGGCTCCTATTTGGTCACCCAGTCTCTAGTCACTTCCCTCTCCAATCTGTCCTTCACATAGCTTTCAAAATAACCTTCTCATGCCATGCTACTGCTCCAAAACATTTAGTAGCCTCCTATTACTTACAGAATAAAACACAAACTCCTCAGGCTGGTATTTTAAAACTTTGCAAGCTGGGGCAGCTTGATGTCACAGTGAGTAGAGCACAGGTCCTGGAGTCAGGAGGACCTGAGTTCAAATCTGGCCTCAGACACTTGACAACATGTACTAGCCGTGTGACCTTACGCAAGTCGCTTAACCCCAATAGCCCTGCCAAAAACAAAACAAAACAAAAAAAAAAAAACAACTTTGCAAGCTGACTCCATTCATACCACTAACATAAACTGAACAATTAATTTTCCCATAGTCCTGTCCTACCTTCTCTTTTCTTCGCTAATTTATATAGGTCAGTCCTTATCCTTGGAACACCTCTAATTTTCAACTGAATTTACTTTCTCAGTTGTTTTTATTTTCTAATACTTTCATTGCGTGTAACAGACCAAAGAGCAAAATCTGTTTTAAAGGGGATGCAATCTTATTGTTAAAGTTATTAAAAATTTTTATCTTCCTTTATGGCCCAATTTTAAAGCCTACTCACTTCCTCCATGAAGTGTCCTTTTATCTGCTCAGCAGTAAATGATTTTCCTTACTCAAATTTTCCTCGAACTCTTTTTTTCTTCATCTGTCCTTTGTCCATGTCATAGTCTGCCTTGAATGTTACTTACTATATGTCTGTCAGGTTCCCCCACAAGACTGTAAGCTTCTTGAAAGCCGGGACTTTAGTAGCTTTTCTTTGTTCCTTGCGTAGCAGGGGACTGAAGGCCAATTGTCTGCAAATGGAGAAAGGGTCTTCCTCACTTGTTTGCCCTGAGTCTCTGGAAAAGGTTAGGTTATCACTGCCTGGGAAAAAAATCATTTGTTTTTCCCTTGTGAAGGAGGAGGGCAGAAATCTTGTGAGGAGGAAAGGTGAGGAAGAGATGCAGAACATAATTTCATTAGGAGTCAGGCAAATAAAACTGAGGAGGCAGGAGGGAGAGACAGATTAAAGATAGAAGGATGGTGAGCAGCTGGCATTGCTAGTGTTTGAGAACCCAGTCACAACATAGCCTAGAGATGGCACAAAACTAGGGCCTGGGTGAAAAGCAGGTCTGATTATGTTGAACTTTTTTCTTTGAGAGACTGAATGCAGATGGTGACTATCTTTCTTAATTTCTCTCTTTTTGTTTGAAGGGACAGATATGAAGTTTCTTTTTCTTTAAAGTTGTATTAATAATTTCAGTTCAATTTGTTTTCAATTTTCTGGCTATAGAAAAAGGATTCACCAGAACTACTCTGGTTTGAGCCTTTATTGTTTGGGAAGAGAGAGTTGCAAAACAGAAAGACAAAATGGCTAGCATTTAAGCGGAGAAGGCAGACACACTGAATTTTGCCAACCACATCTGGTTGGGGGATAGGGAGCTATATGAAAGACTTTTGTTGTTGTTGTTGTTGTGGAATTTTGAATAAGTACCCCAAAGCAGAGTAAAAGGTGAGTCTCCTACTCTGTGTGTATGAGTCTTTTCTTTTCTTTAGGGGAAAGTAAACCAATTGCCTATCTTGGATGGCGAGAGTCTGAGCTGCATTAGTTACAAGACCTTTTCCACTGCTCTCTCCCATGCATACTTACAAAAGTCTTTCTGTGGAGAGAGAGTCAAGGTGGTAATAAGAGAGTAGGTCATGCCTGGTGAGAAGAAAAAGGTAATGGCTGGAGAATGCCAAAGATGCTTATATTCCAAGGGTGGGAACCATCTAGGACTGTTTATTTAGCCCACCAAAGATAGGAATTTGCATACATTTGTAATACCATTGACAAGCATAATGCATTGTTGTTGCAACAATTTGCTAGCAGCTGCTGTAGGGGTATAAGATCCACCAAAAACCAGCACACAGAAAGCTGCTAATACAGATTCTTTTGATCATCTTTACTAAGGAAAGCAACATTAAGGGGTTAACAATCTTATTTCAATCCAACATACAAATATCATTCACTTGGTTCAGGGGAAAAAGCCAGCACCCTGAACTTCAGAGCAAATACAATCAAATTACAAACGTACATTTGTAAACAGACCAAATACAATTCATAGTTATGAAGAAACCAACGTCTGAGTTCAGGAGCCAGGGAGCTCATAAGCATGACTGGCCCAGAGTCACACGCCACTCCTCCTGTGGCTCAGAGCCCCAAAGGAGAATGCCAACCTCTGGGTTTATATATCTTGTTCGGGGTCAAAGGTGAGTCACACATACGACTCACCCATGTGATCTAAAAGCATCACAAAAATGCGACTTAAACCCACATGGTCTAAGAGCCTCTGATGTCATAAACATGTCACTCAAACCCATGTAAACTAGGCTTTCCTTTGAGGCAAGGCGATCATCAAGGACTCCTAATTTAATCAAGGAAACAAAGGCCAAACTCTTCAAGTGCACTTGATTGAATCAGTGTTAAAAGCCCATCTTTATCAATGCACTTGTATACAGAAGGTACCTAAAAGAGTTTGATGAATTGAGTTTGAGAACACATGAGTAGAAAATGAAAGGAATAGATATTCCAAGCATACAAGATTACTTACATTATTGAAAGAAGGAAGGAAAAGGCTAAACAAAATTGTGGGAAAAATAATAGTCCAATATCTTACTAGTGACTGCTAACATCTTAGTTCCAGACTGTATCATCTCCAGCATGGATTTTTTTTTTCCTCCGATGGCATCCTAATTGGTCTCCCTTCCTCAGGTTTCTCTCTATTCCAGTCCATCCTCCACACAGCTAACAAAGTGATTTTTCTTAAGCACAGGTGTGTCCAAGTCATTCCTTTGCTCAATAAACTCCAGTGACTCCCTATTGAATCTAGGATAAAATAAATATATTCCTCTGTTTAGCTTTTAAAGTCCTCCACGAATTGTCCCCAACCTATTTTTCCAGACACCTTGAACATTTACTCCCTTTCCTGTACTTGGCAATCAGGCCATATAGCCTTCTCTCTGTCCTGCAAAGTTTTAAAGCAACTGGCTGTCCTAAATGTCTAGAACGTTCTTCCTTTTCACCTCTGCTCATAGAATCCCTCTCTTCCTTCAAGACGCAGGTTCTAAATGAAGCTTTTCCTTACCTCCCCCTCCCCCAACTGCTAGTGCCCCTCCTACCATACTACCTTTATTGTCTACTTTGTATTTGCATTTTTTCCTCTTTATGTTTATTCTGGACCCATTTATATATTTGTTTTCTTTAAACGATTAGCTCCATGAGAGTGGAGGTCAGTTCATTCTTCTTTCTTTTTCTTTTTCTTTTTTTTTTTTTTTTGCAGGGGGGTAGGCAGGGCAATTGGGGTTAAGTGACTTGCCCAAGGTCACACAGCTACTGTGTCCAACGTCTGAATCTGGATTTGAACTCAAGTCCTCCTGACTCCAGGCCCTGTGCTCTACTCACTGCACCATCTAGCTGCCCCCATCAGTTCATTCTTCGCACTGATAATGTCCACCGACTTGCAAGTAGGTTCAATCCTTAGCTAACTGATGTTTCTTTACTTTTTTCATTGATTCTGTATTGCTGAGAACATTGACTAGAGCAGATAACTTGCTGAACATGTACATGGGCCCAGTTCAATTCTCACCAAAAAAAGAAAGAAACAGATAGCTAGAAAAATTTTAGAACGACAAAAATAATACATAAATTGTTGTTGTTCATTTGTTTCAGTCATCTTCATGATCCAATTTGGGGTGTTCTTGGCAAAGATACAAGAGTGGCTTGCCTTTTCCTTCTCCAACTCATTTTACAGATGAAGAAACTGAGGCAAACCGTTACATGACTTACCCGGGGTCACACAGCTAGTATCTGAAGATGGATTTGAACTCAGGTCCTCCTGACTCTGGTCCTGTACCACATGGCTGCTCCAACATAAAAATGATCAAGTATCAACTAAAAAGAAATCAGAATTTCTGTGACCTTCAGATTTTCTTTCCCTGTCAATTTATGTATTTTGGTTGAACGTTTGAAAGCCTACATATATACCTGTGCATGAAGTATTGCTTATAAGAACAGTCTCCGTTTATTATCATATCCTTAGATACCTTGGGTGCTAAAAATAATAATAATAATACAATAAAGATTCTTATCAGTCACTTGCTTTGTGGTTTCATTTTTAGACTTATCAACATATGGGCCAGATAGTGAGAATGTTTTAGCAACTAAGGAAGCTATTAATAATAAATTTTCAACCTCTTAATGACTAAATGTCCCCTTTCCAGGAATAGGTTTGCGTCAAATACCGTATGCTTCAAAAAGTTACCCAGAATAAGAGTCGTTATGAAGATAGAACCACTGGTTCCCTTATGGACACATACAACATTTCTGGGCTCCTAAGGCAACTTGAACCTGCTCAACCCATGTTTAAGGCATGGTTGATGGTACTGTCTAAAACTCAATATCTGTCCTAGAACATCACAGCCTGAGCTAGGGTCTCAGCAAGGGAGAAAATGGAGGTGGAATAGTTGTTCCCTTTGATCCACTTTGGACCTTGAGAGGAGATAAAGGAAAGTTAAGCAAGGGAGAAAAGAAATAAAATAGAAGTAGAAAGACCTAAAAAAGTCCAAGCCTAAGTATGAGAGATTTGAATTTTCTTATCTTGTCCACTAACTTGTTGCATGGCTTTGGACAATCATAATTCACATTCCTATGACATTTTGAAATTTATAAAGTGCTTTATTCACAACAACCCCATAAGATATGCCGTACAAAAATTATTATGTCTATTTCACATTTTGGGAAAATAGTCAAATACCTAGTACTTGTCAACGTTGGCATTCTAACCTTCTTTTGACTCCAAATCTGGTACTTTTTCCAATTACTTATGACCTATTTCAGCCTCCCATTTCTACCTCAGTCAGATAAACATATTAGACTATACTGCCTCTAAAGTCATTCCTTGGTTTAGTGTCCTAGAATCTAGGGTTGCTCTTGATAGGTGTTATCTCTGTGTGTTTAGATGTCTGACAGTGGAATTAGAGCAGGAGAGGGCCTCCCTCTCATTTCTCACTACATAGTACACTGCAGCTAAGCCTATGGAGTTTCCATCTGAGGCTTCCACGGCCATCAATGGAAATGATACATGTAAATCTGTCAAAGAAGTAAGGCCTCTTCTATACCACTGCTGAGGCATATTTCCTTTATGATTAACACGGGAATGACCTATAATCTATAAGCTATAATCCTGGTTAAGGCAACAAAAATTTCTTAAGGACAACAAAGCAAAAATTTTAAAAATAAGACTGAGTAAAGAGAATTAAAAAATGAGAGGTACAGAATCCCACAATCAAGGAATAGGAGATCATTTGAGGCTGACATAGCAAGTTTGGGAAATAAATCTATCAATCTATTCACAAATGATGTATATATTCAAAAAAGGACAACTAAGACTTGGCACTGAAGAAGGTAATGGGAAACCACCCTATTATCTCTTTCAGGAAAACAGCAAATGGGGTCTTGAAGAGTAAGACACGACTAACTGAAAATGACTCAACCATAGCAACAACAATGAGAACAAGATTGACAAGCTACTCCGAGGTATTCTCAGAAAGGTAACATAATGATGGATAATGAATTATTTTTCTTATTTTCTTCTTATTATTATTTATTATTTTTAATTTTCAGCATTGATTTCCACAAGATTTTGAATTACAAATTTTCCTCCCCATTTCTACCCCCCCACTGCAAGATGGCATATATTCTGATTGCCCTGTTCCCCAAGCAGCCCTCCCTTCTGTCACCCACTCCCCCATCCCCTTTTCCCTGACTTTCTTGTAGGGCAAGATAGATTTCTACGCCCCATGGCCTGTATATCTTATTTCCCAGTTGCATGCAAAAACAACTCTTTTTGGGGGGTGCATCTGCTTTTAAAACTTTGAGCTTCAAATTCTCTCCCCTCTTCCCTCCCCATCCACCCTCCCTAAGATAGCAAGCGATTAGGGTCAGCTAGATGGCACAGCTAGCAGAGCACTGGCCCTGGAGTCAGGAAGACCTGAGCCCAAATGTGGCCTCAGACAATCAACACATCTACCAGCTGTGTGACCCTGGGCAAGTCACCCATCCCCAATTGCACTGCCAAAAAAAATACTAAAAAAAAAAAAGAAGGCAAGTAATTCAACATAGGCCACACATGTATCATTATGTAAAACCCTTCTACAATACTGATGTGAAAAACTAACTGTTTTGTTCTCTCCTATCCTGTCCCCTTTATTCAATTTTCTCTCTTGACGCTGTCTCTTTTCGAAAGTGTTTCCTTTTGATTACCTACTCACCATATCTGCCCTCCCTTCTGTCATCCCCCCTTTTTTAATCTCTTTCTTCCTTCTTTCTTGTGGGGTAAGATACACAATTGAGTGTGTATGTTATTCCCTCCTCAAGTGCAATCTGATGAGAGCAAGATTCACTCATTCCCCCTCACCTGCCCCCTCTTGCCTTCCAATGAACTGCTTTTTCTTGCCACTTTTATGTGAGATAATTTACCCTATTCTATCTCTCCCTTTCTCCCTCTCTCAATATATTCCTCTCTCATCCCTTAATTTTATTTTTTTAGATATCATCCCTTCATATTCAAATCACCCTGTGCCCTCTGTCTATATGTGTGTGTGTGTGTGTGTATTTTCCCTTCAGCTACCTTAATACTGAGGTCTCATGAATTACATACATCATCTTTCCATATAAGAATGTAAACAAAACAGTTCAACTTCAGTAAGTCCCTTATGATTTCTCTTTCTTGCTTACCTTTTCATGCTTCTCTTGATTCTTGTGTTTGAAAGTCAAATTTTCTATTCAGCTCTGGGCTTTTCACTGAGAAAGCTTGAAAGTCCTCTATTTTATTGAAAATTCATATTTTGCCTTGGAGCATGATACTCAGTTTTGCTGGGTAGGTGATTCTTGCTTTTAATATTAGTTCCATTGACCTCCAGAATATCATATCCCAAGCCCTTCAATCCCTTAATATTGAAGCTGCCAGATCTTGAGTTATCCTGATTGGGTCTCCACAATACTCAAATTGTTTCTTTCTGGCTGCCTGCAGTATTTTCTCCTTGACTTGGGAGCTCTGGAATTTGGCAATAATATTCCTAGGAGTTTTCTTTTTGGGATCTTTTTGAGGAAGTGATCGGTGGATTCTTTCCACTTCTTTTTTTACCCTCTGGCACTAGAATATCTGGGCAGTTTTCCTTGATAATTTGTTGAAAGATGATATCTAGGCTCTTTTTTGATCATGGCTTTCAGGTAGTCCAGTAATTTTAAAATTATCTCTCCTGGATCTGTCCTCCAGGTCAGTGGATTTTCCAATGAGATATTTCACATTGTCTTCCATTTTTTCATTCCTTTGGTTCTGTTTTATAATATCTTGATTTCTCATAAAGTCATCAGTTTCTACTTGCTCCAATCTAATTTTTAAGATAGTATTTACTTTCTGCCTTTCAAGGCATTCTTCTCTTCATTGGCTTTTTGGAGCTCTTTTGCCATTTGAGTTAGTCTGTTTTTTAAGGTGTTATTTTCTTCAGTATTTTTTGGGTCTCCTTTAGCAAGTCATTGAGTTGTTTTTCATGGTTTTCTTGCATCACTCTCATTTCTCTTTCCAATTTTTCCACTACCTCTCTTACTTGCTTTTCCAAATCCTTTTTGAGCTCTTCCGTGACCTGAGACCAATTCATATAATTCATATTTTTATTGGATGCTTTTGATGTAGGATTTTGACTTTGTTGACTTCTTCTGGCTGTATGTTTTGGTCTTCTTTGTCACCAAAGAAAGATTCCAAAGTCTGAGTCTGAATCTGAGAGCATTTTCACTGCCTGTTCATGTTCCCAGCCAACTAGTTGACCCTTGAGCTTTTTGTCGGAGTACGACTGCTTACAGAGTAGAGAGTACTCTGTCCCAAGCTTGAGGGGCTGTGCTGCTCTTTTCAGAGCTATTTCTACACAGCAAGCTCTGCCACACCAGCACTCCTTCTCCCCCAAAAACCTCCAACCAGTATTGTGGCCCAGATCCAGGCAGGGCAAAGCAGGCTTTGCACTCCTGCTCTAATCTGCTACTTGATTCCTCCCAACAAGTGGGCCTGGGGCCAGAGGCAACTGCAGCTGTAGCTCTGGAAGCAGCCTCAGAGCTGCACCACCTCCACTGCCCCTGAGGTGCTGGCCACCCGCAAACTCCTTTCACTCTGTCCCAGCAGCTTTTCCCACTAACCTTTTCTGTTGTCTTTTGCATTTGTGGGTTGAGAAGTCTGGTAACTGCCAGAGCTCACTGATTCAGGTTGCTAGGGCCTGTTCCACCCGGCTCCAGGTCTGGTTGGTTTGGGCATGGCCCATGCTGGGTTCTGCTCTGCTCCACTCCCAGCACTGTGCAATGGACCCTTCCCAGTGACAATCCAGGCTGTCCTCGGCTGGAGCCCTGCTTCCCTTTGCTATTTTGTGGGTTCTGAGCCATTTTTATAGGTGTTTGGAACAACCTGGGGGAGGCTTAAGCAAGTCCCTGCTTTCTAGCCACCATCTTGATCATGAATTTTCAAAATACATAAACAATTAGAATAAGCTTTTTATTGTTCCCCTTAGTTCTTTCATGTCAGTCATACTCAAGACTATGATGGAGCCAGTTCAAATCTGCTCATGAGAGCTGATTGTTAAATTTTCATTGTGAGCATTCATATATTGGAAATCAGCCAACACTACAAATCAGAGCTTTATTTGTTGTTTTCTTGACTGATACTTTTGTACAAATAGATACTTTTCCTTTTTTAAAAAAATCTCTTTGGGAGATAGACCTAGTACTGGTATTTGCTTGATCAAAGGTTATGAAGAGATTTTTAGCCCTTTTAGGTATAATTCCTGATTGCTCTCCATAATGATTAGACCAGTTCACAATTCCTCCAGTAGTGCATTAGTGTCCTAATTTTCCCACATTCCTTCCAAAATTTATCGTTTTCCTTTTCTATAATATTAGTCAATTTGATAGCCCTGAAGTAGTACTTCAAAGTTGTTTTCATTTGTATTCCTAAAGTCAATAATAGTTTAGTGCATTTTTATGTATATCCACCAGTTATTTATTTAGATAGTGATAGCATTTTCCTTTGTGAGTCCTCTGTACTTCTCCTGGATCATTGTGTTGCTGAGAAAACTGGAGTCATTCATTGTTGATCATCACTCAATGTTGCCAACTCTATATACAATGTTTTCCTAGTTCTACTCATTTGACTTTGCATCAGTTCATATATGTGTTTCCAGGTTTTTCTGAAGTCTCCCTATTCATCATTTCTTATCACATAATCTTATTCCATTATATTCATATACCATACCTTGTTCATGCATTCCCCTATATGACTATAGATAGCTTTGATTTCTTCATCTGGAAACTGCTCATTCCTATCTTTTGACAATTTATCTATTGCATTTTTACAAGTTTGACTTTGTTCTCCACATATTTGAGAAATGAAGCTTTTATCAAAGATACTTTTTGTAAAAAATAAAAATTGTTTCCCAATTTCTGCTTTTCTTCTAATCTTGGTTGCATTGACTTTGTGCAAAACTCTTTACATTTAATATAATCAAAATCATCCATTTTATATCTCATAATATTCTCTATCTCTTTTTTTAGTTTAATAATATTTATTTTCACCCTAGTTACATGTCAAGAAAATTTTTAGCATTCACTTTTACAAGATTTTGAGTTAGAAATTTTCTCCCTCCCTCCCCTTCCCACTTCTGAAAATGGTAGGCAGTATGATATAGTTTATACATGTGCTATTATGTAAAAATATTTCCATATTAGTCACAGTTGTAAAAGAAGAAACAGAACAAAAGGAAAGAAAAATGTGAGAAAGAATAAAGTAAGTGAAAAAATATGCTTTGATATGCATTCAAAGTCCATCAGTTCTTTATTTAGATATTGATAGCGTTTTCCTTCATGAGTCTTTTGTACTTGTCTTGGATCATTGCGTTGCTGAGAAAAATTCAGTCATTCATAGTTGATCATCACACACTGTTTCTGACATTAAGTACAGTGTGTTTTCCTAGTTCTGCTCATTTCACTTTGCATCAGTTCATACATGTCTTTCCAGGTTTTTCTGAAATCTGCCTATTTATCATTTCTTATCACATAATAGTATTCTATTATATTTATATACCATAGCTTGTTCATGCAGTCCTCAATTAATGGGCATCCTCTCAGTTTCCAATATTTTGCCACCATGAAAAGGACTGCTATAAATATTTTTACACATGTAGGTCCTTTTCCATTTTTTATGATATCTTTGGGATATAGACCTAGTAGTGGTATTGTTGGTTCAAAGGGTATGCACAGTTTGATTGACCTTCTGGCATAGTTCCAAATTGTCCTCCAGAATGGTTGGATCATTTCACAATTTCGCCAACAGTGCATCAATTTTCCCACATCCTCTCCAAAAGTTATCATTTTCCTTTTTTGTCATATTAGTCAATCTGATATATGTGAGGTGGTATCTGAGTTTTTTTAATTTGCATTTCCCTAATCAAAAGTGATTTAGAGTACTTCTTCATATTCCTATATATAGCTTTGATTTCTTCATCTGAAAGCTGCCTGTTTATATCCTTTGACCATTTATCAATTTGGGGAATGCCTTATATTCTCATAAATTTAACTCAGTTTTCTATATATTTGAGACATGAGGCCTTTATCAGAGATACTTGCTATGAAGATTATTCCCCTTTCTGCTTTCCTTTTAATCTTGGTTGCATTGGTTTTGTTTATACAAAAGCTTTCTGATTTAATATAGCCAAAATGATCTATATTACATTTTGTAATGCTTTCTATCTCTTGTTTGCTCTTAAATTCTTTTCTTCTCCATAGATCTAACATGCTCTCCTAATTTGTCAATGGTATTGTCTTTTATGTTTAAATCAGGTACCAATTTGGAGTTTATCTTTGACCATATACAGTATGAGATGTTGGTCAATACCTACTTTTTGCCAAATTGTTTTTCAGTTTTCCTAGAAAGTTTTTGTCAAATATTGACTTCCTATCCCAAAAGCTTGGATCTTTGAGTTTATAAAATTAGATTACTGTGGTCATTTACTGCTGTGTATTATGTACCTAATCTATTCTACTGATCCATCACTTTTGTTTCTTAGCCAGATTGTTTTGGTGATTACCACTTTATAATACAATTTGAGATCTGGTACTGCTAGGCTACTTTCCTTCATATTTTTTTCATTAATTCACTTGATATTCTCAACTTTTTGAACTTCCAGGTGAATTTTGCTATTATTTTTAGCCCTATAAAATAATCCTTTAGTATTTTGATTGGTATGGCACTGAATAACTAAATTAATTTAGATAGAATTGCCATTTTATCATATTGGCTTTGCCAAATCATGAGCAATTAATATTTTTCCACTTGTTCAGATCTGACTTTATTTCTGTGAAAAAGCATTTTGTGATTGTGTTCGTATAGTTCCTGGGTTTGTCTTGGCAGATAGACTCTCAAGTATTTTACGTTGTTTGCGGTTATTTTAAATTGAATTTCTCTTTCTATCTCTTGCTGCTGTACTTTGATGATAATATATAAAAATGCTGATGATTTGTGTGGCTTTATTTAATATTATCAACCTATTAGTCCTGTCCACTTTAAAAGATTGACCTGTGATGTAGATTAAAAGAGAAAAGTACAATCCACATGTGAATGATTGGGTGGAGATGGTAGGGGAATAGTGATGTCTCAAAATTAGATCCTGTATCAGAAATCCTTTTTTGTTCAAACCTTCACACTGTCATCATTAAAGGCAGATTATTAGTGCTGCCAAGAAAACCATCTAAGACTAATGGTTTCCTTGTAAGACTGCCTGATCTTGTGATTTTCTAGAATTTTCACACATAGATGTCCAGTTAAAACAACAACAACAACAATAAAACACAGAAATACTTGCTGCACAGTTGGATGATTTAAATCTTCTCTTTCACATTCTATTCCATTTCCCACTGGCTAAATCACAATGTAAATTGTGCCTCCAGGCAGGAAATAAATCTTCACAAAGTTTATAACTTTTATGTTTGAAACATTTATAAATTTTAGAGTCTGTTTACAAGAAATTTAATAAAGATGCAGTAAATGATTTAGTAATTATTTTCCCCTTGGTTTTAGATAACAGAGAAGAAAGATGGACATTTTAAAATTGGGGAAACTTGTACTATTTGAGAGTGGAAACTTTGTTTTCTTTGTGCAATTTGCCCAGAAAAAAGCCCGCAATCTAATTTCTAACAAGTACATAATTTAAGTTCTTTATTGATTTTGCAGTCAGAAGTTCCATAAAGACCTTCTGATTCTAGTTTTATTTATCACAGTACAATTCTAGAGCATAGAATGCAAAAGCATAGAATGACCTTTGGGATCATCTGGTTTAACCATTTTATTTGATAGATGAGAAATTGGAAGCCCATTGAGAGGAAAAGAATTGCTCAAGGTCATAGCTAATTAAGAGTGGAGTAAACTTTAGAATCCAGCTCTTTGGGATCCAGTATTGTGAATCCGCTTCTCTTTTCATGGCACTCCTCTAGTCAGAATACTACTTTTAATAATTTTAATAGGATCATAAACAATAAAAATCAGAGAAAGGTCAATTGTAGGGGTAGCATGACATTGTGGATAGAGTATTGCATTTGGAGTTCACTTACCTGTATATAAGCTGAGTTTGGACTGAAGAAGACCTGGACCAGGTTTTTCTCTGAAACGTGCTAGATATGTGACTTGTTCAAGTAACTTAACCTCTATATGCCTCAGGAGACTCTAGATTTTGTGTACTAAGTCATTGACATATTTCTATCTTTTAGTGGAGTTTTTTATCTTGTATTCATGATTTAATTATTTAAGATAGCATGCACAGGAGAACTTCGTGGAGACCAGATGGAAGAGTAAAGAGTGGGTTGCTCTTAACCTCCCTTGTTGACCTTGAAAAACCCATAAAATGTTGCCCCAGGAAAAATCCTAGAACAGCAGAGCCAACAAAAAGATGGGGTACAGCAGTCTTTTAGCCCCAGAGGTTTGGGGGATTAACAGGAAAAGTCCCTATTGCTGTAGTGGAAGGGAAACAGTACAGGAGGGGAGGCAACCCAGAAAACCAACAGCAAGCTCCACCACAGCAAACCAGCAGGAGATCCTGAGCCCCAGGGTAGTGGAGCAGGTAAGCAGCAATGCCAGGAACCCACCCACCCACCCAACCCCCACATACCTTGGCACAGCCAAAAGAACTGGTAGGTTCCAGCTCAGAACCTACCATGTGTTCTGGTGGATAGGCATCCACTAGCAGCTAAACCTACCCAAGCTTTAATACAGCCCCAGTGAGGAGGTATCCTCCAGTGGCCAGACCACTCACCCACCCCACCCTGCAAGCTTCAATGTAGCACCACAGATATACACAGAAACTTCACCTGACCTAGCCACACACCAGCCATCACCACCACCTCCAGCTCAGCACATGGTAAGCTACCAGAACCCTACAGCCACCAGCTGCCAGCATTCGAGGCCCCAGCACACAAAGCCAGTGACCAGGCCCCTGGGCCCTAGCACAAGAAGGCTGGGACAATGACCCCCTCCCATCCCCCAAAAGCAGAGATAACTTTAAAAGCCAGGAAAAAGGCAAAAGCCATGAGCAAAAAGCAATAAAGAAAAACACTGACCAGAGACAATTATTATGGTAACAGGGAAAATAAAAACAAAAATTCAGAAGAGAACAACATTGTCAATATACCAACATTCAAAACATTAAAGGGTAATATGAACTTATCTCAAGCCCAAAAACCCTTCTTAGAAGAGCTCAAGATGAATTTTAAAAGGAAAATAAGGGTGGGAAAAGAAAAACTGGGAAAAGAAATGAGAAGTGTGCAAGAGAAAATCAACAGCTTGGAAAAGGAAGGACAAAAATTGACTGTAGAAAACAATTTCTCTAAAAATACAGTTGGTAAAATGGAAAAGGAGATACAAAAGCTAACTGAAGAAAACAATTTGTTAAAAATCAGAGGGTGGCAGAGCTAAGATAGCAGAGTAAAACCAGAGACTTGATTGAGCTCTCCCCCAAACCCTCCAAATACCTATAAAATGACTCTAAACAAATTCTGGAGCAGCAGAAGCCTTAAAATGATAGAGTGAAACAAATTTCCACCACAAGACAACCTAGAAGGTCAATAGTAAAGGCCCGTTGTGCTAGGTTGGGAGAGGAACGTAGTTCCTTGTGGGCCATGACAACACAGATGGGGCAGAACAGGACGCAGGGCACTGAATCACTGGCAGTGTGGGGGTTTCAAGACTTCTCAACACCAAAATGCCAAAGACAACTTAGAAGGTCATTAGTAAAGGTCTGTCAGACCTGGGTGAGAGAGGAGGGCCAGCCCCAGCTCCAGGGCAGCAGTGGTGGTGGTAGCAGCAGCTTTCAGAGCTCTCAGCCCACAGATAGTAGGTGACTGAGCATCTGATCAGAGGGGGATTGCAAGGATCTCTTTGCTGGCACTGAGGCAGGATTCTCTTGTGTCCATGCTTGTATCTGGGTCGCAGTTCTGGGTGGCAGTCCTGGAGCAAGGAGGAATGCTGGCATAGCAGAGCTTGTGGCAGCAGTGGAGAGGAAATCCTCCTCACAGTTCCAAGGCAGAAAAGAGTGCTTGTGGTCACTCACAGACCAGAGCAAAGACCAGGAGAGGAGTGAATACACCTCCTTTGGTCATACCACCTTCTAAGAAATGAAAATTTATAAGTCCCTAGACATATCTCTGAAAACAGCTGCATAAACCACCTGAGGTTTAGGACAGTACACCCTTCATACTAGAAGCAGAGTCCTACCTTAATAAAGAGCTAAAAAGACAAGTAACTAGCTGGGAAAATGAGGAAACAATGTAAACAAACTCAGACTATAGAATCTTACTTTGATGACAAAGAAGATCAAAATGTACAACCAGAAGAAGACAACAAAGTCAAAGCTCCTACATCAAAAGCCTCCTAGAAAAATATGAATTGGTCACAGGCCATGGAGGAGCTCAAAAAGGAGTTTGAAAATCAAGCAAGAGAAGGAAAAGAAAAATTGGGAAGAGAAATGAGAATGATGCAAGTAAATCATGAAAAACAGGTCAACAGCTTGCTAAAGGAGACCCAAAAAATGCTGAAGAAAAAATACCTTAAAAAATACACTAACAAAAATAGCAAAAGAGGTCCAAAAAGCCAATGAGAAAAAAATGTCTTAAAAACAGAATTGGCCAAATGGAAAAGGAGGTCAGAAAGCTCACTGAAGAAAGTAATTCCTTAAAAATTAAAATGGAGCAAATGGAAGCTAATGACCTTATAAGAAATCAAAAAATTATAAAACAGAACCAAAAGAATGAAAAGATAGTAAACAATGTGAAATATCTCATTGGAAAAACCACTGACCTGGAAAACAGGTCCAGGAGAGATAATTTAAAAATTATTGGACTACTGGAAAGCCATGATCAAAAAAAGAGCCTAGATATCATCTTTCAAGAAATCATCAAGGAAAACTCCCCTGATATTCTAGAACCAGAGGGTAAAATAGAACTTGAAAGAATCTACTGATTACCTTGTGAAAGAAATCCCAAATGGAAAGCTCCTAGGAATATTGTAGCCAAATTGCCAAGTTCCCAGGACAAGGAGAAACTATTTCAAGCAGGCAGAAAGAAACAATTTCAGTATTGTGGAGACACAATCAGGATAAAATAAGATCTAACATCTTCTACATTAAGGGATCAAAGGGCCTGGAATATGATATTCCAGAGGTCAA
Source organism: Phalanger gymnotis (assembly GCA_028646595.1). Lineage (NCBI taxonomy): Eukaryota > Metazoa > Chordata > Mammalia > Diprotodontia > Phalangeridae > Phalanger > Phalanger gymnotis. Next base: position 165,471,896 of record CM053627.1, read on the forward strand.
AGGAGATAAGATTAAAACCAGGAATTACCTACCCAGCAAAACTGAGTATAATCCTTCAGGGTACAAATGGACATTCAATGAAATAGAGGACTTTCTGGCATTCTTGATGAAAAGACCAAAGCTGAATAGAAAATTTGACTTTCAAATATAAGAATCAAGAGAAGCATGAAAAGGCAAATGGGAAAAAGAATTCATAAGGATCTTATTAAAGCTGAACTGTTTACATTCTTACATGGAAAGATGATATTTGTAACTCATGAGACCTTTCTCAGTATTAGGGTAGTTAGAGAGAATGTATACATACATACATACATACATACATACATACATACACACATATGCATATATATGCATATATATATATACATACACAAATGTATGTATTTATGTGTGTATAAATTATCTCACATAAATGATGCAAGAAAAAGCTTTTCCAATGGAGGGGAAGAGCAGGGTGGTAAGAGGGAATGAGTGAACTTTACTCTCATTAGATTTGGCTTAGGAAGGGAATAACATACAATTAGGTATTAAAATCTATCTTACTCTAAATGAAAGTAGAGAGGAAGTGGATAAGAGATAGGGGAGGGGTGATAGAGGAGACAGCAGATTGGAGGAGGGATAGTCAGAAGCAAACACTTTAGAGGAGGGAGAGGGTCAAAAGAGATAACAGAATAAAGAGCAGTGGGATAGGATGGAAGGAAATATAGTTGGTCTTTCACAACATAATTTTTATGGAACCATTTTGCATGACTACACATGTATAACATTGAATTGTTTGCCTTCTCAATGAGGGTAAGTGGGGGGGGGAGAAAATGTAGAGCTCAAAGTTTTAAAAATGAATGTTAAAAATTGTTTTACATATAACTGGGAAATAAGATATACAAGCAATGGGATATAGAAATCTGTCTTGACCTATAGAAAAATAGAAAGGAAGGTGATAAGAATGGGGGAGGGGGTGATGGAAGGGAGGGCAGATTGGAGTAAGGGAATAATCAGTATTCATGCCATCTTGGGGTGGGGGAGGGGAGAAATGGGAAGAAAATTTGCAACTCAAAATCTTGTGGAAGTAAATATTGAAAACTAAAAATAAATTAATTAATAAAAAGAAAAAAAGAAGCAAAAAATGGAATTGGGCAAGCTAATGACTCTATGAGACATCAAGAATCAGTCAAATGAAATCTCAAGAAAGAAATGATGGAAGAAAAAATAAAATACTTCATTGGAAAACAACTGACTTAGAAAATAGATCCAGAAGAGATAATTTAAGAATTATTGAAGACCATGATCAAGAAAAAAGCCTGCATGGCGTCTTTCAAGAAATAATCAAGGAAAATTTCCCTGAAGTCCTAGAACCAGAGGGTAAATTAGTCATCTAAAGAATCCACAGATCACCTCCTGAAAGAGATCCCAAAATGAAAACATCAAGGAATATTGTAGTCAAAGATTCAGAATTATCAGAAAATACTGAAACAGCCAGAAATAAACAATTTAAATATTGTGAAAGCACACTCAGGATTACATAAGACCTTGCAACTTCTGCCTAAAAGACCAGAGGGCTTGGAATATGATATTCCATAAGGCAAAAGAACTTGGATTTCAACCAAGTATCAACTACCCAGCAAAATTGAGTATAATCTTTCAGGGGAGGAGATGGATATTCAGTGAAATAGAGGACTTCCAAATCTTGCTGATGAAAAGACCAGAGCTCAATGGAAAATTTGATTTTCAAATACAGGACTCAAGAGAAGCATAAAAAGGCAAACAGCAAAGAAAAAAGATATTATTCAATAAGAGCATACTGTTTACACCCCTACAAGGGAAGATATTGGTAACTCTTGAGAACAGTATCATTATTATGACATTTAGAAGGAATATACATAGACAGAGGGCATGGGAATAAGTTCACTTTGATGTGATGATAAAACATCTAATTAAGTGGTGAAATGGGAGAAGAGGAAAGGAGGAGGCAGAAAGTCTTTCATCACTTGAAGAGGGACAAAGATGTGTTACAGTAGATGGAAAGAAGAAGAGAAATTAGTGTTGTTTGAACCTTACTCTCATCAGATTTGGCTCAGAGAGGGAATAACATACTGATTTAGGTATAGAAATCTAATTTACCTTCTAGGAAGGGGGCGGGGAAAGGAAAGTGAGGTGGGAGGGGCAGAGAGAAGGGAAGGAAGAAGTAGGAGGGGAAAAGGGAAAGAAAATGGAAGCAGCTGATAGAGGGGAGGGCAGATTGAGGGAGGTGGTGGTCAAAAGCAAAACTCTAGCAAGGAGGGAAAGGGAGAAAGGAGAAATAAAAGCATAAACAGGTTGGGGGGAATAGGATGAAGAGGAAGACACAAATAGGAATCATAACTGTGAAAGTGAATGGTATGAACTCTCTCATAAAGTGGAAGCAGATAGCAGAGTGGATTAAAAACAAAAATCCTACAATATTTTCTTTACAAGAAAGACTTTTGAAACAGCTGGAGTAGAATATATTATGCTTCAGCTGAAGTAAAATAAAAGCATGGGTGGTAATCCTCATCTCAGACAAAGCAAAAGCAAAAGTGGAAGTAATTAAAAGACATAAGGAAGGAAACTACGTCATGCTAAAAGGCACCATAATGAATGAAGTAATATCATTACTAAACACATATGCACCATATAGTATAGCATCCAGATTCTTAGAGAAGAAGTTAAGGGACCTGAAGGAAGAAATATATGACAAAACTATGCTAGTGGGGGACCTCAAACTCCCCTTCTCAGACCTAAATAAATCTAACCACAGAAAAAGAAAGAGGGAGGTAAATAGAATTTTAGAAAAAATAAATAAGGTAGACCTCTGGAGAAAATTGAATGGGGACAGAATGGAATATACCTTTTTCTCAGCAGTACATGGTGCCTACACAAAAAATGACCATGTGTTAGAGGATAAAAACCTCACCATCCAATGCAGAAAGCCAGAAATATTAAATGCACCCTTTTCAGATCATGATGCATTAGAAATCATATGTAATAAAGGACCAAGGAAAGATAGACTAAGAATTCATTGAAAACTAAATAATCTAATCTTAAAGAATGAGTGGGTCAAATAACAAATCATAGAAATAATCAATCACTTCATCCAAGAGAATGACAACAATGAGATAGCATACCAAACTCAAGAATACAGTGAAACTGGTTCTTAGGGGAAGTTTTATATTTCTTAATATTTACATGAATAAAATAGAGAAATAGGAGATTAACGAATTGAGCATGCAACTAAAAAAGCTAGAGAAAGAACAAAAATCCCCAATTAAGTACCAAATTAGAAATTCTAAAAACCAAAGGAGAAATTAACAAAATTGAAATTAAGGTAACTATTGAACTAATAAATAAAAGTAAGATGCTTTAACAATAGATAAACTTGTGGTTAATTTGATTTAAAAAAATAAAAAGAAAGAAGAAAACCAAATTACCAGTACCAAAAATGAAAAGGCTGAGTCAACACCAATGAAGAGGAAATTAAAACAATAATTAGAAGCTATTTTGCCCAACTGTATGCCAATAAATTTGACAATCTTAGTGAAGTGGATAAATATAAATATAAAATATAAAATTGCCCAATATATAATATTGCCCAAATTAATAGAATATAAATTGCCCAAATTAATAGAAGAGGAAATAGAACACTTAAATAACACCATTTTTGAAAAAGAAATTGAACAAGCCATCAATGAATTCCCTAAGTAAAAATCTCCAGGGCCAGAAGCCTTTATAAGTGGATTCTATCAAACATTTAAAGAACAATTAATTCTAGTACCATATAGATTATTTGGGAAAATAGGTGAAGAATGAATCCTACCAAATTCTTTTTATGATACAAATATTATGCTGATACCTAAAGTAGAAAGAGTCAAAAGAGAGAAAGAAAATTATAGACCAATTTCCCTAATGAATCTGGATGCAAAAATTTTAAGTAAAATATCAGCAAAGAGATTACAGCCACTTATCATTAGAATAATACATTATGAGCAGGTAGGATTTATACCAGGCATGCAGGACTGGTTCAATATTAGGAAAACTATCAGGATAATCGATCATATCCACAACAAAACTAACAGAAATCATACAATTATCTCAATAGATGCAGGAAAAAAAAAAACTTTTGACAACATACAACACCCATTCCTTTTAAAAACACTAGAGAGCACAGGAAAAAATGGAGTCTTCCCTAAAATGATAAGTAACATCTACCTAAAACCATCAGCAAACATTATATGTAACAGGGACAAGCTGGAAGCATTTCCAATAAGATCAAGGGTGACACAAGTATGTTTGTTATCACCAGTTATTCAATATTGTACTAGAAATATTAGCTTTAACAATAAGAGAAGAAAAAGAAATTGAGAGAATTAGAATAAGCAAAGAAGAAACAAAGCTATCACTCTTTGCAGATGATATAATGTTATACTTAGAGAATAATAGAGAATCAAGTAAAAAACTGCTTGAAATAATAAAAAATTTTAGCAGAGTTGTAGCATATAAAATAAACCCACATAAATCACTGGCATTTCTGTATATTACTAACAAAGCCCATCAGCAAGAGATAAAAGGAGAAATTTCATTTAAAGTTACTATAGACATTATAAAATATTTGGGAGTCTACCTGCCAAGACACACCCAAAAACTATATGGATGCAATTACAAAACATTTTTCACACAATTAAAGTCAGACCAAAATGACTGGAAAAACATCAGTTGCTCATGGGTAGGATGAGCTAATATAATAAAAACGACAATTCCAACTAAATTAATTTACTTATTCAGTGCCATACCAATTAAACTACCAAAAGTATTTTATAGAGCTAGAAAAAAATAATAACAAAATTCATCTGAAGAAAAAAAGATCCATACTATCAAAAGAATTAATGAAAAGAAGTGCTAGGGAAGGTAGACTAGCCATACCAGGTCTTAAATTGCATCATAAAACAGTAATCATCAAAACTACTTGGTGCTGGCTAAGAAACAGAGCAAGACACAGTAGTCAACGACTTATCGTAATCTACTGTTTGATAAATCCAAAGACTCTAGCTTCTGAGATAAGAGCTCACTATTTGACAAAAACTGCTAGGAAAACTGGAAAATAGGATAGCAGAAACTAGGCATAGACCAACATCTTACACTGTGTACCAAGATAAAGTCAAAATGGGTACACGATTTAGATATAAAGGCTGATACCCTAAGCAAATTGGGAGAGCAAAGAATAGTTTGCCTGTCAGATTTATGAGAACAGAAGAATTTATGACCAAACAAGAGATAGTGAGCATTATGAAACGCAAAATGAATCATTTTGATTACATTAAGTTGAAAAGTCTTTGCACAAACAAAGCCAATGTTGCCAAGATTAGAAGGGAAGCAGAAAACTGGGAAACAATTTTTACGACCAATGTCTCTGAAAAGGCCTCATTTCTAAAATATATAGGGAACTGGGTCAAATTTATAAGACTACAAGTCATTCCCCAATTAATAAATGGTGAAAGTATATGAACAGGCCGTTTTTAGAGGAAAAAAATAAAGCTATCTATAGTCCTATGGAAAAATGTTCCAAATCACTATTGATTAGAGAAATGCAAATCAAAGCAACTCTGAGGTACCACATCACACCTGTCTGATTGGCTCACATGACAAAACAGTAAAATGATAAATGTCAGAGAAGATATGGGAAAATTAGAACACCAATCATTGTTGATGGAGTTGTGAACTAATCGAACCATTTTGGAGAACAATTTGGAACTATGCCCAAAGGGCCATAAAAGCTGTGCATACTTTTTTGACCCAGCCATATCACTTCTAGGGCTGTATCCCTGTTATGGTAATTAAGGTGGGATTTTTTTTTTTTTACCGTTTTCTTTTTTGGAGCACTTAGGTAATCAGGTGCCTTTGATGAGTCTGGCCTGTTTCTTTGATTAAATTGGGAGTCTTTGATGACCTGCTTAAGGGAAGCCTGTCAAAGGAAAGTCTAATTCACATAGGTGTGAGTCACATGATTGTGCCCCCCTTGACCCTGAACAGGGTATATAAACTCAAGAGGTTAGCGTTTTGCTTGGGGCTCTCACTCAATGGAAGAGTGTTGTGTGATTTGACCAGAGGAGACTCTGGGTAGCCATTGTTATGGAGCCTCCCAGCTTGAAAACCCAGATGTTGCTGCTTCCCTGATAACTATGTACTGAAATGTTGGACAGAAAGCTAGAAGCCTGCTTACGTGTTTGTGTTATTTGATCTGTGATATTTTCTGTTTGTAATTTTCTGTTTATATTTGCTCTGAAGTTCAGGGTGCTGGCTTTTCCCCCTGAATTAAGTGAATTATATATGTATGTTTGATTAAAGTGTGATTGTTAACTCCTTAAAGTTGCTTTCTTTAGAAAAACAGATCGAAGAACCTATGCTGGCAGCTCTTCAATGTGCTGATGTTGTTGGCCTTACACAGCCACAGTAGCAGCAAGCCACATTGTTGTTACAATCCCAAAGAGATCATACAAATGGGAGAAGGACCCACATGCGCAAAAATATTTATAGCAGCTCTCTTTGTTATGGCCAAGAATTGGAAATTGAGGGGATCACCATCAACTGGGGAATGGCTGAACAAGTGATGGCATTATCAATTTAATGGGATACTATTGTTCCGTCAGAAATGATGAGCAGTTGGACTTTAGAAAAACCTGTAAAGAATTACACGCGTAGAGCACCAGCCCTGGAGTCAGGAAGACCTGAGTTCAAATCCAGCCTCAGATACTTGACACACTTACTAGCGGTTTGACTTTGGGCAAGTCACTTAACCCCAGTTGCCCTGCCCCTCCAAAAAAAAAAAAAAAGACTTACATGTACTGATGCTGAGTGAAGTGAGCAGATCCAGAAGAACATTTTACATAGTAACAGCAACATTGTACAATGACTAACTTTAATAGACTTATATCTGCTTAGCAATGCAAGGATCTAATACAACTCCAAATGACTCACAATGGAAAAAGAACTATGGAGTCTAAATGCAGATCCAAGCATACTATTAGGTCTCTCAATTTTTTTTGTTTCTTCTTTCATGTGGTTTCTCCCATTGGTTCTAATTTTTCTTTATAATATGACTAATATGAAAATGTTTAATATGAATGTATATATGGAGCTTGTATCAGATTGCATGCCATCTTGGGGTGGGGGAGAGGAGGAATGGGGAGAAAATTTGGAACTCAAAATCTTATGAAAGTTAATGGTGAAAACCAAAAATTAGTTAATTATTAAAAAAAAGATAGCATGCACAGATTGAATTAGGAAGCAACATGAATACTGAGAAAGAGTGTCTTAATTGGAGTGAGAAGATCCAAGTTTAAATTCCAGCTTTGCTACTTACTTTCTCTGTGATAGGGGATGGAGGTAAGGGATGAACTTCTAAGGTCTCTTCAAGGCAAGTCAGACCACCACTACCTTGACCTCTTTATCCCCTAAGGTCCTGATGAAGACAACTCAGGATCCTGAACCTAATATCCTTGGGGAAGGGGAAGGGGAAGGGAATAAGCATTTATTAAGCACCTACAATGTGCCAGGCACTGTGCTAAATACTTTAAACATATTTCATTTAGTCCTCACAAAAACACAGTGAAGTAGGCATTATTAACAAGAATAGCAATATTTCCAGAACAGTGCCCTCAGTCACTGTCATAAGAAGCAATCCCTGTGGAGATGTAGTCTGGCAGCTGTTCCTGTAGGCACTACAACTTCAGCTGCTGAAGATTCAGAAAAAGAAAGTTTTTGTCCCCAAAGTCCTTGGCACTGTCAAATAATTCTTCATCAGAAATTGATATCGCATTATCAGTTATTAAAGGAGAGGCACCAACATCAGTTTTGACACTGCACCCTAATGACCTTGAAACTTGTTGATCTGACTTGTGGCTGACTTTCCTATGTATTGTCTCCATAAGAATGTGAGCTCCTAGAAAGCAGGGATTGTTTTACTTTTTTATATGTATCCCCAGAACTTAGTTCAGTGCTATGTATATAGTAAGTGCTTAATAAATATCACTTTTATCATTTGTTCATTTATTCATCCATTCTTCTAGTTCTAAATTTATGTAATTAATTTTTCATATGCATCCCCTCATTTCACCTGGTCATGATCCTAGTGCATGTCTTTATCATTTCCTCTTTGGATTATGCTGATAGCTGTCTACCCTATTTTCTCACCTCTAATCTCAAAGTCCTCCAACCCACCCTAAATTCAGCTGCTATATTAATTTTCCTAAATTTCTGCTTTTGCCATTTCACTTCCCTATTGAAAAATCTTCAATGGCTCCCCATTGCCTATTCAGTACAAAATCCTTTCTTTGAATTTAAAGGTACTTTATATTCTTGTCCCAAAGTAATAATAGTAATTGCCTGTATTTATTATTCCAAAGTGTTTCACATATATTATCTCATTTAATCTTCATAGCAATCATAAGAGGTAAGGAGTATAATAATTATACTCCTCATTTAATAGAGAATAAAAGTGAGGCTTATTTGGGGGTATAAATCTAATAAGTGGTAAAATGGTAACTTGAACCCCTTCACAATCTGACTCCAATACGCCCCTCTGGGGTCATTTCATATTACTTCCCTTCATGTACTCCACATTCCAGGCCAAATGGCTTCTTTGCTGTTCCCTCACTCGACATTCCATCTTTTATCTTTGTGCCTTCGTAAAAGCTGTCCTCAGTTTTCATACTGTACACTCTTCCTCTTATCAATCCTTCTTTCTAAGAATCTATCTGTTCTTTCATCCATCCATCCAAACATATTTATTAAGTACTTACTATGTGTCAGGCACTGTGATTATCCTTAACTTTCTTCAGTCAATCAACATTTAAGAAGGCTACTATGTGCCAAGCACTGTGCTAAACCTTGGGGATGTGAAAAGGGGCAAAACACAGTCCCTGCCCTCAAAGAACTTACAATTTTGGGGGGAGACAACATGCAAACAAATATATACAAAACAGTCTATATATCTATAACTATATCTATATCTATCTGTCTGTCTATCTATCTATTTATCTATCTATCTATGTATACAGGATAATTAGGAAATAATTAAAAGAATGAAAGCACTAGAATTAAAAGAGGTTAGGGAAGGCTTCCTGTAGAAAGTGCTATTTTAGTTGAGATGTAAAGGAAGCCAGAGAGTAGTTGCAGCAGAGGACCAAGAGCATATCAAGCATTGAGGGACAGCTAGAGAAAATGTCTGGGGCTGAGAGATTGAGTGTCTTGTTCACAGAACAGCCACCAGGCCAGTGTCACTGGATGGAAGAGTACCAGTTGAAGAGTAATGTATAAGAAAACTGGAAAGGTAAGAGAAGGTTAGGTTATGAAGGACTTTGAATGCCAGAATATTTTGTATTTGATTATGGAGGCAATTTTCCTAAAATGCAGGAAAACCACTTTAGTGGCTAAATGGAGAATGGATTGGAGTAGGAGACTTGAGGCAGGAAGACTAATCAGCAATCTATTGCAGCAATAAAGGCATGAGGTGATGAGGGCCTCACTAGAGTGGTGGCAATGTCAGAAGAGAGAAGGGGGCATATTGGAGAGATGTTGCAAAAGTGAAATCGGCAGGCTTGGACAAACAGCTTGGATATGGTTGGTTGGGGGTGGTGAGAGATAGTGAGGAATCTAGGATGACTCCTAGAGTTGTGAGCCTGAGGGACTGGGAGAATGGTGTTGCCTTCTGCAGTAATAAAGTAGGAAAGGTCAGAGGGTTTTTAGGGAAAGATAATGAGTTCTGTTTTGGACATAATGGGTTTAAGATGTCTACTGGACATCGAATTTGAGATGTATAAAAGGCAGTTGGAGATGTGGAATTGGAGGTCAACAGAGAGATTAGGGCAGGAAAGATAGATTTGAATATTGTCAGTATAGAGATGGTAATTAAATCCATGATCACCAAGTGAAATAGTATAGAGGGCAAAGAGAAGAGGACCCAGGACAGAATACTGAGGTTCTACTGTTATATCCTTCTCCTACCTCCCAAGGGAAGCTTTTTCTAATACCCTTACTTAATAGGGTTCTTTCCCTTCTAAAGTCAATTGAATATAAGCTGCTTGAGGGAGGGGACTTTCACATTTATCTCTATACTCAGTGCCAAATACAGTGCCTTGTGTAGAGCCAGATCTTCTGACTAATCATTCCATTATTGTATGCTTCCTGCTTCCCTGACTGAAACTACTGCTCCATCCTGATTGTTTTTTTCATTATGGTGGTGTGAAAATTACTTAGGGCAAGCAATCATTTTGAGATGGTTTCATTGTGTAAGAGAAATGATTGTGTTTGTGTGCTTCTACTGACACTAGACTGATTGAGAATATCTGACTTTGACCAGATGAAACTGTATTGGGCTGATTTCTCCACTTTTTGTTAGTTCTCTGTCTCATTGTGCTCCACACACATTTTATTGCTCTCTCTGGTTAGGTTTTTAAAGCTGTGGTTTTAAAGAGTGGATATTACTCCCAGGAAATGTGCAGAAAGAGGAACCTCTTAAAAAGCACAAAAATATACAGCAGTGGCTATTGCTGTGGGGACGTCAAGCATTTCAAGGACCATCCGAGACCGCAGCAAAAAAAGGATCAGTTGCGCTCAATTTGCAAAGAAAACTGTAATCTGTAACAAACAAAAACACTAAGAATTGCTAGAACACACTGATTAATCCTAAGGGAAAAATACTTTCAGAGGCCTTGTACTTGGTGTGTTAACTGAGTTCTCTACAGTGTGGCATAGTCTTCTTGAAACTGGAAGACTGTGAAGGGGACCAGTCAAGATTCAAATGCTAATCATTGCTGTGAAGAAACAAAACAAAACATTCCTCATGTGCAAGATAATACAAAGACAAGATTGAAACCCTGAAGACTGGGGAATATTTTATTTTTGCCTGATGAAACTCACTTTTTCATTCAGCTATACCAAAATCATTGTTGGAAGGCCCATGGAGTCTGTAAAATTTGGGCAACTTCATCTTCATCTAGCCTTCCTTCCCCCAAAATATTTGGGGATTTTTAATTTTTAATTTGCTTAGAAGTCATCTCTATTGAGAGAATGATGAACTTGTGCAAATAATTGAGAGAGACACTTAGAAGTAAAATTCGTCCAGAATTACAGCAATTCCCAAATGTATATGGATTGACCCTTTGCCATGCCATATAATCATGAGAAGTTAAGAAATTTAACAGAAAGAGAGGGATAACCATAGTCCTGGAGCTTGCCTGATTTAAACCTCACTATAAATCTATAGCCTATAATCAAGGCTCACCTTGGAAAAACGCATTCAATCAAAGATACACTTAATATCCAGTATCAAACATGACGCAATTTTATAAAGAATTAAAGAACATGTGTCAAAATTCTATAAACTCAATATCAAATCATGTAAAACATCTGATTGCAGTAAAAGGACAAATTTCATGTTAAAAATTAAAAGTAACTAAAAAGTTACAATATTCGTTATACACATATTATCTAAATCAATATGTTATATATTTTTTACTTTGTCCTAAGTAATGCATGTACCACCATGTCCCTTAAACTCTGCCTGTAGCCCCAAAATGGGGAAAAACCCTTAAAAATAAAAACTTGTAAAATTTATTAGAATAATTTTTTCTATCACTTCAAAATATACTAAAGATACCCACCTCATCACTATGGGTCATAAGCTAAGCTTACATTCTACTAGAGAGTACTGCAGATACACAGATAAAGAAATACAAAGTATATTATTAAACAATTTTGTGAGTTTCTGTTCTCCCCTCCCTTTACCCCTAAGTCATCATATAGGGGGCAATTTTCTCAAAATAAGTTTTTCTGAGCCTAATTATTTTGGCCATTGGATGACACAGAGATCATTGCCAGGCCTATAAATGAAGCTTTTAGGGCTTGGTAGGATCTGACAAGACTTGGATTTTTCTAGGATAGCCCTTGAGAATCTAGTGGCATCTTTGTGACATTCATGATGAACCAATAAAGAAAGATTTTAGAGGAGGAATATAATATTTAATTGAAGAATAAAAAAGATTTCACAAGAACCCAAAAACATATGAACAGAGAATTAAAGAAGTTGATAGTATAGGTTTTAGTACCAGTTATGCCACTGAGAGTTATATGACCTTGGGCAAGTCACTTAATATAGCTACTCAATCAATAATTTCCTTATTTGTAAGAAGTAAGTTAGATGAGATGGTCTCTAAAGTCACTTCTAATTTAGAGATCCTGTGATTCTTGGATTTTAAGACTACAATATTGCTGAACCTAAAAGGCTGGCAGTCATTTATTTCTTTAAAAGGAAAATTATAAGCATGCTGCCTAATCAAAATGCTCTGCAGGCTATTCCAATATCCAATTAATAAGCTTTTAGAAATTTGCTCAGAGCTTTGCTATTCAGGTGTTTTAAATTCATTAGTTGCTCTTGAGAGGGAAATAGTTCATTTCCAGCTTAAGAGTCCACCTAGTACCTAAGTCTACACGCTTATACAAGATTTACTCAAGATGATGACATCAGCTCATGGGGTAGGAAGAATGGTATAAGGGAATTTGAGATCAACATATGTATGAGCCATTATCTGGGAAGTAAAAGAAGTGCAAACCAGAAATACTATAATTTTCTATTTCTTGTGTTGCAACTATTCCTTTTTGGCAAGGTTGGATTGACCTCAGCTAAGCAGGAAAGGCTGCCTCTCTTATCTTTCTGCATTGTTTCTGATGGAATTATCCATTTGAGTCAAGCAGGGACTAACATCCTTTTTTTTTATTCAAAAGCTAGTGTTTTACATAGCACTTTATGCCCTTACTTGATCTTTACAACAACTTTGTTGTGAGGTAAGTGTGATTATTATCTCCTTTTTCACAGATTAGGAAATGGAGTGAGAGCTTAACTGACTAGAGCTGCTAAGTGCCTGAGGAAGGATACAAATTCAAGTCTTCTTGACTCTATGACCAATATTCTATCTACTCACCTAGATGCCTATTTGAAAAACTCTATAATGAAAGAATACCAGATTAGAAGACAGAGTGTCTTAGTTCAAATAAAATCTCTTTGTATTGTTTCTTTTCTGGCCAGAAACCCTCAAGGTCTTCCCCTCTCAGAATTTTTTTTTTCTTGAATAGGTAAAAGAGGCTGCCTTTTGCTTCATTTCTTACCTAGCCTTATCACTGAATGGGTGTTGCCTCAGACAAACTGTGACCTGGGAAAGACCTTAGCTTAAAAAGGCCAAGGTCTCCTACTGCATCTGGGGCCATCCCAGTCATCTGGATCTATGTCTTTCCACTGGACTGAGATGGCTTTGTAGGAGAGAGTGAGGCAGGTGACTTTGCAGCCCCACCTCGATTAAATCCAATGCATTTGCAAGTCAAAACATCACCCTCCTGATGTCATTGGTTCTCTTCGAAAATGGACAAAATGGACAAAAAACAATCTGTGAGTAGTAGTAGCTGCCCCATGAGGGATCCACTGGCTGGTTCCACTACTAGTTTGTTTCTTCCTTCTTTCTTTTTTTCCTTCCTTACTTCCTCCCTCCCCCTGTCCACCTGGGGAATCATGTACTTATATGTGGGTGCTCTGACCAAAAGAAAAGTGGGTTTCTTGAAATAGAGCTCTGGAAAAACCAGGCTTTGGTAAGGCCCATTGGGATTCAAATGGAGCTACCTGCGTATGCTTTAAATCCAAGTCACTCCAGCTCTCACTGATTAGCCAATAATAAATCCCAGCCTATGCCTCTGTTGGTCATTGTTTGGGTTTTGATGACTCAGAGTGAGTGAAAATAACAATTGTTTCTGTTCAGGCCAGAAAACATGAGGGTCTTCCCCTCCCAGATTGATTTTTTTTTTTTGAGTAGGTAAAAGAGACCTTCTTTTGCCTCATTTCTTACCTAATTTTAATTACTCAATGGGCTTTGCTTCTGACAAACTGAGACCTGGGAAAGACCTTAGCTTAAAAAGGCCAAAGTTTTCTACTACATCTGGGGCTATATCCAGTTATCTGGATCTATGTCTTGCTACTGGACTCAGATGGCTCTGGAGGAGAGAGTGAGGTTGATGACTCTGCATAGCCCTGCCATGCTTAAATCCAATTTGTTTGCAAGTCAAAACATCACCTTCCTGTTGCCCTTGGTCTTCCTCCAGAACAAAGAACAAAGAACAACAATCTGTAACTATATGAGACTGGGTGTGTCACCCTCCTTCAGTTTCCTCCTTTATAAAATGAAAGTGGTTGGACTAGAAGACTTCTTATCCAAGTCTAATTTTAAGATTTAAAGGGACATTTAAGATCCTTTCTCTTCTAAAATCATGAGTCTATGCATACTAAGGTGATCTAGAGCATTCATGTACAGTCCAGCTAAGATTCTAAACTTGTAATATAAAAATATTCATAAACTACACCTCAAAGAAAGCCCATAATTGATTTTTAACCAAATAATGGAATTGTAGCTATTGTTACATCTGAAGTTGTCACTTGAGAATTTGCCCATCCGGACAAAAACGATGACTTGCCATAGAGTATGAATAGTACACTCAAGTTGCTTAAACTTAAATTTTTAAGTTTGATTTTTTTTCCCCCCTTAAGACCACGTGCTACCAAAGTCCAAATATTGCTGGGAAATATGAAAATAAATTATTATCTTAAAAAATATTTTCTTAAGAAAGAGAACCATAAATGGCCCCACTGGTATTTTTATAATAGAGCCAGGATGGAATAGTGGATAGCCTCTTAGGCTTGAAGACAGGAAGACTTAGGTTCAAATACTGCCTATGATAATTACTGTGCGAACTAGGGCAAGTCATAACATCTCTGAGCATCAGTTTTCTTATTTGTACAATGAAAATTGTAATAGCCCCTACTTCTCATGGTTGTTATGAGGATTACATAAGATAAATCAATAAATAAAAAAGTATTTATTAACCAAATACCTATGTGACAGGCTCTAAGGATTTATTAACTACCAGCCTATGTGATAGGCTCTGAGGATAGAGAGAAAAAAACAAAAAGTCCCTGCCTTTGAGGACCTTAGTTTATCACATATGTCAAACAGATACATTAAACAGATATGTATATATATGCATATGTATGTGTATATAGTCACCTATATGTACAAACATCCATACATATACATATGTAAATACACATGTGTATAAATGTACAAGCATATACAAAATAAATATATAATTTAGGGGAATAAGGTACTAGTAGTTAGGAGGATCAGAAAAGACCTTATGTAGAAGGTGATGTTTAAGCTAAGTTCAAAAGGAAGACAGGGGAAATAGCCTTTATAAAGGTAAAGAAATGGGAGACGGAGTGCCATGTGTGGGGAACAAGAAGAACAGCTTGGCTTGCTTGTAGAAAGTGTGAATGAGAAAAAGGCATGATGAGACTAGAAAGGTCTTTTGGCCCAGGTTTGAGATGACTTAAATCCCACAGAGAAAGTCGTTCTTGACCCTTGAGATAATAAGCAACCATCAGGGTTTATTGAATAGGAATGTTACATGGTTAATCCATAAATAAAATCACTTTTTAAGGTGTGTGAAGGATTGATTGGAATGGGGAGAAACTTGTTGTAGAAAGACCAATTAGGAGACTTAGTGTAGTAGTCAGTATGAAGTCTTGAGGGGGCCGGAGCCAAGATAGGGGCTGGAAAGCAGGGACTTGCATGAGCTCCTTGCCAGGTCCCTCCAAAACCCTATAAAAATGCCTCTGAACAAATTCTAGAACTGCAGAACCCACAAAATAGCAGAGGGAAGCAGGGCTCCAGCCCAGGACAACCTGGATGGTCGCTGGGTGAGGTCTATAGCACACGGAGCTGGAAGCAGAGGGGAGCAGAGGGGAGGGGAGCCCAGCATGGGCGGTGGCTGCAGGTCCAACCAGACCAGGAGCTGGGTGGAACAGGCCGTAGCACCCTGAATCAGTGAGCTATGGCAGTTACCAGACTTCTCAACCCACAAACACCAAAGACAACAGAGAAGGTTAGTGGGAAAAGCTGTGGGGACAGAGTCCCCTGGGCAGCGGCCAACTGCAAACTCCTTTCACTCTGTCATCGCAGTTTTTCCCACTAACCTTCTCTGTTGTCTTTGGTGTTTGTGGGTTGAGAAGTCTGGCAATTGCCACAGATCACTGATTCAGGGTGCTACAGCCTGTGTTGCCTGGCTCCCGGTCTGTTTGGTCCAGGTGCGGCCCATGCTGGGCTCTGCTCCACTCCCAGCATGGTGCAATAGACCTTACCCAGTGACCATCCAGGCTGTCCTGCTTCCTCCTTCTATTTTGTGGGTTCTGCAGTTCTAGAATTTGTTCGGATTCATTTTTTGCAGGTGTTTGGAGGGTCCTGGGGGAGAGCTTTAGGCAAGTCCTGCTTTACAGCTGCCATGTTGGCTCTGCCCCTGGAATACCTGGTTTTTAACCCTGAAAATTTGCCTTATCTGGATTTTCAGACTTTCACCCCCAGGTTGAGCACTCAGACTTGATAGAAAGCATAATGGCTACTCTCTGAGGGAAGAAGGTATATATTCCAATAATTAATAAACTCCCTATTGCCTCTAGGATCAAAGATACACTCCTATATTTAGTTTTTGAAGTCCTTTACAATCTAGCCCCTACCTTTTGCAACTCATTATACATTACAGCTTCCCCTGCACTCTTAGTGAGAAACAGGCAAACTGCTCATCTCTATGCTTCTCATACAGGACACTCTGTTTCTAGTCTCCATCCTCTCCGTGCCTGGAATACACTTCCTCTTCACTTCTACCTCCTACAGTTCTCCTCTTCCTTCAGCCACTGCTTTCTTCATGAAGCTTTTCCAGCTCTCCACCAGCTACTAGTGTTGTTCCTCCCACAGAACCTTGTAGTTAACTACATTGTATTTATTCATATGAATTCTTTATTTTTACAAAATGGGAATATAAAAGTGTCCTCCTCTACCTATTATCTTTCATTTACACTGAATATAGCTCATGTACACAATTATTTTTATTTTGGCTTCCCTGATTAGGGGAAAAGTTCCTTGAGGGCAGGGACCACACTTTTGCTTTTCTTTGTATTCCTAGCACTTAATACAGAACCTGGCTCATAGTAAGCTCTTAATAAATGCTTGTTAACTAATTGCATTTCAGTTCTAGATAGAGAATAAGGTTTGAATCCAGGAAGATGTGAGTTCAAGTTCTGCCTCTGATGAATGTTGTCTGTGTGACCCTGAACAGATTTCTTAACTTTTCAATGCTTTGGGCAACTTCCTACTATCAGGTAGAGAGATGCCTTTCATCTCCCTTCTTAAAACATCCAGCTGTTTGCTGTCGTGATTATCTTCCCATCTATCTCTTGCCAGCCCTCAGTAATCGGGCCCCTTGTAGGCTAAATGTGAAGGAACAATTGACCTTAGTACCTACCTATCAATGATTAGTTATATAGAAAAGTACCTAATTCCTTGGGAGAGGGATGGGCTTCCCCCTCACTAGCATCATGGTATCTTGAAATATTTTCCACTACAGGGTGGCAATTATCCAACCCCGCCCCCCAGCTCCCAATTAAGATGCCTTTTATGCTCTCTGCCCTGGGCATGATTTTCAGTGTGCAAGATGTCATACTTAGGGCTATCCCTACAATTTATAGTCTTAATCTGTTGCTAGGCCACTGAGAGATTATAAGACTTTCCTGGGTCTTCCTAATTCTAAGCGCTCTACTCTCTATACCATGTGGTGTCCCCATAAGCATATGTTTAAATGTTCCATTGTGCTGAATGGTTATACCTTAAAAATAATGATACCAGGGAGAGAATTGAAAGGTTTTATGGTTTGTCCTTGGAAGTTAACTCAAATAAAAAATCCTATGCTCTTTGTAGGGAGAGGCAGTGTGTCAAAATTGTTAAAGAGATGGCCTTAAAGCCTGGAAGACTTAGGTTTTCATCCAGCACTTGATTTATACTGGTTGTATGAATTAAAAGCACATCTCAATACTCTTAGTAACCACTTAAGATGATAAATTGTTTTCAGTTTTGACTGGCCCTTATGATTCCCAACAAGAGACCCTGTGAGATATAGACTAGCTTTGTGACCCCAGGAAAGGAAATATACTTTAGACACCTTCTCAGGGCTTGTCTACCAGGTCATTGCAATTGGGCCAATGTGCTGACAAAAGAGCTTTGTGAATGACCTAAGAGTCTGCAATAATTGTTGCTGCTTCCAGGACAGATATGGATTACTGGTTGAAATTGAAGACCTTTGTTTTTCTGTATCACATAGATCACTGTGAACAAGGCTTAGGCAGAGTATTAATTGTTTGACCATGGGCAAGAAACTTGATCTCAGTTAGCCTTTTCTTCATGTATGAAAGTGGGTTACAAGTAATTGCTCTATTTACTTCAAAGAGTTTTTGTGGGGAAAGTGGTTTGTAAATCTTGAAGGGCTGTATAAACATAAGGAATAGCAGCATAAAATATACTGTCAGAAAAATGTACAATCAGAAAAAGAAGTGGGCCAGTCACATAGCAAGACTGATGGATAAACAATGGACAATTTACCTGCTCCACTGGTACATAGGAAATATCATTAAAGATAGAGGAAGATCACCCACTTATTGGGTGGATCCCTACAATGTATTCATAGGAGGACATGAACAAGAATCACATAGAAGGAGAAGACGTGGATGAGTTGCAATCTGTATCATTGAAGGGGAGTATCCATGTAGTTGAGATCACAGCTCCATTGAACCATGGTCATATTATTTTAAAGTTTGATATTTACATTTTTAAAAAGCAGCCTCATGGAAAAAATATCTTAGCCTGAGTGACTTAAAATTGGAATGTCAGGTACCATGCCAAGCCGCTGGAGAGAAGATATTTGAGTCTGGACCAATGTAGAACATTCTATTATTCCATGCTTTAGGAAGCAAAGAAGAAAAGGGGCCCTAGAGCTCAAGAGGAGGAATTAATAAATTAAAGAACAGACCATAGGAAAGATGTGATTAAATATATAAGCATGGAGACTAGACTGGAATTCCACTGGTACAAGGAATTTCTTGATGAGGAAACTCATTTTTTCTGCAACTTACACACTGTGTTCTGTTCATTACTCACTGATTATGTTCTAATTCATTCTTCTTCATTCATAAACATTATTTTAGCATGCTAACTTTGGCTATGTGATCATTTGTTTAGTGCTGGAGGTGGGAAGGAGATAAAGTTGGTCTGGAATGAACATAATAGATCCAGTCAAGGTATAGGCTGTATGTTTAAAGTAGCAAAAAGATCATTGAGTTACCTTGCTGTAGTATCAGTGCCCATCATGTTTTAAGCCAGCCCAAGGTAACAATTGGGATAAGTAAGGGCCTGAGAGTGTCATATTTGAACCTGCATTCACTTCTCCAATTCAACATGAGCCCATCATTATAAACTCATTAAGGAGAATGAAAGAGAAGAATTCAGCACAGAGATTGCATTCAATTGCCTGGTCTCATCCTGAGTTCTTCTACCCCTTGTAATTGACCTCTATCTGCTTAAGATTCATTATGTGTAGAATATATGTAAGTGTATTTATGCTGACTGTTATGGTAATAATGGATGTTGAGAGACCTATTTAAAGCTTGCAAAATGCTTTCCATACATTACCTCATTTGAGTCTCATAACAGCATTATGAGGTTGATACTAGAGATATTATTATAGATTGAACCAATGTCCACTGGAGAGTGGGGTCAGGACTTTTTAATTAGATGCCCAACATAAAGTAGCAGAGAACAACTGAGTGCCATAACAAGAGGACATTAGTAATTCTGCGAATGTCACAAATGTGAATTGCCCAACTACTTGTGAATCCTGGGCATTTATGTACCATGTAGGTACCTTCATTTGTGTACCTTGGCTACACAAGATAATGCCACGTGTTCCCTGTCCACAAATACCTGCAATTCCCTCCCTGGTGGTGTATTATCTTGTGGGGGAGTGTACCCTATTTGTAAATAAGGGGATCTTTTCTCATGACTTCATTTGCTATGCTGTTCGATTAAATGTTCTCCCTTTCATTGATGTATCCTTTGGCAAGCTAGTAAAAGTAAGCACATCAATAGACGTTGGTAAGCTACGGCCTTAAGTAGCTACTAATGTTGAAAATAAATAGCTTTCCAAGGACCCTTACATAAGTGAAACCCTGAGTGCTACATAGCATTAATATAGAAAGTAGTATTACAGTAGAACACTGTGTTTGACTTTTTAAAAATTATAAATTTAAAATCAATGACAATCCTACTTCTCTCCTTCCCACTCCAATTGAGCAAGCAAACAAGAAAAACAAAACCAAAAATCCTATTACAAATACACAGTCAAGCAAAACAAATCCCCACATTGTCTGTTTATGCATTTATATGTGCATGTATTTATATTTGTATGTATTTACAAAATGTAATATACATACACATGTGCATGCACATACATATATATATATACACGTCTCGCTCTGTACTTTGAGTCCATAACTTTTTATCAAAAGATGAAGAGAAACTTTCATCACAGCTCCTCTGAAATTGTAGTTGTTCACTGGATTGAGCAGAGTTTCTGTGTCTTTTAAAGTTATTTGTCTTCGCAATATTGTTGTTTTTGTATAAATTGTCTCATAGTTCTGCTCACATCACTCTGCTTCAGTTAGTAAAGTCCAAGTCCTCCCAGGTTTATCTGAAAGTATCCCTTTCATCATTTCTTACAGTTTAATATTATTAAATCACATTCATAAACTGTAACTCATTTAGTCATTCCCAAATTGATGTATATGCCCTCAGTTTCCAAATCTTTACCATTACAAAAGGAGCTTCTATAAATATTTTTGTATATCCTTAGAGTTTTTTTTTTCAATTTAGGACTAATTACTCCCTTAATCTACCTCACTCTTATCTCCCTCCCCCTACTCCTGCCTTTTCCTTTTTGCTTCCCCATTGAATGAAATGTATTTCTATTCCCAGCTGTGTGTATGTATTCTCCTTTTCTTTGACTAGTTCAGATGAGGGTAATATTGAAGACATCCCCTCTCCCCACTTCCTCCTAGTTTGTTTAGGCTTCTACTTGCACATCCCAATTGTGTGAAATGATTTTCCCCATCCCTATTTTCCCTAAACCTCCAACCACCTAGGCTATTCTTCTTCCCTTCCCATCCCATCCTTCTTTTATTGCCATCAAAATATAACAGAACCAGTCTTAATCCCTCTGTCTAATTAGACCTAATTAAACTCCCTCTATAAGCCCTGATTGTGATATATTTTGAGGACACTCATGTACCATGTTCCCATATTAGAATGTAAAAAGTTTATCCTTGCTTGGTCCCTTATGAAGGTTCACTCACATTTATGGTGTCATGTTTCTTTTGACTCTTATATTCACATTTCACACTTTCCTTTCATCCAGAATGCTTGGAAGTCTTCTATTTAATTAAAGGTCCATTTTCCCCCATAAGACTATAGTCAGTGTTTCTGGCTTAATTATTCTTGGTTAGTAGCCTATGTTATTTATCTTTTGGAATACTGGGACTGAATTTTGAAATTTCTTTCAGGAGGTGACAGGTATGTTCTAAGACATCTGAAAATTTTCTTAATAATTTCCTGGAATATGTCTAGGTTTTTATTTTTAGTCATTATTCTCAGGTAGTCCAGTTGTTCATAAATTATTTCTCCTCATTCTGTTTTCTAGGTCAGGTATTTTTGCTATGAAATACCTCACATTTCTTTTTTAAATCTTTTGACTTTGTTTTAATATTTCCTGTCTTCTCAGGAAGTCATTAAGTTCTATTTGATCCATTATAATTTTAGGGAACTGGGTGTGGTTTTGTGCTAAGCTGTTAATTCTCTTTCTGATTCTTTCTTCCATAGCTCTAGCACTCTCAATTAATTTATTATGAAAAGTTAATCTTTTCAAAACTCTTGATTCATCTTTTCTAGGAATTTTTCTTTGAGCTTTTGCTTGTATTTGTTTTAGAGTTGCTCCTTCATTTGGGTTTATGGCTTCAGCATCATTATAAATATATGTTTTTTGGAGGGGATTCTTTTTTTGTTCAGTCATCCAGCCTACTCCTTGACCTTAGACTTTATATTAGGGTAGGCTCTGCACATTTCTGGAGGGAATGTCTTCACTGAATCTGTCTTGTGTAGGGGCCCATTGTTGCTTTCTTAGGATATTGAATGTTGTGTTATTCCACAACTTAGGCTGAGGTAGATTTGCCAATTAGCACTCCGTCTGGTGTCTTTTCTGTATCTGAGGGGAAGAGCTGTGGGGTAGAGCTCAGCTCCTCAGCTCTCCCAACTCTGTCATCCTGGCTCTACTGCTCAAATCCCCTAGCCACCAATGCTTAAACTTTGACTGTTTACTAGTTAAGTAAATTGGATGGTGAATTAAGCTAATGGTAGATATTCAGGATTAGAAATAGCCATACGTCTCTAAATCTAAGTCTATAGAATTTATCCATAATATACTTATCACTATTAAGTAATACAGAAAGGGTACAAAAACACATTTTCTGATCATGGAACATGATCACCTAATTTCTCTGCTGTTTGTTCTGGTCTCTCAGAGGCAAAGCATTACATGTAGAAAATAAAAATACTAACGTATTGTTAGCCTGTAGGAATACCAGCATTGTTTTAAAAAACACACACATACGCAGTAGCTTCATTGTCAGTGGTTAGGACAAAAGCAGGACAAAAAAGTCTTAACATTTTCAGATGCACTAAGATTGAGTAGACAGACCTCAAGCACCTTTTGAATATACCCTCAAATGACTAAGTTTGATAAGGATGCAGAAAGGGTTGGTGGAGTTTCTTTGGCCTCCTAGAGATTGTGTCATTTAAGTGGTTTCTATTTACTTGACCCTCTTCCTTCCTGGGGAAAGATCAGTCTGGTCAGATAAAATTCAGTGAATATATGAGATGTTCTGTCTGTATCTTGGTATTATATGATTTACATTGTAAGTAGCAGGTAGTTCATTATTTTCATAAGAAATTATTTTCATATTTTCTTTTGGTTATAATACCTCTCTCACCTAAGTCTCAAATTCGTGATCTTGTAAAGTTTTACGAATTCCAAATATGACATTTTTGTCTTCCTTTCATCAAAGGAAGGATGTCTCTTTATTCTGTATGGACATGGCCTTTCAGGGTTTCTTTATGTGGACCAGGAAAATAGATCGCTTAATGGGAAATGATGTTATACTCTGAAACATGGAACTTTGGACCTCGACCTATAGGCTGAACTGTCCTTATTGGTGACCCATTAAATCTTGCTAGCCTCAGGCTATGGTTTATATCTCAGCCTAAAAACCAGAGCCCATGTGGACATCTTGACATCTACCTTGCCACTGCTTGCCCTCCTTCTTGTCAGATATTTAGTAGCCATCCTTCTCTATTATTATTAACTCAGTTTTAGAAATTTGCCATAATGGTGAGTACAAATTCATCTAACCCACCACATCTAGTTTGCCCTAGTCTATGCTTAATATTCTATCCAGGCACTTGGGCCTATTGGAATATCTTGCCATCTGTCTTGATGCCGCTTCCTTTTCTCCTGGACTATTCACTTCCTCCTCTGGGAAGATTAGTCAAATCAATATTCTTATTGCTGCTGGAACTCCAGGTAACACTATACTGTGTCACTATCTCTTTGAAAGCCCAAAGCAAACTTCAATTTCCTTGCCTTAAATACCCTGTTAGATACATTGACCTCCTGGGTTGGAAGGTAAGTTCCTTGAGGGCATGAACTGTCTCACTTTTGTTTTCATATCCCCAGTTCCTATCACAGTACCTGGCACATAATAGCCTTTAATAGTTTTTTTTAATTCAACTAAAATTTCCTAATTCAAATGTAATCTCACTGTTTTCAAACAAACAAATGTCATTGGTTTCTCAGATATATACAAAACTTGGGAAACAGAGACTGATAGTTTTATTAGGAATGATTTGGGGTAACTCTTTCCAGCTATGCAAATAATTAATTGAAAATACCATCCTCAGATATCTGAAAATCCTGATAATAGGCAACAATACCATCCAGAGTCAATGTTTCTGTCAAGTAGCCTCTGATTTTTTAGAAGAAAATCTCCAAGGAAGATGAGAATCACTTGAAAAATAGAATCAGGAAAAAAGGAAAAAACAAATGTCTGCCTGTAGTGGACATCTTGAAATTGTAATAATTAGATGTACTTAACACCTGAGCAAAAACTGAGACATCATGAACTAAGGGACAAATTACTGTTTGTTCTTTAGAGGGAGTAAATCTTATTCATAAGAATGCTAAGAAAGTGCTTTTTTTATAAGATTTATGTTTGTAAGAGACACTGAAAATCATTATGGTGCTATATTAGCTTAGAGAGGCATAGCTATTAAGTTTCTTAACTGTGCTGCCTAGAAAAGTCTTTATACCTCAAGAACATTTGTAAATACCTCTAGATATAATGTTATTTCTCCCTAGGCCCCCATTTAACAACCTGTACCCTAAATGCAGGCTTTCAAGCTAATGGGTGTATTGTCTCTATTGTGGCTCAATAGATTCCTACCAATTTGTGTATTTTTCTGTAGAGTGGAGCCATGTTGGTTATGGTACATTGAATAGGGTGACAGAATTGTAGTTAGAGGCCCTGGGTTCAAATGCTAGCTTTGACACCCAGTACCTCTAAGTCGCTTAACTTCACTGAGCCTTTGTTTCCTCATCCATAAAATGAAAGGTTGAACTAGATAATTGCCTAGGACCCTTCCAGAATACAAACTATAATCTATTTACCTTTTCCTTTCTTACCACCTTGTTTATAAAGGATGATAGCCTTAATATCCCATTTATCCTGCCTCATCTTTTCAAGTATGGCTATGATGACCCTTTGTCTTCTTTTATAGCTTCAGAGAGCTTTTCCCCTCACTAATGATCTTTCTAATTCTTTCATTTCCTAAATCCACTATAATGCTATTTGAACTGTGAAATAACTCAATATGAAGGAAAATTAAAGAAATATATTTTCTTGAAGATAATGCTGAAAAGAGGCATAACTGCAATATCATGAGTGGCAATATTATAATAATCTTATAATATTGTAGGAGTGACAATGAGCAACTTTTCAACTGATCATAGTGTAGGCCGAGGATTACATTGAAAGGACTAGAATTTCCTATCTATAGGTATGGCTTTCTACCAATACTGATAATAAGGCTTTTACATTTTATGAACTGTTGTGGTGGGAAAAAGACACTCCTTCCTTTAATCTGCACTTCCTTTAATTTCTCCTTCTTCCTCTGCCCATTCCTTTCTGTTTCCCTGCTAAGTGAAATGTATTTTTGTACCATGCTATATGTAGGTATGGATTCTTCCTTCTTTTGATCAGTTCAGATGAGAATGAAGTTCAAGTGTCAGCTGCCCCTCCCAACCCTTCACCTTGTTTGTATAGACTTCTAGTGTGCATCCTAATTATAAGAAAATTTACCCTAATCTTCTCTCCTTCCCATATATTTGTCTTCCATTCCTTTTAAAAAAAATTGTTACACTTTAAGTTCTGAACTGTCTCCCTCCTTCCCTCCCTACCCCCTCACCAGAGAAGGCCACCATTTGACATAGATTTATCAATATAAACAAAAATATACTATTCTTTCTTTGGAGGTAGATAGCATCATCCTTCATAGGTCCTATGTAATTGATTTAAACATAATACTCAGAATAAGGTCAAGACTTAACAGAACCATTTACAGGCCTTCTGTGTAATTACACTCCCCTTTATGATACCTGATGGTGATAGAGATTGGGGGCGGGGGGAGAGGGCAAAGGACAAAGAAGAAAAGAAGCAAGGAGGAGGAGGAGGAGGAGGAAATAGCAGCATTTCCAAACTAGAACTGCATCTAGGGCTATCACTGGTCATCTTGACCTATGTCTTGTCACTAGATTCTAATGACCGGAGGAGAGAGTGAGGTTGATGACATTGCATAATTGTGCCTCACTTGCAAATCAAGATGTCAACCTCCTGATGTTATTGGTCCTCTTAAAAAATGAAGGACAAAAACAATCTGTGAGAGATGGCGGCTGGAAAGAAGGGACTTGCCTAAACCTCTCCCCCAGTACCCTCCAAACACCTATAAAAATGGCTCTGAACAAATTCTAGAACTGCAGAACTCACAAAATAGCAGAGGGAAGCAGGGCTCCAGCCCAGGACAGCCTAGATGGTCACTAGGTAAGGTCTCTCACACCTTGCTGGGAGCAGAGCAAAGCCCATTGTGGGCCGAGCCTGGACCAACGAACCTGGGAGCCAGGGATTTGGGCGGAACATGACGTAGCACCCTGAATTAGTGAGCTGTGGCAGTTACCAGACTTCTCAACCCACGAACACCAAAGACAACAGAAAAGGTCAGTGCGAAAAACTGTGGGGACAGAGTGAAAGTTGGCCACCACCCCAAGGGGTGGCAGAGGTGGTACAGCTCTGAGGCTGCTTCCAGAGCTACAAATGCAGTTGCTTCTGGCCCCAGGCCCACCTGGTAGGAGGAATTAGGTGGCAGATTAGAGCAGGAGTACAGAGCCTACTTAGATCTGAGTCAGATTGAGGGAGGAGGAGTGCTGGTGTAGCAGAGCTTTCTGTGTAGAAATAGCTCTGAAAACAACAGCGCAGACCCTCAAGCTTGAGACAAAGTCCTCTCTACTCTACAAGCAGTCATACCCTGACTAAAAGCTCAAGGGTCAAGTAGTTGACTGGGAACATGAACAGGCAGCAAAAATGCTCTCAGATTCAGACTCAGACTTTGGAATCCTTCTTTGGTGACAAAGAAGACCAAAACATACAGCCAGAAGAAGTCAACAAAGTCAAACATCCTACATCAAAAGCCTCCAAGAAAAACATGAATTGATCTCAGGCAGTGGAAGAGCTGAAAAAGGATTTGGAAAAGCAAGTTACACAAGTAGAGGAAAAATTGGGAAAAGAACTGAGAGTGATGCGAGAAAACCATGAAAAACAAGTCATTGACTTGCCAAAGGAGATCCAAAAAATACTGAAGAAAATAATACCTTAAAAAATAGACTAACTCAAATGGCAAAAGAGTTCCAAAAAGCCAATGAGGAAAAGAATGCCTTGAAAGGCAGAATTAGCCAAATGGAAAAAGAGGTCCAAAAGACCACTGAAGAAAATACCACCTTAAAAGTTAGATTGGAGCAAGTGGAAGCTAGTGACTTTAGGAGAAATCAAGATATTATAAAACAGAACCAAAGGAATGAAAAATTGGAAGACAATGTGAAATATCTCATTGGAAAAACCACTGACCTGGAAAATAGATCCAGGAGAGATAATTTAAAAATTATTGGACTACCAAAAACAATCTGTGGGTAGTAGCAGCTGCCCTCTGGGGACACAACTGGCCAGTTCTACTTGGGAATAACTCCAGGAGACATCAAGAAACAGCAAAACAAAGTGAAAAGAATAAAAAGAAGTAGAATGAAATGTGAAATATCTCAATGGAAAAACCACTGTCCTGGCAAACAGATTGAGCAGAGATAATGTAAGAATTACTGGATCACCTAAAAGTCACAACCAAAGAAAGAACCTAGATATCACATTTCAAGAAATTATCAAGGAAAACTGCCTTAATATCCTAAAACTGGTAGGTAAAATACAAAGAATCCACTAATCACTTCCTGAAAGAGATCCCAAAATGAAAACTCCCAGGAATATTGTAGCCAAATTCCAGAGCTTCCAGGTCAAAGAGAAATCACTTCAAGCAACCCAAAAGAATACACTCAAATATTTTGGAGCTACAGGCAGGATACCCCAAATTTAGCAGCTACTATGTTAAAGAAGCAGAAGGCTTTTAAT
>CM053627.1:165516333-165530211 GCA_028646595.1 Phalanger gymnotis
AACTCACCCTGTGCCCTCTGTCTATATATATATATACATATATATATATATATATATATGTATATATATATATATATATGTATATTCTCTACCCTAATACTGAGGTCAAATGAATTACACGCATCATCTTTCCATGTAGGAATGTAAACAAAATAGTTCAACTTTAGTAAGTCCCTTATGATTTCTGTTTCTTGTTTACCTTTTCATGCTTCTCTTGATTCTTGTGTTTGAGAGTCAAACTTTCTATTCAGCTCTGTTCTTTTTACTGAGAAAGCTTGAAAGTCCTCTATTTTATTGAAAATTCATATTTTGCCTTGGAGCATTATACTCAGTTTTACTGGGTAGGTGATTCTTGGTTTTAATCCTAGCTCATAATATCATATTCCAAGCCCTTTGATCCCTTAATGTAGAAGCTGCTAGAGATTGTGTTATCCTGATTGTGTTTCCACAATACTCAAATTGTTTCTTTCTTGCTGCTTGCAGTATTTTCTGCTTGACCTGGGAGCTCTGGAATTTGGTGACAATATTCCTAGGAGTTTTCTTTTTGGGATCTTTTTCAGGAGGTGATCAGTGGATTCTTTCAATTTCTATTTTCCGTCTGGCTCTAGAATATCAGGGAAGTTTTCCTTGATAATTTCTTGAAAGATGATATGTAGGCCTTTTTTGATCATGGCTTTCAGGTAGTCCAATAATTTTATAATTTTCTCTCCTGGATCTATTTTCCATGTCAGTGGTTTTTCCAATGAGATATTTCACATGGTCTTCCATTTTTCATTCCTTTGGTTCTGTTTTATAATTTCTTGACTTCTCCTAAAGTCACTAGCTTCCACTTGCTCCAATCTAATTTTTAAGGTAGTATTTTCTGCAGTGGTCTTTTGGACCTCCTTTTCCATTTGGCTAATTCTGCCTTTCAAGGCATTCTTCTCCTCATTGGCTTTTTGGAGCTCTTTTGACATTGGAGTTAGTCTATTTTTAAGGTGTTGTTTTCTTCAGTATTTTGGGGGTCTTCTTTACCAAGTCATTGACTTGTTTGCATGGTTTTCTTGCATCATTTTCATTTGTCTTCCCAATTTTTCCTCTACTTCTCTTATTTGCTTTTCCAAATCTTTTTTGAGCTTTTCCAGACCTAAAACCAATTCATATTTTTCTTGGAGGTTTTTGATGTAGGCTCTTTGACTTTGTTGACTTCATCTGGCTATATGTTTTGGTCTTCTTTGTCACCAAAGAAAGATTCCAAAGCTTGAGTCTGAATCAGAGTCCATTTTCACTGCCTGTTCATGTTCCCAGCTAACTACTTGACCCTTGAGCTTTTTGTCAAGATATGACTGCTTGTAGAGTACAGAGTACTTTGTACTTTAGGGGCTGTGCTGCTATTTTCAGAGCTACCT
Source organism: Phalanger gymnotis (assembly GCA_028646595.1). Taxonomy (NCBI): domain Eukaryota; kingdom Metazoa; phylum Chordata; class Mammalia; order Diprotodontia; family Phalangeridae; genus Phalanger; species Phalanger gymnotis. The sequence continues at coordinate 165,517,722 of CM053627.1, forward strand.
CTACACAGCAAACTCTGCCACACCAGCGCTCATCGTCCCCCAACAACTACCAACCAGAATTGTGCGCCAGATCCAGGCAGGCAAAGCAAGCTGTGCACTCCAGCTCTAATCTGGCAATTGATTCCTCCAACCAGGTTGGCCTGGGCTGAAGCAACTGCAGCTGTAGCGCTGTAAGCAGCCTCAGAGCTGTATCACCTCCACTGCACCCAGGGTGGTGGCCAACACAAACTCCATTCGCCCTGTCCCAGCAGCTTTTTCCACTAACCTTCTCTGTTGTCTTTGGTGTTTGTGTGTCGAGAAGTCTGGGAACTGCTGCAACTCACTGATTCAGGGTGCTATGCCTGTTCATCCCAGCTCCTCGTGTGGTTGGTCCTGGCGTGGCCCATGCTGGGCTCTGCTCAGCTCTGCTGCCAGCTCCATGTGATAGACCCTTCCCCGCGACCATCCAGGTTGTCCTGGGCTGGAGTCCTGCTTCCCTTTGCTATTTTGTGGGTTCTTCAGCTCTATAATTTGTTCAGAGCCATTTTTATAGGTGTTTGGAAGGACCTGGTGAGGGGGGGGGAACTTATGCAAGTCCCTGCTTTCCAGCCACCATCTTGGCTCTGCCCCATGAGCTAAAATTTTTACCAAAGATTGTGGAAATGAGGCATTTTGGAGGAAACTTAGTTGGCTTTTCACACTTTTCCCACTTTTCTTCATATATGTAGTAACAACAGCCATATCTTTGACATTATCGTAGCACTTAAAAATATCTCTGCTTTCTACTAAAATTTTTTAGCAAATAGTCCACTTTCAAAATTTTTTTTTGTTGGTGGAGATAGCTAGGGAGACAGGGGAGTGGGAAGGGGATGAGGTAGCTTTCCTGATCTTCATGGTTTTGACTCACCTTTTACTTGTATAAGAGATAAAATGCATTTCATATTATTTTCTTGGCAAGTTGTTCATATTGCCTCATCAGAGTATATAATAGATACTGCTACACTGTTACACAATGGCGTCATGCAATATTTACATAGTTGTGTCAGATTGGAAACTATACTGCTGTACTAGTCATGAATAACTACCACCCTTGAAGTAATCTATATTTAATCTGGAGGCATGAAGCCTTTGTCATTGTTGGAGAACAAAATTATTGTTCCATTATAAATGGTGAAAACTTCAGAGTCATACCAATGATATCAATGAGAAAATGGTCATACCTATACACTGTAATCAGCTCACAATGTATCTGCATTTAATGTTATACACACATTCTTATATTACATTGCCTGCTAGCCAACTAATGCCAGTATAAGTTTGTTCACATCCAGGCTTGCTTATCTTTAAAAATTTCTTGTCACTGAGTCAGTCCTGTAGCCCTCACCATTTTCCCCACAATTTGGAAGCTGTTTTTCCTATTAATATCTATTTGATGGAAGGCAACAATGTTTCTGAGACAGGGCTCAAGTTTTAGTTATCTAAACATTTTCTTATCACTTTAGCATCTTTTAGTGGTCCCATGCTTAGGGTGTTCCAGTCAAATACACAGAATTCTCTGACCTATCCTCTCATTGCCTTTTAGTATGCAGAGACATCTGCCTATTTCTGGCAATGTGTAGCTTTTTTCTGAGTTGAGTACCCTCATTTGGTTTCTGAGCTACAGAAGCTGATTATGTGGGCTGCCAAGATAGAGACTGGTACAAGCCATTAGTCCATGTGGCCTCAGCCTAGATGTGCCTCATTAACCAAGGTGCTAGATCACTAGTCCTGAGAATTAATTTTTCCTTTCTTGCGTTTAAATCACAGTTGGGATTGGATAATATATGATTAATGAAGGTTTTCAGGTGTTAGGAGCCTGCCTGATTAGTTATTCTTGGTAATAGTGTAATTAAAACTGACGCTGTTACCTTTTAGCTGTTTGGAAAGGAGAGCACACTAAATCATACCTTCCCTACTTGACTTAAGCCAGAAGAATGTTCCAACAAATCATGGGAATAGATTAAGTCAGTAGCTTTCTGTTGGTGAAAGAGCAGGACTCCATTGCTTCAAAATTAACTTCCCCTTGAGAAGGGGGGTGGTGTTGGGTAGGGGATTAGCCATACACTGACTACCTTCAGAGCTTGAAATGTAGAAAAGGCATTTCCAGCCAGCAAGAGATCTTCCTTAGAAGGATGAACTAAAGAATTTGATTTGGAGCATGTGAACTATTTGGGAATAAAGAAGCTTCTTTTTTCTTTCTCCTGCACTTTCCCCCCCTGCCCCATCCACTTCCTGGTGGACAAAGAAAGTAGTGAATGAACTTGTGCTTCTTAGTCTTCCTTACTTTTTCTCCTGAAGACCAGTTCTCCTGGTCTCTTCCCCTTTTTCCTTGTCAGAGAAAGCAAAGATAGAGAAGCAGTGTTCACAACAGCTCTGCTCTTCTTCAGGAAGCCTTTAGAGGTAACCCAAACATGGGCACAAGCTTTGCTTTTCATACCTGGTATAAAGACAAACAACTATCGGTCTGTCAGCTCTCAGTCTCTGCAAATAGTAAGTAAATAATTTTGTAGGCTTTATTGAATTCAAGAGAAGTAAGGAGTAACACAGTACCCTTATTTATTCATGAATATTTACTGTATATCTTTAGGTTTGCTTTTAATACTTATATTCACAATATATAGTTATTTTGTTAGATTTGTATATTTGCTACTGAGCTAGAAATATTCCTGTTCTCTCTCTCTCTCTCTCTCTCTCTCTCTCTCTCTCTCTCTCTCTCTCTCTCTCTCACCCTTCTTCCCCCCCTCCTTCCCCATCTCTCTGTCTGTCTCTGTCTCTCTCTGCTCTCTATCTCTTTTTTATATCATTGATGTAGGGATTTCCTGGTTAGTAAATTCCCTCTACAAATACACACAAGCATCTGTTGTACAATTTAGAATCTTGCAATTATCTGAGACAATGAAATTATGTGAAGTGACTTGCTCTGCGTCAGCATGTGTTAAAAGTAGATTGTGAACTTAGTTCTTCTTGAATCTAAGGCCAGCTCTCTGTCCATTATGTCACACTATTATTCTTGGCCTTGCTAATTCTTACTAAATACCTCCCTTTCTTTCTTACTCTTGTCAGTTCAACCCACCAAGCATATTCGTTGCTTAAAATAAAAAAAAAAAATTCCAAGGCAGAGAAAGTTCTGGCTTATTATAGATTTAATGTGCCCTAATATCTATAACAATTCTCAGTGAGGAAAGCAAGAGGTTACTAATAATTTCCTGTGGAAGTTAGACTTTTTGCACTGGGAGACTCAAAGTATTTTGATTTGCTTACTACTTCCTACTCATACCACCTTAGGAAAGTCACTTAATTTCTCTGGGATTCATTTTTTCTCATCTGTAACACAGAGGGGAGTGTGAGGACAGACGACTTCTGAGCTCTACATCAATGATCTTATTATCCTATGATTTAAAAAGAAGAATGTATGACATCTTGTTTTTAAGGAACTATATTGTTCAATTGAAATACTAAAGTGTCTGTCAAGGGCATAACTGGAGTAAGCCCATGGCTTCTGAAAGTTGGAGTCAAAGGCTGCAACCTGATAAAATAATATTTGCTCAGAGTATCTATCTGTTAATACAAATCACTTTCTCTCCATCTGAAAATTTGTTCCAAACTATTGGCATCATGAAATGTCACATTATTGATTTGACATTATCAAGTTTCATCATGATTGACCTGATGCCACATTGTTTAGTAAGACAACTGGCTGCTTTCATTCAAAAGCATTACAAAAAAATATTTGAAGGATAAAGAACAATTTGTCCTTTGTAAATTGTCTGGGACAAGTCCCACTTTAAAATAGAGACCTGGGATTATTTAATATACACAACAAAATAGCTATAGTTTTAACATGACATCTAGGTGTGTTAAATCTTTAGATATCTGATTCCAGGACCACTCATCATTTTAATGATTCCCAGCATGTAATAGTTCTTCCATGCTTTGAATGTTTCCTCAATAAACTTCATTAGCTCCTTTCCTTTTAGGCCAAGTTATAACCATAACAAGCTAGTAGGTACTTTGGCTGTGATCAGAAAATTTAGAAGGCTCTGACAGTCTTTGTATTATTCTAAGGAAGAAATTAAAGTGGCTTGAGTAAGCCTGGTGACAGCCACATGACATGCTAGTGTGGGTGTTCAGGCGCTTGCCAGAAGAGCTTTACAGCTCCACCTTTGGAGAGAAGGAGAAAGTAGAGACAGGGCTGGTAGGAATAGGATGGGGTTTTGGGGGAAGGAGGTGGGTCTCATGCCTATAATTGCTCCTACTCAGGGAAGCTGGTCGATCTTTTGAGTTTTGGGAGGGCTGAGCTCCAGTAGACCTCAAGCTGGTGGGGTATCCACACTATTTCTCACAAAAATAAGTGAACTCTCATGAGCAGAACACTGCTGTGCCCAAGAAGAGGGGAATATTGCTCCATTCACATTAAAAAAAATAGGGCAGATTAAACCTTGGTAATTGGTATTAAATCCGTGGTAATTGATATTAGGATCTGCCCTTGGATAGATAGAGATATCCACTCTGAAAAGAAAAAAAGGAAAAAATAAAGAATAGAGGAGAGGATAGGTCATCCAGTTCACCCTTAGCCATAGGCTGGTACATATGGAAACCTCTACTTCCCTCCAATAAGTTTGCCCTTAACAGGATGGGTGACTTCCTCACCAGAGTATACCCAAAGAGAACCAATGGGACTCTGCTTCCTGTTCTGATGTTCAAACTGACTCTCTTGATCAAGAGCCAGTGCTTGGTGAAGTATCCCAAGCCAACCCTGGTCATATAGAAATTAAAATTCAGCAACTTTGCTGAAAGTACACTATACTGGGCTACAGAAAACCACAGTTCTAGTCCTAGCTCTGACACTAGCCCTGGGTATCTGTTTCTTCTTCTGTAAAATGAACTTGTTGGATAAGATAATCTTTAAGATTCCTTCTAGCTTTAATACTGCATTAGTGTATCATTTGGATGACATTGGGCTCCACTGTTGATCAGCCTCAATTTCAATAAAAGCTAAATGAGCTTCTTTTTCTGCAGCTAGTCACTTCCTCTCTCTGGTGCCTCAGTTGCCTCCTCTTTAAAATGAGGGAGCTAAATTGGATAATTCTCTCCAGCTCATATATTGTCTTAATAATTTGAGTTTTTTAAGAAGAGGGGCAAAGATTGACTTAAAAGCTTTTTTCAGCCCCCTCCCCAAAGATATCTAAGTATTTTCTGTAAAGGTTATAATACCATATTTACTCTCAATTAATTAGGCTTGTTGGATACCAAATAAGAAGGAAAAAAAGACCACCTGACCTTAGCACTCAATTAGCAAGAATATGCACAATACTCAAATAGGGCTTTAATCTCTTACATACCTTCCATGTTTTTCTAGCATGTGCGAGTGTTGTACATTTTCTCCCATGAATTACCCATAGCGAGTGAGCCTAATGTGATAAACGCCTTTTTCAGTTTTTCCAGACCTTGGAAGGGTAAAAGTGTAGTATTTTGCCTACCTGTCATCCTTTCTTCTTCCTACATGGCCAGCCCATCTTCTTGTCATTCAATTATTTTATCACATATTTTAAGAATCTTATTATTTAAAATTTCTTGTTGATTTCATTTTGCAGCCTTCTCACACTCATCATTTTCCCCTCCATTGACCTCTGGCTGATACTTATCATAGTCCAGTCAACATCTTGCTGCCAGATAGCAACACCAGTAGAATGTTAATATTACAAACTAGAACCTTTGCTTTTATGGAAAATGGGGGTCAGTAAAGGAGTGTGGCAATTTGGGGAAAGCAATGCAATCTCATCTCTGATTCTTGTTCAACTCTGGGCTTAACTTGTGGCCCATTTTTACTGATTGTCATAGAATGTACAAACACACAAGCTCCTCCAAATAAATGTTGAAATCTGGGCAATCAATGTTTTTCATTCACTTGGTTATTTCTGTGATTGATTCAGTGATTAGCTCTATGGTATCATTTAACTAATGAATGAATTATTTACCTTTCAGAAAGACATATTTATTAAGGTGGTATAGTAAAAACATTTGGCAAAAATTTCCCCCCAAAATTCTATGCCATTTTCTCCTACAAGTATATAAAGTCTCCAGGGAAATATGAACTTAAGCTTAGAGAGCACAGGTGGCAAAAGGGGTAACTAACAACTTCTGGAAGTTACACTGCTGGAGTCCTTGAGATATGCTCCACAGGTATGATGTAACACCATTTGTCTATTTCTAGAACTGTGAATTTTTATCCAGTCTGTCCTTGGGTCCAGAAGCAGATACCGTTACCTGTCTGCCGTGGCTGAGAAGGCGATGGAAAGATGGGAAAACATCCAGACCTCTGAAGTTCATAAGACCTTTCTCAGGTCAAGGGATAAGTGGCAAAGAATTGATTGAGATTATTAAAAGAAGTGTGAGAGAAAGGAACAGAGATAGCAGGCAGTATGGTCTGCAGTACATGAGGGAAAGTCTGAAATGCCTCTCTCTCATTTCACTTAATAGAAGCAGGACTCAGAAAGACAGTTCTGCTGCTGCTGCTGCTAACTATTTTTCTGTAATAGTAGGAAAATAAATTCTACATAGCATTAATTTCTTCATCCTAAAGGTGAATTCTTTTCCAGGTTGCACTAATGAATTTCCGGATTTTCTCTGCCATGACATAGAAACTTCTTCATCATGGAAGCTCATTACTGTAACAACAATGCTACTTGCCACTACTGTGGCTGCATAAGGCCAATAACACCAGTACAAGGAAGGCTGCTAGCACGGTTTCTTTGGTCTGCTCTTCTAAGGAAAGCAACTTTAAGGAGTTTGCAATCTCACTTTAATTAAACACACATATATTATTCACTTAGTTCAGGGGAAAAAAGTCAGCACCCTGAACTTCAGAGCAAATACAAACAGAAATTATAAACAGAGCAAAATAACACAAATCAACAGATAGGCTTCAATCTGTCTGACCAAAGCAATACATGCACAGTTACCAGAGAGAGAAGCACCAACATCTGGGTTTTCAAAGCTGGGGGAGTGGGGGGCTCTTTAATGGCTACCCAGAGTCTCCACACCCATACTCTTCCAATGAGTATGCCCCAAACAAAATGCTAACCTCAGGGTATATATATACTTCTTCAGGAGCAGAGTACTTCACACCTCTCAAGGGTTTCACACTTCTCATAACCTAATTAGCAAAAGGCTATGGGCCTTTCTACAAACAAAGACAAGATTCAATCAAAGGCATTCAGTTGCCTTAGTGCTTCGAAGCACTCCAAAACAAAAGACAACAAAAAGTCCCACTTTGCTTGTCCTTACAATTACATCCCTGAACTTCACATATTGGAAGTACTCAGAAGTACTTCCTGCTCTATGGACTCTTCCTCTGGATGTTATGAATAGTCCGGAGGTCCATTGGTATCCATGTAATATCAAGAGATGTAGAGGATGGCCCTCAGCAGTTTGAGTGGATATCCTGTGGAGGATTTATGGAATGGAATATACTTGAGTCACACAGGAAGGGCAAGCATAAATGAGTTATTAACTGCATCATTGGAAGGAATACCCACTTCAGTGAGATCATAGATCTGTTGAAGTAGCAAAGTATTTTGAAGAAATAAAGGTATATTAGTATATTTACATGATGGCTAATGCATATGATAAAATATAGCTTAATTATTTGTTTTGAGTTCAGTTTAGCATTTTTCCTTTCATGTTTAGGACTCTTCACTTTTGATAATGTCTTTCTACTCAAAAACTTTGAAATAGATCCTTTTTGCTTATGGAATAAGGTATAAATTCCTGATCCTGGAATTTCAGGTTCCTACAAAACAATTAAAAAGCATTTACTTAATACCTGCAATGTATCAAGCATGTTGTCACTAGGAATACAAGGTAAAAATGAAGCACTTCCTGATCTTACATACATTCTCTCACCTTATTTCATGCTACTCTTCATGTACTATATATATAATAGCCAAATTGGACTCCTCCCACTGCCCAGTGCTCATCTTACTCTTTATCATCCTCCCGTGCTTTCGTTCATGTAATTCCCCTTCCTTGCAATGTACTTTTGCTTTCCTCCCCACAGATGTGTTTGTGGAATTCTATTCCTTTCTCAGATGCCATCTCCATTCAATTTTATAATCTTTGATTGAGCATTTGCTATGGGTCAGGTACGGGGGATATAAAACTAAAAACTAAATAATCCTACATGAAACATTATTTGACCTTCGTCCTCCCCCTTCCTCAAATTTCTTATAGCACTTTGAGGAAGTGTTAGATGTTTACTTTGAACTTATTCCACTCTCCTTTGTATCGTAATTATTTGTATTCGGTTAGTTTTCCACCTATTAAATTTGAAGTGCCTTGATGGCAAGTTCTCTGTCATATCTATTTTTGTGTCCTCAGCAGATAGGAAGTACTTATAAATGACTTTAGAATTTGAAAAATTATGGAATCACTTTATATTTTAAAAAATACTTTCTAAATGCAGGTTGGAGTCACTGGCATTAAGTATTTTCTGTGGACCATAGAGGGCTGTTGAGATAACATATTTTTAGAATTAAATTTCATATTTTCAAAACACATTTGTTTGAATGCTATAAGATTGTTCAAATTAATTTCTTCATTTTGATTTTCATCAGGTTTTTCATTTTTAAATAGCACTTGAATGACATAGTGCTGTCATCTACCCTCTGCCAGAGCTTTCAGGAATAAGGAGAAAGAATAGTAACAAAAATATTTTGTTTTGGGGCAGCTAGGTGGCTCAGTGAGTAAAGCACTGGCCCTGGAGTCAGGAGGACCTGAGTTCAAACCCAGCCTCAGACACTTGACACACACTTACTAGCTGTGTGACCTTGGGCAAGTCACTTAACCCCGATTGCCCTGCCGAAAAGCAAAAGAAAAAAAGTATTTTGTTTTTCATAGTTTTAAAATTTCATACCTTTAAAAATGCTTTCACATAATCTACTCAAAGCCTTTACCCTTTCTCTTCTCATTCCTACCATACAACTCTAGGTAGGTAGGGTGGGGTAATAGGGCTTGGACCTGTAATTTCATTGATAACAGGATCTCTAATGAGGAAACTCCGCCCTTCCAATGCCAATTGGCACCTTCTCTGAAATGTATATTCTTAGAGAATTTCCTATAGCACCAAGAAGTTAGGTGACTTGCCTAGTGCTACACAACCAGTATGTGTCAGAGATGGTACTTGAATATAGGTCTTCCTGTTTCCAAATCAAGCTCTCTATTCTCTATACCATGATAATGCTCATTGGACTATGATGAGAGGATAAAATGAAAGAAACAATTCATAGCCATTTTTGCCCATCCAGATATGAAAGGCATAGATTTAGAGGTGGGAACATGTTTTTCATTTCTTCCTTGCTTTAAAGCGTCATCTTTATCTCACACATATGCAAAAGTTTTAGAAAAGCTGGATGCTAATGGTTACATCTTGATGCTTCTTGCTTTAGCTGTACATGTATGTTTAAAATCTGTGGTTACTATTTTATTTTATATGAGGTTATTGTTAAATTTGTCCATAGTGCCTTTGGAAATTACTTTTATCTGTTCATTGCATTTTGTAATAATTTTTTTTTTAGCGCTCTGTGATGGATGTTATCTGGAGAATACCTTAAGACATGATACAGAAGCATAGAAGAGACAAGATATCTGATCTTTCAACTAAGATGAAAGAATAGATAATACATGATGCAAAATCACTGGTATTTGGTTGTTGTTGTCGTTCAGTCATGTATTACTCTTCATGACCCCCTGGCCCATAGCATGACAGGCCCTTCTATGCTCCGCTATCTCCCAAAGCCTGTCCAGACTCATTCACGTTCATTGCTTCCATGATGCTATTTATCCTTCTCATTCTCTGCTGTCCTCTTTTCCTTTTGCCTTCAATACTTCCCAAGAACAAGATCTTTTTCAGTGAATCCTATCTTCTCACGATATGGCCAAAATATTTAAGCTTTGGCTTTAGTATTTGACCTTCCAGTGAATAATCTGAGTTAATTTCATGGAGTATTGACTGATTTTATCTCTTTGCTATCCAAGGGACTCTCAAAAGTCTGTATCAGTACAATTCGAAAGCATCGATTCTGTCACACTCACCTTTCCTTATAGGCCAACTCTCACAGACATACATTGAAACTGGAAAAACGATAGCTTTTACAATATGGACCTTTGTTGGCAAGGTAATGTCTCTGCTAAAAAGCAGAGTGGGCTGTGTGCTGTGTGCTTACCCTATTTGCCATAGCTTTCCCTCCAGGGAGCAAGCATCTTTTAACTTCATGGCTGCAGTTGTTATCTGCAGTGATCTTTGAAACCACAAATATATAATCTGACATTGTTTCCACTTATTCTCCCTCTACTTGCCAGGAAGTGATGGGACCAGGATCTTAGGGTTTTTTATGTTAAGCTTCAAGCCAGCCTTTACACTCTCCTCTTTCAGCCTCATCAAGAGACTTCTTAATTCCTTTTTACTTTCTGCCATAAAAATGGTACATTTGCATATCTGAAATTATTGATATTTCTCCTGGCAACCTTAATTCCTGCTTTTGATTCATCCAGTCTGGGATTTCACATAATGCATTCTGCATATAAGCTAAATGAATAAGGTGACAACATACAGTCTTGTTGTGCTCCTTTTCCAATCTTCAACCAATCAATTGTTCCATGTTCAGTTCTAACTGTTATTTCTTGGTTTCCATACCGATTCCTTGGGAGACAAGTTAGATCTCTTTGAGGACTTACTATATTTTGTTGTAATCTACACAGTCAAAAGCTTTAGTGTAGTCAATGAGGCAGAAGTAGATGTTTTCCCCTTGCTTTCTCCATAACCCAGCAAATGTTGGCAATTTGGTCCCTAGCTCCTTTGCCTCATCAAAAACCAGTCTTCACTTCTGGCAATTCTTGTTTCACATATCACTGAAGCCTAGTTTGCAGAATCTTAAGCATAACCTTGTTGGTATGGGAAATTAATGCAATCATTCAGTAATTTGAACATTCTTTGGCATTGCCCTTCTTTAGGACTGGGATATAAACTGATCTTTTCCAATTCAGTGACCACTGTTGAGTTTTCCAAATTTGCTGGAATGCTGAGTGCAGCATATTAGCAGCATCACTTTAAATAGTTCAGCTGGAACTCCATCACCTCAGTTGACCTCATTGTTAGCATTGTGCCTAAGATTCTCTTGACTTCATTCTCTAGGATGTCTGGCTCTAGAACAGTAACCACACCATCACAGTTATCAGTGATATTAAGATCTTTCTTCTGTATATTCTTGCCACCTCTTCTTAATCTCTTCTACTTCTAAGTCTCTACCAATTTTTCTTTTATCATGTCCATTTTTTGCATGAAGAGTTCTCCTGATATCTCTAATTTACTTGAAGAGACCTGTTATCTTTCTCAATCTATTGTTTTCTTCTGTTTCTTTGCATCACTTATTAAAGAAAGCCTGCTCATCTGTCCTCACTATTCTCTGAAATACTACATTCAGTTAGGTATATCTTTCCCTTTCTCCTTTCCCTTTGACTTTCTTTCTTTCTTTAGCTATTTGTAAAGTCTCATCAGATAGTCATTTTGCTTTCTTACTCTGCTTGTTCTTTGGAATGTCTTTTGTTGCTGTCTGCTATACAATATTGCTATTCTTTGTCCATAGTTCTTCAGGCCTTCTATCTATCAGATCTAATCCCTTAAATCTATTCATCATTTCCACTTCATACTCAAAAAGGATTTTTATTAGGTCATGCCTACATGGTTTGATAGTTTTCTCTACTTTGTTCAATTTGAATCTGAATTTTGTGATAAGAAGCTCAAGATATGTGCCAGAGTCAGCTCCAGGTCTTGTCTTAACTGACTGTATAGAGCTTCTCCACCTTTGGTTGCAAAGTATATAATCAATCTGATTTAATATTGGCTGCCTGGTGATGTCCATGTTTAGTCTCCTTTTGGTTTGCAGAAAAAAGAGTGTTTACTATGACCAGCAAGTTATTTTTTTGGCATCTCTTTTTTCCTTTTACTGAAAAAATTCCTTTAGAAAATGGCAGTTAACAGTCTCAGACTCTGGAATCCTACTTTGGTGATGAAGAAGACTAAAACATACAGCCAGAAGAAGTCAGCAAAGTGAAAAAGCCTACAACAAAAGCCTCCAAGAAAAACATGAACTGGTCTCAGGCCATGGAAGAGCTCAAAAAGGATTTGGAAAAGCAAATTAGAGAAGTAGAGGAAAAACTGGGAAGAGAAATGAGAAGGATGTGAGAAAACCATGAAAAACAAGTCAATGACTTGCTAAAGGAGACCCAAAAAAATACTGAAAAATATACTGAAGGAAACAGCACCTTAAAAAATAGATTAACTCAAATGGCAAAAGAGCTCCAAAAAGCCAATGAGAAGAATGCCTTGAAAGGCAGAATTAGCCAAATGGAAAAGGAGGTCCAAAAGACCACTGAAGAAAATACTACCTTAAAAATTAGATTGGATTAGATTGGA
>CM053627.1:165530711-165564781 GCA_028646595.1 Phalanger gymnotis
GTCTAAGGAGGAGTTTGATGGGATTGAGATGAGGTCAGACTCCAGGGTGAGAAATAGCTGAAGACTACCTGGAGATGAAAGACAACAGAAGGCTAGGGTAACTGGGCTAGGGTATAGCTATTTTGATCAGGATTAAGGGTGGTAAGCAGCTGGACAATAGAGGGCTAGGCTAGGTGGAGATTTGGCCCTAATGATAATGTAAGGCTTATGGCCTTAGGGGAAGGCTAGATCTAGTTGGAAGATTCAAGGAAAGTTCAGTTCCCAGAGACTGTACTCCAGGTTCAAGGGGGTTCCCAGAGACTGTACCCTCATCATTCCTCCCTCAAACAAATGGGACCCAAATTCTTTTGGGGTCTAAGGGTATTCCCACAGTCTAAACCCCATCACACATACACATATAAATATACACACACACTCACACACTCTCTGTCTCTATGTATGTATATCATATATATATACATATATATATGATATACGTATATATATGAAATGTTTGTGTGTGTGTGTGTATCCATGTATCCTCCTCAGGGCTCAACTTTAGCACTGCAAAAACTCTTCCCTGGCAGTGGTTGCCTCTTCATTGTAGCAGGGTTACTTGGGACAAGAGGTCCTCAGAGTATCAGGGAAAAATATAAGATCGGCTCTAGTAATCGGGGAGCCAATCAATCCTCCTCTCACCAGGAATTCATTAATCCAAAAGTCCTTTATTACTAATTTGAGGAGCTTCACATGACTGAGAAGACAGGAAAAACAACAAGATTGACAAGATCCTGAGTACATAGAAGAAGATGAAGCAGCTACTGAAATGGACTCTTGATATGCTGAGGATAGTGGAAGAGGAGCAAGTGGGAAGAACGAAGAGAAATAGAAATATTGTCAAGCAAGCAAGCATTAGTTTAAACTAGAGGTTCCCAAACATATTTGGCCTTATGTCCCCTTTAAAAATGATAACTTAGCACCCATTCCAGAAATCTTCTTTCTTTAACCCTTTAACATTTAAAAAAATTTACATGATTTCAAAGAAATGTATTTTTTTAAAAAAATGACATCTTAAATTTGATAATTTATTGTAAATTTGTGTTTTTTTCCTGCACTAAAATTTTGATGATGCAATATTGCATTATGTAACTGATAGTATCATATTGTAAACAAGTCCTTGCATGCACATATTCCTGCTGATGGATGCTGGACTTCCCAACAATATAGGACAGGCTTGCCTGCCAACACTCGCTTGTTAGGACCTATTGGTGGACTTTACCACTGATAGGTTATAATTTGCATTTTGTGCGTTTATTTGGAAAATAATGTAATCACTATGACTTTAACTCTGTTACAGAATAGGCGAAACATGTAAGGCTTTTCAAAATTTTCCTCTCTTCTCTTCCACCACCCCCTTATTTTTATTCAACACTTCTCAATTTTACCTGAGGCTACTACCACTCCCCTGGATCCTTCCAACCCTCCTCAAGGGATAGTGTAGCCATTAAAATACTTTGGGGACAGATTAGGAAAAAAAAAGGTATTTGAAAAGAAATTTCTCAAGTGGGTGCTGAAGGGCATGAATTTTAAGGACTAGAAGTTTTGTCAACTCACTGGCAATTGCCTTGACCAATTGGGGGAAGCCTTTGCAGATCAATGGCACTAATAGACATTCAGTCCCTGAAGTCCCAGTGAGTTATAGAGACAGTGAAATACAACTAAGCCCTTCATGACAAAAAGATTAACATAGCCTACTTCTTGACAAAAAGGTGATAGACTAATGTGCAGAATGAAACACACAATTTTGGATATGGCCAATATAGAAATTTGTTTTACTTGACTATACATATTAATTTCAAGGGTTTTTCTTTTCTATTTTTTTCTCTGTGGGAGGGAGAAGTAGAAGGAAGAAAAAATGGCAATTGAAAAAATAAAATATTTTGAAATAAAAAACCTCAAAGGATTAGTATATCCATAGGAACATATTATTTCTCATAAGAGGATCTCAGAATCCTCTTCATCTGGCTGTTACCTGATGCCATATGATACTATAGGAAGACTGCACAAATCAACAAAACAAGTAAATTTTTGCAAATGTCTGAAGTTGTATTTGAACTCATGTCTTTCTGGGCCCAGTGTTCTAACCATCGGGTCATCTAGCTGCCTAGAATACAAACATGTATTAGGTATTGAAGAGGAAATTTTATTCCCTCACTTAGAAAAGAGAATTCTAAGCAATAAAGAATCGTAGAAAAATTTTAATCAGTTGAGAGGCTATTTAAGCATTGTTAGGGCATTTGCAAATAACTTCTTTGATAGAGAGGAACTATTTGACATTTCACCTTCACTGAGGATAGCTTATTGAAAACCAAATGCTTTTATTTCGGTGGTTCTTCTTTCCACAAGTGACTCTTTCCTTAAGTGTTTCTAGCCTTAACCTTTGCCACTATTTTTGTCTTTCGGAATCTTCGAAACCCTGCCTCCCCACCCCCTGTCCCCGTAAAAAAGATGCAGAGAGGAAGAGATGACCTTAACTCAGACACAGTCTTGTCCAGGAGGCCATGAGCTCATGGTTGGTTGATGGGTGAGGGGAAGGGCACCCTTCACTGACCTTTAGAGAATCTCCTTTACTCCTTGAGGCAAGAAGGAAGGACATAGCCTGCATGGACAGCAGTAGTTCCCATGGAGTTCTGGCTCAGCAGCTAGTAAAAGAATCTTCACGATCTGCACTAAGCAGTAAGAGGATATCTGCACTTGCTCAAAAGTGTGTGACTGGGAGGACCACCCTCATTACACATCCACAGTGGGGCTTCTGTACTCCCCAGGAAAGTTAATATAGTCACTGCTATCTATTCTCGTTCTTTAGGCAAATGTTTTATGGTACTGGGAACACAGATCAAGAATGTGTGAGATGAGTAAAAAGGGGGATTCATTTGGAGGCTTCACAGAAGAAAAGCTGTAGCAATTTGAAATTTTCCCCAGTGTGTCATTTCTTGTGCTCTGCTGAGACTCCTCTCCCCAGGAAGGGAAAACAACAGAATGTGCCCTACTTGTATTTGCCTGATACCACTCCATCTGAAACTGGGTTTGCAAGATTGGCTGGGTGAATATGTGCACTCAAGCTCAGCAGAAGATGCTTATCTATTTAGTGCTTCCTGAGGTCTTTCTTGTTCTGGGAAGGGTGCTAGGTGAAGCTAGTATGTGACAGGGAAAGTTGAAAGGACAAGTTCTGGCTCTGGAGTCAGAGGACCGAGGTTCAAAAACTGGCTTGTCTTGCGCTAGAATGGCTTTCCAAATCTAGGGATGACCCTTGCTTGGAATTACTATCAGGTTGCTGAGTGCCAACAAAGTGTATTCAAAATTCCTGGCAGCACAAAAGAAATGCTCTTTCCCATGACCTAGAAATATATATGCATTCGTTTTTTTGAATGACACATAACTTTGGGTTTCATAAGAATATCTGCATTTCCCCATGATTTTCATGTTGCGTAATGCGATCAGTGTAACCTATAATGATCCATAATAGCATGATGTCTCCTATGAGAGATTTTTGAAGAGTGTGCTTTTCTGAAAGTCATTGTTAAGAAAATTGGTATATGTCAGACATAGAAGGTTATAAAGATTTATTTACTTTCATTGTTTAGGAAAGTCTAAATTCTCAAAAAGAATTTAGAATGAATATTCAATACTTGAATAAATGTATCTAATAAGCAGTTAGTGAAAAACAAGAGATTTCCCTCCTGACCAGGTTCTATAGATTATGATTCATTTTTATTATCTTATTCCATTCTCAAAGAGTTATTTTTCTTGTGTAATATAATCTTCCAAGTTTTCTAATGATTGTGTCTATTTGTTACTGTCTGATTCTCTACCAATTCTCAATGTTATAAGGAAGGAAAAAAAACCTTTAAAAATATATATGTACATATACATATATATGTATATTTTTGAGTGTCTCTAACCATACCTTTTTTTTTGCCACCAATGGAGGCATCTTACCTACCTTTCTTTCCTTCCTTAGCCTCTTTCTTGGCCACAGGACAACTCAGAAACCCTTCCTGTATGGCCAGGAAGCAGGAAAATCTGATACCACTCAGGTTGCCCTCTCCTCTTACTGTTTTACTGTTTGCACAGCTTGGATGAGATGGGAATCAATAACTCTCTTCCTTATGGTGACACAGAAGAACATCAGGCCTTACTATATACCCTGCCACTGCCTCCTAAGATCCTTCAGGTTTTACAATCTACCCAGCTTCTCCACCTTGCAATCCCTCCAGGACTGTCATCTGACCTACTTATGTAAAGTAAGGATCCCTAAGCCATGCTATATGTCCTGCTGCTGAACTTTTAGGCCTTCTAGGGCTGTTCATCTGCTCTTGAGCTGAACTTTTCTCTTATGTGTTGCCTTCCCCGATTATAGTGGGAGCTCCTTGAGAACCAGATATGGCTTAACTTTTCCATTTTTATTCCCACTGCTTGGCACATAGTAAGCACTTAATAAATGCTTTTTCAGTCATTCAATCATTCATGTGTACACCTCTTCCTTTTCATCACAGTGTCAGTATTCTTAGCACCATCTTTGTTAAGACATATCAACCTCTGGGCTTTAGTTCCTAGCTTTAGTTTGCTTGCAATCATTCCCTTAAGTGTTAATTCATAAAAAAAGCAACAACAAAAGTTAGTCCAGATACCTTTAAAATGAATCAACCAAGAATAGATGAGGTTCTCTATTACCTAATATAAGGTCAGTAAATATTTACCTAGTCTATTTTGTCAAAATCCTTTTATCTAAGTGCTTTTTGAGTATCAACTGAATCAAAGTGAGATCAAGGGAAGCAAAAATATGTTACCAAATGTTCAGTGTGGTAGATGATATCCTCCATAGGGTAGAAACGAAAACAGGATTGCTCTAGATGCTGAGATTTTCTCCTTTTCTCAGATGACATCACCACATCATAGAGCTCTGGACCATGGCTTGATTGAAAACCTTAGGGAAATTCACGGCAATGCCAAAAATGTTGGTCTACTTTCAACAATGAAAAAAGCAAAGTGGGGAAAAAATAGCCACCCAGAATTGATACATATATTTCTTCTAATATTTTAATAACTATTTCAGTAGCATTAATCTCTTTTGTAATGCTCTGTATTTTATTTTATGTATTAAAAACATTATTGTGAGGAGTAATCTATAGGTTTCATTGTCATTGTTGTTCATCCTTCATTCTTGAAGAGGCCCAATGACATCAGGAGGGTAATGTGTTTACTTACTAGTGAATTGGATTTAAGTGAGGCAGGCCCGTGCAAAGTCATCATCCTCACCCTCTCCTCCAGTCATTGGAGTCCAGTGTCAAGACATGGGTCAGGACAACTGGTGATGGCCCTGAATGCAGTGGGAGACCCTGACCTTTTTAAGCTAAGGTCTTTCCCAGCTCCCAATTTGTCTGAGGCAACACCCATTCAGTAGCTAAAGGCTAGGTAAGAATTGAGGCAAAAGATGGCCTAGTTTGCCTTCATAAAAGAATCAATTTGGTAGGGGAAGACCCTCAGAGTTTCTGGCCAGAACAGGAGTCTTTGACATAAAAAGATTAAGAATCAATGAGCTAAGGGGCAGCTAGGTGGCTCAGTGGATAGAGCATTGGTCCTGGACTCAAGAGGACCTGAGTTCAAACATGGCCTCAGATGCTTGCTTCTATGTGACCCTGGGGAAGTCACTTCATCCCAAATGCCTTATTAAAAAAAAAGGAAGAATTAATGAGCTAGATGAACAATTATTCAGGTGAGTTTACCACTGATACAAAAAGGTAATATAGGTGGACAGTAAGCTAGGTCCAGAACTGAATAGAAAAAGATTGCCTTGCATTGCTTTTGGCATATTATATAGTGCTTTCCATAATTTCAAGCTGTATGCTGTCACAAAAACATATTTTAATACTAATATTCCCCCAATATGGCATTGAAAGGAACAACATGAATGATTATAAATAATCCAAAGGATGATGTAAAGATGGATAGTAGGTATAAGTAGGTATAGCATATTATCAACAATGAATTGCATGAAAAATAAAAGATGCCCTCAAGAACATATATGTCCAGAAAAGGAGATTAGCCATCATTATGTATCAAAAAGCAGTGACAATAGATGGATAATTTGAGTAGTACTTTGCTCTCTCCAGGATATTGAAAGAACCAGTGGAAAGCTTCCAATTCATTGGATGGATTCTCTAGGGAGGTTTTATGGAAAGATATGTGCAAGAATTATACAGGATTAAAAGGCATAGAGGAATAATGGTCTGCATTGGAGAAAGGATTATTTACTATACCAGTGAAATTAAAGGTCCAACAAAGTTTTAAAATTTTTTTTCTCATTTCCTGTCTTCATAAAAATCTTTTATTATCAAAAGCAAAAAGACCCAAGTGGGAAAAAATAATCCCACTAGAACTAATGAGGCTGTCAGGGATTGTCATTTACCACCTTCTTGGTAAAATTATTGGAGAACTGCTAATTTCATTTATCAGTGTCAACCATGCATCTTAAAATGGGATAGTTGGGTTAGGAAAAGAAATAAAGAACAAACTTTGTAAGATTTCTGTTTGCACAAACTTCTACAAATTTGCCTGAATTTTCAATTATATCGAACTTTTCCATTCTCCTACATCAGATTTTAGGAATAGTCTGTAATATTATTTTGATGAGAGTGTGAAGGAAAATGGTTTGATTGCCACCTTCTTTTATGAATTAAATTCTTTAAAGATTTCTAGTTGGCACTGTTAAAGAAGTGCATGGTTAAGAAAAAAAAAATTATAGTAAATTTAGGCCAAAATGAATTGTCAGGATGAGTTTCTTGAATTTCACAAATTTAATACTTTACCATACATCTGTTTTACTTTTGCAAACTATATCTGCCCTGAAGCACTTGATAACATTCTACAAAATGACTCTATATTATACTATGACAAAGAATCACAAGACTCAAAATATAAGAGCAATATCTAATCCGGTGGTGGACCTATTGCTTTGTAGCTAGTAGGCATCTCTAAAGAACAAAACGTGACAAACCCCTTTGTGGATTTATAGACTGCAATAGGAGTGGGACTAAAGAAGACCTCATTTTAAGAATGCATTATGCATTTGTTCTTGGAGCAATGATTACTTTATTTTATTATCATTATTTCCTTTTATAGCTTTCCAAAAATAAGGTGAACTGGCTTGCACTAGAAATGTCCAAGCAGAGGCAGGACAACCACTTTTCAGATATGTCCTAGAGGAGACTTATGCTTTGGGTGAGAGTTGGATGAAATTGAATCTGAGGTCCTTTAGCAAACACTGGGAATCTCAAATCTGATACTTGTATATAACTGGAATGCCCTTCTTTTTTTTTCTGTCCAGTTTAAATGACATCTGCTCACTAAAGTCATGCCTGATACCACCATAAATAATGCCTTTCCTTGCACAAAGTCCTTTTTTCGATAATTCACCAAGCAACTTAATATAATATTGCATAGTTATCTTTCTTGTTCCCCTAGACTATATGATTTATAATGTCTCACCTTGGTATCCCCCTTAGCATAGTACTTTGCCTTCAACAAGTATGTACTTAATAAATGTATGTTGAGTGAATTAACAAGCCCATGATTATGTTCAGTTCTGAGTAGCAAAACTAGTTTAGAGAGGATACCAAAGTGCTTGAACATGTCTGGAAGAGAGTGGGAGTAGAAGATGTAGACTCAACATTGTGTTTTATGAAAATCCTCTGAGGACCCTTCCAAATCTGAGCATCTATGATTTTATGAATGTTTGGACACTATACTCTGGGTGTAGTCTAGACTTGCAATTTAGTTGGTATAGGCAACTTCCTCCAGGATAAGGCAAATTCCTTTATTAATGCAAGACACTACCTTTACCTTATAGTCCTAGGATTTGGCTGGGACTCTAAGAGGTTGAATGACTTGCCCAGGGTATATTATATAAACAGTATGTGTCAGATATGAGACTTGAACCAAAGTCTTCCTCACTTCAAGAATAGTCTTTTCTCCAGAACCCAATGGCTGCCTCCATGATGTAGACACCAACAATAAATCGCTTGATCTTATTTGATAATGTCAGAAGAGCAAATGACTCTTAGGTATAGATAGTACTTTTTCCTTAGTAAGTAACAATACTAATATGAGTTAAGAAAGCGAACTCTCCCTCACTTGATCTCATAGCACTTTGTAGTTCTCTTTTGTAATCATCACATCTCAATGTGCAGTATATTTATCTATGTAGATGTCTTATAAACCCTGTTAGACTGTAAGGATTGAGGCAAGGATTATGTCAAATGTCTTTGTATCAACTCCTCCCCTACACCCCACAGTGGTACTTCACATACAGTAAGACTATTAATAAATGTTTGAATTAAGCAATTGGATGAATTAACAAGGAGCCAGAACCATCAGCCTTCTATCTGGTAGTCACTGTGTTAAGTAATACTGAGCATTTCTACTATATGTCTCTTGATATTTTCTTAAGGAATATTTGACCTTTGAGCTCACTTTGTTTTGTATAAAAAACTGGGCTATCTTGGCAGTAGCTAGCAGATGTAGCAAAAATTCCCATGCTGTTGCTAATTGTATGACTAACTGCTCCTTGCCTACTTAAATTAATTATCTGGAAGTTGATGACAGTAGTTGCCTTGCCTCCAGAAAGGCAACCTTTCAGTTAGGATAAAACTTTTGGCAGATATTAGCCTGATTTGATAGTAGACTTTCCCCCCAAAGTCTGTTTACAATTGTGAGGAAATTCAAATTTTTGTTCACCAAGGTCCTTTTTGTTCTAGTGCCATAAAGACATTTCTACCATGAGCAAATGAAAAGTTTTGTAAATACACAAAGCACAGCTTCGAAAAGCTGTGGAATTCTAGGACCAAAGCTAGGTTGCCTTCACAAAGCAAGTTAGGAAAATGCATTCTGTAGAGCCAGATATGGTTTCTGGGAGTGGCATAAAGGTCTTAATTGTGCCTCCTCTTTCTGCTTGACTTGAAAAAAAAAAGCCTAAAAATGATGATGATGGTAATAATTTACTATGCTAAGTACTTTACAATTATAATCTCATTTGATAGCACCCTGTGTTATCTTTCAGACCACTATGAAGAAGCTGACTGCCTTTGGGGGTAGGAGGGGTTTCTACATCTGGGAGGACAATAATGGTAGAAGAAATCCTAACTTGACTTAAGGGCAAAGTGTGCATTCCATTCTGAAGTTGCAGTTACATCACAAACAGACTCAGATTTCACACATAACAACTGTAACAGATACATGAATGTCATGCTGTCCTTATCCAGGGACAATTTGGGCATGGCTTTATTCAGTTGCACATGTTAACAAAATGTAGATGGAATTTGCTTCAGTTATGGAGGCAGAATGGTATAGAGCAGAGAACCTTGGCTTTGGAATGAGAATCTAGGTGAAGACTCTGCTTCTGACCCAACCAGTACAATGTTGGGAAAGTTACTTAACCTGCATAGGCCTCATCTATAAACAAGACAGTTGGGCTAGATGGCTTCTGAATGTATAATTCTAGCTCAGAATGTATGATTCCATGATCCTAAGACAACAAATATTTATTAAGTGCTAAATATGTGCTAGTCATTTTGCCAGGGGGTATAACAAGACAAGATTGTTAAAGTTAAGTAGTCTGGATTAGTGGAAGCATAGAGTTCAGTAATTCAGCCAATTCAGCACACATTTACTAAGTTCCTATTATATGCTAGGAACAGTCTTAGATACTAGATGTGAAGATAAACATATGACAATGAGGGCATTAATGTGAAAGAAGTATAGAAGGGTAGGTTAGAGCCAGATTGTAGAAGGTTTAAATTGAAGGCCAATGATTTTGTAGCACTCACATGGTGGTCAGAAAAAGAGATACAAGGACACTCTCAAGGTCTCTCTTAAGAACTTTGGAATTGATTGTGTGACATGGGAGACACTGGCACAGGACTGCCCAAAATGGCATGCCCTCATTAGAGAAGGTGCTGTGCTCTATAAAGAAAGCAGAATTAAAGTAATTCAAAAGAAACATGAGATGTGGAAATTTAGAGAGTCCACCCCAAAAGTTCACAGGGATTATTTGTGTTCTACCTGTGGTAAAGCATTCTGAGTTCTAATTGGTCAGATCAGCCACAGTCCGAACACAGTGTAACTTGACTCTAACATAGTGATGTCGTTTGAGTCCTCTTTGAGAACAAAGGACAACAACCAAGCAATTTTATTCTGTGAGGAATAGGGAGCCACTGATGGTTGGTGAGCAAAGTAGCGATGTGGTTAGACCTTCACATAAAGTAAATTACTTAGGTAACATAATGAAGAGAAGAGGAAAATTCTAGAGGGGGGTTTGGAGAACATTTGAGAGGCTAATTACATTAGATAAGTATCCTTGTGTTTAACCATATAAGATAATATTCTGAAAGTTCAATAATTAGCAACAGCATTATAATCAGATGGAATTCATATGCTCTTAAACCCATCACAGTCTTTCTCTGATTTCATAACCTGTACTTTTTGGAGGTGTCAGGAAAAGGTCCTATTTGAAAGGAAGCAGGGACTACAGTAATCCATGAATTGAACTTCAAGGTTCTCTAGGTCTACAAGTAGACAATAGAAGGACTTGAAAATTTCTGGAAAAGCGAAGCTCTTCAACTTATGTATTTTTAAAATTACTTAAATTTTACCATTAAAACTATGGCAAGTAAACTCAGCAATCAGTTCTAGTTTCCTTATAGAAGGATATTAGGGTTCATCAGATCAGCTCAACTTTACTTTGAGTTTGACAGCAACTGCTTGGAATATAAACGGTATTTAAAAACCATGTGGAGTAGATAACAAACATCTCATTTGTTTCCAGGCTTTATTTTTACCTCTAGTATTTATCTAATTCATAGCAGGACACTTGGACAGGAATAACATTTGTTTACCTCTCTAGCTAGGCGGTACAGTGGATAGAGTGCCAGGCCTGGAGTCAGGAAGATTAATCTTCCTGAGTTCAAATCTGGCCTCAGACACTTACTAGCTGTGTGACAGTGGTAAGTCATTTCACCCTGTTTGCCTCAGTTTCCTCATCTGTAAAATGAAGTAGAGAAGAACATGGTAAACCAATCCAATATTTTTGCCAAGAACATCCCAAATGGGGTCATGAAGAGTTGGACAAAAGTGAAAATGGCTGAACAACAACAAAAACCCCTCTATTTTCATAATGTCAAAATGGGATTAGCAAAGTGGATTTATTTAACACAGGTTCTAAGATACTCCTGCATCTGCTGTAGTGAATTTCTTTACATTGGACCTTATGTCTTTTCTAGTTAATTAGAGCTCTTGACATCACCTCATACTCATAATGTTTGAAATAAAACTCATCACTGTCTTTATTAAATCAGCTTTACATCCAAACTACAGCCATTTCCCCCATCACCCAAGTTTAACACTTTGGAGTGATTTTTGCCTCCCTTCTTTCTTTCATCCCCCATGTCCAGTCAGTTTCAGTCATCTGTTAGCTTTTTTTTTTTCTTGAAACATCTCTTTTATTTGTGTCTTTTGCTGGAATCTTGTTGTCATCATCCTAGTCTATGTCTTCCTTCCTGTTTTACTGAAATGGTCTCTCTGCTGTGTCTTCTTGTATCAGAGGTATTTTTCTCTTTTTAAAAATTTTCTTTTTTTATTATAAAAACTTAAATACACAATAAGAAAAGAAAAAGAAACATATTATAAACTTAAATATTGAAACTTAAATATAAAACAGCAAAAGAAAAAAAGCATGTCATATGCACAGCAGAATGTAGGACAGGATTCACAATATGTAGAAATAAATTTCCATTTCAAGGAAGCCTATATAATAAATACTATGCGTTATGTTGAGAGCAGTCCATCTTTGCTTTCTTGTAAATTTTCTTTTGTTCTCTGCTGTGCACTTTTTACTTTGTTCTTTTTTCCCCCTTCATCCTCCCACCCCCACCAAGAAGGCTACAATTAAGCATGGATATATGTGTGTGTATATATACACATACATATACATATATATGTGTATATGTATATACACATACATATATATACACATACTGCATATACACATACATACATTTGTAGATATATACCTTCCCTAACAAATTCTACTCCTGATCTTTGTTTTTATGGTTGTGCATATCTCTTATGTCCTATCCCTCCTAATTCTTCTACTTTACTTCTGTTGGCTACCTTGTCCTCCTATTACTTAACCTACATCCCTCCCCCATATATATGTATTGTTTCCTTTTGAACCCATTCTAGATATATATGTATTGTTCTGTGTGTGTGTGTGTGTGTGTGTGTGTGTGTGTATTGTTCCCTTTTGAACCAATGCCCTATGAAAATAGGTTTCCAGAACTAACAGCCCTTCCCCTCCCCCCATCTAATTCCTCTTTGTTGGTTCTTCCTGTCTCATCTCATTTGTATAAGATAATTATTCTTTTTAGCTGTTCCTAAATGATTTTATTTTTTTAAAGTCATATCATACTCAAATCTACCCCAATCATTCTTTCAGACTACTCAATTACTAATAACAATCTTAGACATATGTTTTACACTTTACATACATAAAAGATAAACAGTCTATCCTTATTGAGTCCCTTGTGATTAGTCTTTGGTATGTACTTTATATTTCTCTTGGCTCTTATATGTCAAATCTTCTATTAAATTAATTTTTTCAAACAAAGTCTTGAAAGTCTGACAGTTCATTAAATATCCATTTTTTTATTCAAGATTATGCTTAGCTTTGCCAGGTATGCTATTTTCACCTGAAGCCCCAGTTCTTTTACTCTTTGATATATGGTGTTCCAAGACCTGTAATCTTTTAGTGTCACTGACGCTAAGTCTTGTGTGATTCTAATTGTGGCACTGCCATAGTTAAATTTTTTTTTCTTTTTCTTCATAATATTTATCCCTACTAGGGGTTTTGGAATTTGACTATAATATTCCTGTGGGTTTTCCTTATAGGATCTCTTTCAGGCGGTAATCAGTGGACTTTTTCTATTTCTACTTTCCCCTTTTATCTAATGCTTCAGGACACTTTTCTTTAGCTATTTCTTGTACTATTGTATCAAGATTATTTTTGGTGATAGATTTTAGGTAGTCCAGTTATTCTTATGTTTTCTCTTCTTCATCTATTCTTTAGATCAGTTGTTTTTCTTATGAGTTGCTCCACCTTCTATTTTTTCATGCTTTATATTTTGTTTTGTTCTTTCTTGATCTCTTATAGCTTTGCTGGCTTCCCTTTGCCCAGTTTTGATTTTTAAGGAGTCCTTTTCTTCCTTAAGATTCTAGATCTCCTCTTCTAATTGCTTGACTTTCTTTTCATAATCATCTTGTTTTTCTTGAATTGTTCTTCCTATTTTTTTTTTTAGTTTTTCCTCAATCTTTCTCATTTGATTTTTAAAGTCTTTTTAAAGTTCTATGAATTTTTTTTGGGGGGGGGGCAAGTGACCATTTGCTGTTACTCTTTGGGGTAGAAGAGGGGTTTTTTACCTCAGTATTTTCCTCTGAAGATGAATCCCAGGCTTCTCTATTCCCATAGTAACTCTCTATGGTTAGATTCTTTCTCCCTTGCCTGTGTATTTTTTTTTTTTTGTAGTAGCTTAGTCTTTGTAATCACCTCTAGTCCTAGAGTATGGTGCTTCTGGCTTCAGATCCTCCTTCAGTTCTCTCCTCTGACCTGGAACTGAAACCAAGACCTTCAGCTTCCTGTAAGTGCCTACAGCCAGTAGCATCCTCACCCCACTGTTTCTGCACTCACTGAGCATGTGCTGGTTCCTTTTCACCCCGGCTGTGTCTCTGCAGCATAGCTGGGTCTGGCATTTCTTGTCAGCAGAAGTTCCCTTGATCTTCCTCAGCTTGGATGCCCAACTCCCCTCACTGTCTGGAGGGCAGAAGCTCCAATGGCTAGGGCTAAGGCAGCCTCCCAACCCAGCTAACCCCAGGGCTTGCCGCTTGTTGTTTAAATGGACCTAGGACCTAGCCAGGAGGTATTTACTCTTCACAGGGACCAAAGCTTGTCCTGGCATTTTTCCTCTGATACATGATTGTTCTAGGAGGATCCCTGTCCTGCCTCTGCTCTTATTTATTTTTACTGCTCTATGTTCGTCCTGAGGTGCTATTTCATATCTTTTGTGGGGGAAAATCTTGAGAGGTTGCGATTTTCTTATCTACTCTGCCATCTTCTCAGAATTATCTTCCCAGAGATATTTTTCTCCCATCCACCCTTAACTGTTGAATCTACCTCAAACACTACTTTTATTATACTATTCCCCTTTTGAAGGATTGCTTTATTATTGTGAATTGTGCTGTTTCCCATTACATTTTAATTAAATTCTTCTGCTGAGTTCTCGAGATCCTCCATGATTTGGCTTTATGATAGATAACTTAAGAAAATACAGAAATACTTTTGGAACAACTTGCCATTGCTTCACTGAGCAATGGTAAAGATAGACAAGAGGTATACACTACTCGATTTGTCTAATGTTGGTGAAAATGATTATTTCAAATGCAGTCTATGAAACAAGGATGCAAGCAGAAATTCAAGCATGAAACTAAATAGCTCTCCTGAGGTAATATCCACATGAATTCAAACAAAAATATAGTTATCCCTTCCACATCGCCAGGATTAGGAGTATGGTGCCCCCATGCTCTGAAAAATCTATGTAAAATTTTTTTGCCTTCCCTTCATACCAGAGAAGTCTGAATTATTATGATATTAAAAGATAAACTATCTCAAGATTATATAATATATATAATATTATATATATATTAATATATTAACATATATATTAATATGTAATGTATTTATATATTATATTATAATATTATATATATAATGCATTTCTGCATTTTCTCTCATATGCTGTTGTTTGTGTGTTATCTTCAACTTCCACAAAACTCCCACAAAATTCCCATTTAATTTATTATGCTGACCTATGATATATTGAAGTTGTGATGGGGAAAGTTGTGATGTGGAAAGGATAACCTTATGTCCAGAAAGAAATATGGAACAAATGGTTGTCAAATAAATAGAAATAGAATACTTTATGATAGTCATTTGAGATCAGGTAATTACTATCAGAAATTACAGAAAGGTTATTCTTAAGGAGCCTAGATTTATTAAATGATGCAGCTTGTATATGAAAATGGTGGGAAATGCAACAGGCTGCAAAAATTTAGCACCTATTGAAAAACAAATTCAGATAGTGATAATGATGAACCAGAAACTTGCTATCATCCGAGAACCAATAGAAAAAAAATCCCCATACTACAAAAACAGATTCCCAAATATCCTGTAGAATTTTACAAATAAATTACCTTGGAACCAGAGCATTATAACAGATAACATTTTTGACACAATCACAGACACAATTGAAAAAAAAAATTAAGAACAATATTTTAATAGAGGTATACGATAATACCAAAGGCTCTTAACTTCTAAACTATGTGGAATGAAAAACTTCCAACAAATAGAGATCTAACCAAAGAAAATTTTAAATATTTGGAAAGAGAATGAGGTTCATACCTTTCCCATTGTTATTTTGGTTACAGGAGTACCAAGGATGCTTTCAGTGAGCCTGCAGAAGATGAGTTTACAATACTTTTTATTCCATTGTAAACAAAATAGAAATCTTATTTTGTAAAAGTTCAAAGTGCATTAATTTTTAAAGAATAATAGCGGGATAGCAACTTGTTTCAAGTCAGTTACTATCCAAACTCCATATAAATAAGAACAAGATAATAACAATAACACTAGTAGATAACATTTGTATAGTATTGTCACATAAAAATATTCATGTCTTTTGGTTTTAGATTATTCTTATATCCAAATATATCTCTTTCTTCTCTCTTTTAACTAAGGTCAAAAAAAGATAGGTTAATAAAAGCAATTCAGCAAAACCAACTAATATGTCAACTAATTCTAGCTACATATGCAATATTCTACTCTCATAGTTTCCCACCTATACAAAGGAGGGGGGAACATTCATTCTCTCTATCTTCTTCTGAGCCAGGATTGATTGTTATAATTAATAATTTTAGTTTAATTTTTTATTGTTCTTTCTATTTACATTGTTGACATCATTGTGTAGATTTTTTTTCCTTCTTCTACATATACATTTCACAAAGTGAAATACACTTTGCATCAGTCCATATATATCTTCTCATTCTTCTCTGAAATTTTCATAACCATATTTTCTTTTGTTTCAGTATTATTCCATTTTTATGCACTAAAATTTACCCAACCATTTCACAGCTAATAGGCATTTACTTTGTTTCTACTTCTGTGCTACTACCAAAAAAAATGCTCCTATAAATATTTCATTTTATATGGGCCCATTATGTCCATTTTTGAAATGCTTAGCAGTGGGATCTCTGATTCAAATGATTTTGTTGTTGTTGTTCAGTCACTTTTCAGTCATAACTGAATCTCTGTGACCCTATTTGGGATTTTCTTGTCAAAGATACTGGAGTAGTTTGCCATTTCCTTCTCCAGTTCATTTTACAGAGGAGGAACTTAGGTAAACAGGGTTAAGTGACTTACCCAGGGCCACACAGTAAGTGTCTGAGGCCATATTTGAAATCAAAATGAGTCTTCCTGATGCCAGGCTATCTTCCCAATTCAAGCAGTATTAATGTTCTATATGCTTTTTTCCCCACATAATTCCAAAGTGCTTTGCAAAAATGTTTGGACTATTTCAGAGTCCTACCAAAAATGGATAGTATTAGAGTATCTATCTTTCTGTATCTCCTCAAACACTGAGCATTCCTACTTTTTTTTATCAGTCAATTTTCTGGGTGTGAGGTAAAACTTTAGATTTTTAATTTGTATCTCTTTTATTATTAGTGACTTGGAACAATTGTTTATACATTAAGTTGTAATTTGAGGGGCTTTTGAAAACTATATTTTCTGACCACATATCCATTAGGAAATGGATTTTGGTCTCATATACTTCTATTAGTTTCTTGGATAATGGACCATCTTTGAGTTATTTGATTCAAAGACTGTTTTTTTAAACTAATCGAAAGCTTTCCTTCTTATTATAGCTTTTGTTTATGCAAAAACTTCATATTTTAATGTAACTAAAATGAACTATTTTATCTTTTGTGATCTCCTGTATCCTTTGTTTAGATAAGAATTCTTCCTCTAACTATACCTGTAAAAGTACCTTATTATATGCCCATTATTACACTATTATTCCATATCATACTAGGAATGTAAGCCATAGAAATAAGAGGAGAAAAACAAATTGAAGGAATTAGAATAGGCAATGAGGAAACAAAACTATGACTTTGCAGTTGATATGATTGTATACTTACAGAATCCTAGAGAATTGACTAAAAAACTAGTGGAAATAATTAACAAGTTCAGTAAAGTTGCAGGATATAAAATAAACCCAAAGAAATTATTCCTATTTCTACATATTACCAACAAAGTCCAGCAGAAAGAGATAGAGAGTTCTATTTAAAATAACTATAGACAATATAAAATGCTTGGGAATCTCCCTGACAAGACAAATCCAGGAGTTACATGAACACAATTACAGAACACTTTTGACACAAATAAAGTCAGATCTAAAGAATTGGAGAAATATTAATTGCTCATGGGTAGGTCAAACCAATATAATAAAAATCACAATTCTACCTAAATTATGTACTTATTCAGGGCCACAGCAAGCTACAGCAAGTTTCTTTGATAAAGTAAAGGATTTGTCTGAAAAGGAAGCATCTAATATTTCTGCCTTTTTGCATTGGATTGTGAGGTTTTTATGCCCTTCTAGCCTTTCTTTTAAAAAGGAAGAACTCAAGCAATGCCCTTTTCTTACATTTGAGGAAATTGAGGCTCAGAGAAGTTAAGTGACTTGCCCCAGGTTACGAAAGTAATGTCAGAACTTATCTCCTCTGTTTCTATCAGCTCCAGGCCCCGACTGTTCCCCACAACCACCACCACCACATTGCTGTTAGCCACCGGTAAATAATGCTCCAGTTTCCTTTAACAACTTAACATTAATCACTTTTTACAATGAATATTTACTTTGAAGCCATAACAAGATCAAACATCCAAACACTACCCCAACCCACAACACTTTAGGGACTCACTTGCCCTTATCCTATCAGTCTCCTTGGGTTGTAGGCTTATTTGTAGCCCAATAACATTGGTTCCATCAAGTTCATGTCTAGAAAGAATATGACTGTTACCCTGAACATGACATGCCCAATTCCATGCCTGGAATGCTCTTTCTCTTTGTGTCCACCTCCTGGCTTCCTTCAAAAGTCTCAGCAGAAACCCTTCTTCAGGAGACCTTTTTAGATCTCCTTCCCCAATGGCTAGTCCTATATTCTTCTGATTGACTGACTGCTACAAAACACACTGAAAGAGAGATGGCATGGGGTAAAGGATTGAGGACTAGACCTGGAGACAGAGGAACAGGGTTAGTCTGGATTCTAATGCTTCAGAGTCAGAGAATCTCAGAATCTTCAACTTTGCATATTTCCTTCTCTGGCTTCCTCTAAGTCCCAATTAAAACTTCATATTTTACAGGAACCTTTTCCCCACCACTCTTAATTCTAGTACCTTTTCTCTGTTAATAATTTCTTATTTATCAAGTATATGGCTTGCTTATATATGTTTATTTGCATGTTATCTCCCTACGTGGAATGTAAGCTCCTTAAGGGCAGGACTATATTTTACCTCTTCTTGTATTCCCAGCACTTAGCACAGTGCTTGCTACACAGTAAGTGATTAATAAATGTTTATTGATTGGTGGATAATTGGAAGGAACCTCAGAAGTCATCTAGTAAGTCCAACCTGTACCTGCACAGGAATTTCTTTGAAAATAGACTTGAAAAGGGACAACACAAATGAAACTGAATGCTATGTAATTATAATGATCAAATATGGCTCTGAAGAGATGAGAAAATATACCTCCTGCCCTTCTTTTCAGAGTTAGGCAATTATGGATGTGGAATATTACATATAGCATTAGACTCAATTGATGAACTGGTTTTGACAAGCTGCTTTAAAAAAACTTTCCTCCTCCTCCACCCTTTGTAACAATAAATGACTTTCTGAGTAAAGGAGGGTAAACAGATATATTTGATAAAGAAGATGATGCAGAAACAAAATTTATAAAAAGTGGTAAAAAAAAATTCAAGAAAAATGGTCATTAAGTCTATGCCTGCAGATCTATGAAGGGAAACTTACCACGTCTAAGGCAGCTCATTCCACTTTTGGATTGATATAATTGTCAAAAAGAGCCATCATAAAGCTTATGGTATATGTAATTGAGCAAGACTCTTAATGTCCCTAAGTCTAGGTCTTTTCATCTGTAAAATGGGGATGATAATATTATACAAGCTTCTGCATAGGGTAGCTGTGACAGGAAGGGCTTTTTACAAATCATAACATTCTAAAGGAAAGTGAGCTGTTATTAATACAACTATTCTCAGGGAATAATTGTACCTCATTTGCTAAGGTATCTGTCATAGAGTTGCTTTTTCCCCCGAAGATAAAATAAACAACTTTAGAAAGGCATATTTGAAAACTATGTAAAGAAGGAGTCATTTGGGTACCTGGAAATTTGTCTAAATAAATGTAAATATTCAGGTTTTGCATAGTAATGTAATTGTCTGTCAATTTGCAGGTAGCACAGACCCTGTGGAAAAGAAAGATTGCTTCAAAGGTGCCACCAACTGTTTCACTCATAAATTACAATTGGGAGACTTGGTTTTGTATTAAAAAGGTCCATTAAACAGGATCACATTTTTCATTACTTACTGAAATGAAAATATAAACCTTCAAGGAAATAAAGTCTTAATCATTCTTTTCTGCTGCCTAGGATGTGCACAGCATAGAATGTTGGGAAATCTGTACTTGGCTCAATTGATTCTACTGTGTTTCTATGTCGTGTGACAATAGTAATAGCTATCATTTACATAGAACTTCAA
Organism: Phalanger gymnotis; assembly: GCA_028646595.1. NCBI lineage: Eukaryota > Metazoa > Chordata > Mammalia > Diprotodontia > Phalangeridae > Phalanger > Phalanger gymnotis. The sequence goes on from CM053627.1 coordinate 165,550,677, forward strand.
CATTTACAAATCACTTCACAGTCATCACTTTACAGATCCTCACAACAACCTTGTGAGGTAGGTGCCAACATTATTCCCATTTTATACATGAGAAAACTGACGTTAAATTGATTTCCCCAAGGTCACAAAGCTAATAAGCATCAGAGGAAGAATTTCCTCTATTCCCAACATTATATCCACAAAACTCACATCACCTACCTTTCATGCCTTTTGAGAGTCAGCAAGGTATAGTAGACAATATGCTGGGCTTTAAGTTAAGAAGACCTGAACTCAAATTCAGCTTGCAATGCTAGCTATATAATTCTGAGCAATCATCTAAACTCTATGTATTGTCAAACTCTGAAAATAAATGACCAAAGAGCCTCAGAGGTTATGCTACAGCTGTTGACTCCAAAAAAACTAAATGGGGTTGCAATCCTGGTTAGTGGTCCTGGGGGGAGGAGGAGCACTGGTGTGGCAGAGCTTATGGTGGCTGTGGAGAGGGAGTCCTCCTGGCAGTTACAAGGCAAAAAGGAGTGCTTGAGGTCACTCAAAGACCAGAGCACAGGCCAGGAGAGGAGTAAACACCTGGCCTTGGATCATACAACTTCAGAAGAACTGAAAATTTTACAGGTGCCTAGAAGTAGCTCTGAAAACAGCACCGCAAAACCCATGAAGCTTGGGACAAAGCACTCTCCGTTCTGGAAGCAGATATACCTGGACAAAGAGCTCAAAAGCCAAGTAATTGTTTAGGAAAATGAGCAAACAGTGTAAAAAAACTCAGACTATAGAATATTATTTTGGCAACAAAGAACATCAAAACATACAGCCAGAACAAGACAACAAAGTCAAAGATCCTACATCAAAAGCCTCTAAGAAAAATACAAAAATACTAAAGAGTTCACAAAGGTTATAGGCAAAAAGGCTTCTTTATTCTGTTGGAGGAGGGAAACTAGATTCATGTGCTGGGGTCTGCTCTATGGCTGAGGAGACCCTAGACAGTGAGACTAAGCCTTGATACGTATAGTCATGGATAGACAACAAGCCAGGTAGTGAGGTGCAGTCATATTAATGAAGGAGTAACAGCAACAATGAGACAAATTTGCTTAGTGGAAAAAGACTATTCATAGCAGGGCTTCATGAGCAGAACATAGTTCCTGCAGGTCAGTCAGGTCTGAGCTCAGGGACCACCAAGGGCTGGTTTGATCTAGTTCTCTGATTTAGCTGTGGCAGAGCTCATCTAGAGGGTGAGTGCAAAGGATTGTTACCATATCAAGCTCAGGGCAGAGCTTGCTTGCTGGGCCTTAGCTCTAGAAAACAGGGTGTCTCCTAAAAATGTAAAGAGAGAAGTGGAAAAAAAAGAGGAGTGGTCTTGACATGAGGATCCTGACAGTATCTTGAGCAACTCTTTAGTGCAGATCTAATAAGGTTGAAGGAATTTGCCATCTGCCTTGCTGGAGTGAATTCACAATCCTGCATGATGAAATTGAGAAAATTCTAGTTCAGTTTAGGATGAAAAAGATACTTAGTATCTTCAATTTTGTAATAGATACACAGAATATTGATTTAAAGAAGCTTAGTATAGTGGAAAGAACACTGATTTTGGAATTAGAGGATCTACATTCTAATTATGGTTTGGAAATTGCTATCAATGTAACCTTGGTCAAATTACTTCCCCTCCCAGGGACGGGGTTTCCTCATATTTTAAATGAAGGATTTGGATTTTGTGTCTTCTAAGTTTCCTTCCAAATCTAAATCCTGTGATTTTTATTGATGCATGGTCCCTAGTCTTCAGGAATTTCTATTAAATTATATTAAGTTGAGGATAATGAGAAACTACAGAATCAGAAGGCCTACTTAGATTGAGTGATTACAAAAGTGTGTTGAGGGAAATGGGTAGCAATGAGCATTAGAACAGACTAATCAAATAGTATTCCAACTCCATTGTGTTGCTTTTGTACTGACTATGCCACACATCTGGGATGGAATGCCTGTCTCATCTCTTGCCCCTAAAATCTCTATCTTCCCTTAAAATTCAGCTCAAATACCATGTTCTACTTGAAGCCTTTACTAATACCTCTGACTGAATTTTCTCCAAAATTATTATGTATCTATTTTTAATCTATTTTCTACATATGTGGATATGCTCATGCTTTCTCTCCTTAGTTGATTACAAATGCAGGGGCAAAGACTTTTTTTTTTGTCTTTGTATTCTAAAACCTAGCATAGTGCCTGATGTGTGTGTGTGTGTGTGTGTGTGTATATATATATATATATATATATATACATATATATATATATATATACATATATATATGACACTTAATAAATGCTTGTTGATTGATGATCAAATGCTAGAATTGGAAGGAACTTACAGGTAACATCATCCATGTATAGATAGATATATAATCTTTGGCAAGTTGCTTCACCTTTTGCCCTGATCTGTAAAGGGAAGTGGGTAGAGTGGGTGATTTCTAAGATTATTTCCAGCTATGACAATTAGTGGTAAGTTTATTCTGTGATTCTAAACTGAAAATATCCAGAGACTACACCAGAAAATCTTTCTCTTGGTCAGTGGCACTTGCAATTCAAAGAAATCATAAAATGTTTTTATGAGAGAGAGAGAGATAGAAGAAGGCAGATATTTCGTTCATAGGGGTTAGTACCTTGAAGGAAAAGCCAGGATGATGTCTTTGATTTGAAGGGCAAGGGGAAATCAGTGGTGGAATAGGAAGAGAAGAATGGTAGTCATGGGAGAAAATTACTTGAGGTGTACAACTAAGGATGTTTAGTGAGAGAAGAAAGGTGTAGGAAGGAGTTTGTTTAGGTGTGAAATCAGCCTTTTAGAAAGAGATTTGGCTATAGATACAAAGAGTACGTTAGGAATCAACATTTTACCAAATGATTTGGTAATAGATACAATGAATTTTTGCAATAAAAGTTGGATTCAAGGTGATATAGTAGAATGAAAGAGAAATGACTGTTTTTCTCAAACTGCAGGGCAGTTCAGCTGTCTTCTCCTTCTACTTCACATAGCAGGCAATCTTTGAATCTGAGACCTAACATCTTAGTTGTCAAGACCTAGATATCCAACACAACAAAAGAATTGAGCATTGCCTTGGGCCTCCCTCTGTAACACCAGCCTCCTACATTAAATAATCTGATGTTATCAAATCCAAAGGCTCTATTTGAAGGAATAGGATTCTTATCTAACAAAGGGGTGATGCTTTTGGATGCATTTATTTAATTCAGCTTATTGATGCTATGAAGAAAGTGCATTATCATTATAACGGCAGCTTCACATACTTAGTTTTCTGATAAGACCTCCTTCCAGTGGACTGTACTTAATGTACTGTTATAGCTAGTGCTGAGCTAACTTCAGTAAATAATGAATTTAAATCAACTGCATTCCTCCTACTCTGGTTGTATGAACCACGTCAGCTGTTGAATAATAATCAAGGTAAGCCTAAAGGTTCATGGGATTAATTCTTCATTATTTTGTAGTTTATAGGCTGATTAGGTATTTTAAGGGATTTTTTTAATTATGACATTTGTAAAATTATTTTTATACCTAATTTTGACCATGCCTTTCTCTTATTCTTATAGCACTGTATGTCACTTTTGAAATACACTTCCTCCTTGTTTTTCTCAAGGAAATTAATTTTATGTGAGATGAAAATTTTAAAACATCTGATTGAATGGATGGATTCATGCTGGAAGTAACTCTGTTGCATTAAGTGGTGCTATTGAAATTATTGGGAAATTTTAAACAAATGCATATTTTCTTGGTTAAAAATATCTCTAGTAATCCTTGCAGGAAAACCCAAGTAGATGAACAATGAATATTACACAGATTATGACAAAAAATTAGATAAAGAGCAAAGTCTATCGGTGTCTGATATTAGTCAAGCAATGAAAATGGACAAGGAGGTGAATCTGGAATTCAATATAAAAAAAGTAAACTGGATTATATTTGGGAAATTATACAATAACTCAAAAAATTCATAGCCTCTTCCTACAATAAAATTCTACATTTTAACACTAATTTTTTTCTAGTTGTAGTAGGAAGGCCGAATTTATGATCTCAAATATGATCATATACATGTTTGAATAGTTCGAAACCTCAAGGTATGAGGGATTCTCTAAGTAGAAAGCATCAAAACATTTATTTAGGCCCCACAGCAACAGATTCGCGAACCAGCCTTCCCATTCTGACATCTTGACCAAAAGACTCCAGGCCCAATAAGCCCACCTCACAAGAGTAACCAGGAGGCCACAGAAAAACAAGATGGTATTCAACCAATTCATATTTACTGGCCTCAAGTCCTTGCTTGCACTCCTGGGTCCACATATGGGTTGGCTCTGCTTCCGCAGCTCCTGCTTTGGCTTCGGCTTTTTTTAGCTTCAGCTGTAGCTGTCTCTTGGCTCACCTTTCCTCACAGGAGAGCCTCTGGCATCCTCAAGCCCCGCCTGAATGACCAGAGGCCATTGGTTCCTGAGTTGGCCCCTGTTAAGTCATCAATCTACACCCATACAGGTTTCACACCTGATAGGGCTTTGGGCCTGGGGCTTAGCACTTAGCAAGATGAAACAGCTGAATCACTCAAAGTAAACGAAAGCCAAACTCCTGAAGTACTAAGGAGCCCATTTTGCCTTACTGCCACACTAGTGAAGGAGCACTATGTTATAGAGAATAAATAGGAGGCTTTAGATTCATGATGATCTATGTTTAAGCTCTGACTCAGACATATTTATATGCATATATTACCCATGTGGCTCTAGGCAAAATACTTAACCTCTCACAGTCTCCAGGAAATCCTTTAAGACTATAAACTACAAAAGAGTTGCCTATCTGCAGTGTTGGAGGTAATTTTGACAATGGGGGTTCTCTACAATCATAAATACCAATCAGACCAAAAATAATTCTTCCAATGATGTCTTATGCCTGTGAATCACAGTACACTACAGTTACTGGAGAATCACAGTTGTAGTAGCTAAACATTACAAACAACAAGGGAGAAAGCCATCATAGATGTGCTTATGCAACATATTATTAGGAACAGTTTAGACAGACAGATGGATAAATAGGCAGATAGAAGGATAGATATATAATAGATGAAAAAAAGAAGAAAAAAGAACAACTGAAAGGAAGAGAAAGGAAGGAGAGAAGGAAAGAAAACAATAGAAAGATCAAACAGTGAGCTCCTAAGATCAAAGATCCAAAAATACGAAACACCTCAGAGGCCATCTTATCTGACCTCCTCAGTTTTAGATGAGGAATTGAAGATCCAGGGGAGTTAATTGACTTGCCCAAGGTAACACTAGTATATTCTAACACACATAAAAATTTCCTTTGAGTAAATAGTTTTGAATTTTGACTACTACTACTACTACTACTACTACTACTACTACTACTACTAAGACCAATTGTCTCCCAACATACTCTTTTGAGAAATGAAATTTAAATTATGGTTGTCATCTACGCAAAATTATATAAATTTTCAAACATTCTAAAATCAGTTTCAATAATGTGACCAACACTAATTTCAAAAGAGTAGTAAAATTTTTGTACTTTAAAATTTTATCATAAGTACACTGAAGAAATATTGCATGTGTTATTTCTGGAGTTTAATAGCTAAAATATTGTGTGTGGGGAAGTGGCACAGTTAGCTTTGTGTAGTTACTTTCCATACTGGGAGGTAAGCGAATCAGAGAAGGAAGTTAGCTTTGGGAGGTGTCCTTGATCTGTGTTTTGTTTACAAAGGACATTTTTAAAACAGATTAATAGCAAGGAAGGACGTTCTCAGATTTGGAATAACAGGAGAAAATGATCTTCACGGATAAAATTTAACCATCTGAGAAGAAGATAGAAGTACCCAGCAAAAGAAGTGAAAGAGGTCAAGGAGAGTGGGTACTTAGATAACATAAAAGAGAACAATATAGCTGTTTTCCAGGATAAGAAGTATTTGCCAGAAAGTTGTTTCACATATCAAGGAAATCAGGAATAAATTTGGACTTCTGTTACTCTTAAACAGAAAATAGTATTTGTGATTTCAACAGCTTATTCATCACGTCATATTCATACTTTTCTTTGGAATAATAGCTTCTGCCAAATAACTTTAAAGTCTGAAAAGATTTTCTCTGGGATTATCTTATAAGCATTACAAATACGTAAAGATTAGAGTCATAACACATTATTGCTTTTCTTAATTTTTAAAGTACAACTAATAACTTAAATATGGATATAAACTTAAAAGCCCCCATCTTTATGCCATTACCTATGAGGGTTATCAAATTGTATAATTTACTGTTACATCTTGAACTGCTCTGCTAGATAAGGAGCTAGTCTATAAAAAAGTCAAATGCCTTTTAAATAGCATGTGTAATTGTGCCACTAAGCTTTTTTGCTAACTATAATAGCCTACCTGGAGAAACATTAGAGAAAGCTAAATTAAATAAATATGACAGCAGTCTAGACTTAAGTAACTCTAGCTTTCAGTATTTTTCACTGAAATTACAGAATCCAGAGAAAATAACAACCGTGAGCTTTCAGCTGAATGTTTTTAAACTGAATTCATCAGGAGATCAAAAAAGGAGATAGAAACTCTGCTATCCAAGTCACAAATATTCAGGCTGGAGAATTTTTTTTTTAATTTTTGGCAAAAAAGAAACGAAACAGTGAATGTCTCATATGCCACATCTGCCTCATCTATTTCTGACCAGACTTAATATTTTCTTTAGATGGAACTATTTTATGCAGTAATCCTTCTGCTTATTCTTCTCATGCATCATAATCTGTCCAGCAAAGAATGCCATCTGCAAGCTCACTACCTCTTAATATTTATATTTTCTAATGTGTATCATGAAAATTTCTCAAATTAAGCCCTGCTAGGTGGTACAGTGGATAGAGTTCTGGGTCTGAAGTCAGGAAGACTCTCTTCTAGAACTCAAATATAGCCTCAGACATTTACGAGCTGAGTGACCCTGAAAAGTCACTTATCCTTGTTTGCCTCAGTTTCTTCATCTGTAAAATGAGCTAGAGAAGGAGATACAAATCACCCCAGTATCTTTGCCAAGAAAATCACAAATGAGGTTATGAAGAGTCAGACAAGACTGAGTAACAACAACCTTTCACTTTACTATATAAAGGTTTCTGAAGAGGAAGTCAGCCATCCATTCAAAAAAGTAGGCAGGAGTGACAAATAATAACAGCTAGCATTTATATAACACCTTAAGGTTTGCAAAGCACTTTACATGTGTATATACCTCATTTGATCTTCATTATTATCACTATTCCCTATATTATCCCTATTTTAGAAATGAAGAATCTGAGATAAATCGTGTGACTTGCTAGCTAGCAAGCCTCAGATGCAGGATTTTAACTGAGGGGCTTCCTGACTCCAAGTATAGGCATTCTTGACTCCAAGACCAATATTCTAGCCATTGTGCTCCCTCGTTGCCTTTAATGTGCTAATATAGTAGGGAAAGTCTATACCAAAGTCCTTATTGTGGCGTGGAACTGACTGAGTTCCCTAAAAACTATGCCAGAGAGTTATAAGCACCAGAAAATCATTCCCAATGGGAAGGATTTGGAGTATAGCACTGATTTGGAACTATGCATTTTTCATCAGAGTTCCAGTTTAGCTAAATTCATGGAGGCTCATTCTCAGAAGGCTATCAATTGTGTGATAAATTTTGTAGTATTAGCATCTGAGGAAAAGCATCTACTGAAGTGTAAATGAACTGTGATTATCACTGATAAAGGAAGTATCTTAATACTATAGGGCTAGGAATAGAGATAGCAACTGGGATTGGGATTTCATTGGTATAGGGAACTCTTGGGTAAGGTACTTTATCTACCAATGCTGAGCCATGCCTCTGTCACTTACAGTCTTAGGGAGTTGCCTGGGGAGGGCGTGGTGGTATCGAGAAATAAGTGACTTGCCCAGGGTTATATAGGCAGTACATGGTAGAATCTGGGATTTATCGTTGAGTAGAAGACAACTTTCTGGTCTCTTATGAAAATTATAGATATGCAAAATTTTGGAGCCAGTGCAGATGAAAATTGAAATGCAAGGGAAAATCTGCAATTTGTCTTTCTTAGTAGAACAAAGGGCAAATTTCATGTGGAGACAATGTGACTTTCCTACCAGTACAGTAACTTTGGCCCAAAGCTTCAGACAGCTGTGCAATATGTAGCTAGGCCTCCTAGCTTTTGAAAAGGAAGTTATATTTATTTGACATTTGCATGAATTTACAACATTTTACATGCAATCAAGGCACAAACAGACTGTTCAAGCTGAGTGATCCAAATGTGAACAGGTGGATTTGTTGGCTAAAGGAAGGATAATGATATTTATTTGGCTTGGGAAAAAAGAATAGGTATATACTTTTATTCAGTCTATAACCACCTTTTGAACCATAGGAGGAAAACTGCTGCCAGCTACTCTACCAATACAGCCTTATTTTTCATTTGTCCCAAACATGTGACATCCACTATAGTCAGATCAGTCACCTTTTCTGTCTTTGTGCTCATCACCATCTCTGAACTTTGGTTCATACTATTTCTCTCACCTGAAAAATTCTTTTTTACTCCCCCCACCTATTCATAATTGCCCCTATTCTTCAAGGGCCAGTTCAAGTATGGATTCTTCTAGGATGTCTTCCCAAACGGTCTTTTTCAGCTTTCTTTAAACTCCCTCTCTTGTAAACTCTTATGGAGCTTCTAGTCTCTACCTAAGACTTCTAGTCTCTTAATTATGTACTACTTGGGTTGGTTATGCATCTATTAATTGTCATGCTGCCTTTTCATTAGATTGAGGGCAGGAACTGTTTTTGCTTTTTTTTGTGTGTGTCCTCACTCCTAAGCACTGAACCTAATACACAGTAAGTGCTTAATTTATACCAGTTGATTGATTGACTGATTGCACTCTAATCATTTTTTATGCATCTAGAGAGATAGGGATGCTGAGCAGGAAGAATATTTGACTTAGAGACAGAAGACCTAGAGTGGAATCCTGGATCTGAATTACTAACCATATGTAATATCTAGGGCTCTCAGGAAATGTCAGCTCACTTTCACAAATATGCAATCTGTATTGAATCTGAATTATATCATAGAGTGCACATATATCTTCTATACTCACTTCTCTCTCTAGCACCCAGTCCAGCAGGGTATTTGCACCCACTCTGGCTTCTATTCCTCTCAGGATTCTAGGGGTCACCTTGTTTTTCCTGAGCCCTCACTAGTGTGTTTCCCATCCTCAAATATAAGCTTGCTGACTTACCTCTTAACAAAATGGACAAAACAAGAAAATGATGAGATAACATTCCACCCATAAATCTGGGATTTGCCTGCCTCCCCCTTTCCGAAATACATATATATGTACACACACACACGCACACACACACACACACAGTGTCTGTAGAAGAATGGGAAGAAACTTTATATACCTTATTACTAAGTCATATGTGTAAGGTACATGTAGCAAAGGGAAATCACAGCCCTGTAACTGAAGGCCTGGAAGTAATTTTTCTTTAGCAGAGACTAATCTTACAAGTTCACTGATGGGCATGATATCTCTGTTGGACTAGTTCTGTGACTAATTGGGCTGCTTCATGGTGGGACAGGTTGCTCCACTTATGGGCTGGGTTTCTCTGATGCCAGACTACTCTGATGCTGAAGGGACAGGCTGCTTCTCAGCTAGGCTGGACTGGAATACTGTTATGCTAGGCCAGGTTGCTCTGCAGCTGGGTCACTCTTCTTCTCTGCACTGGCCTTATTCTCTGACAAAGAAGTGTTGCCCTCTTTTAAAAAGAGCAGATTCATTTAGCTTGAGGTTTACAGAAGCTTCGCCAATATGGTTCCGCTGGCTAGACTGGAGGATTTTCACTGTCCAGGAAGCAGACGTCAGTGCAATATGGTGGTATAGCCTCTCTTTTGCCATTCAGAGTCTTCCAGGAAGCAGGTGATTGTGCAGAAAGGTGTAGCATCTTTTTCCTTTTACTATTCTCTGAGGTTTTTTCTTTGATCAGATTCCCTGGTTGAGGACCCAGACCTCTCAGTAAAGAGACCTTACTCTAACTTGTGGTGATCCCTTAGTGTAATAAACAAATCCTTATCTCTGAAGGCTAGCCCCTAACCAAACAATGGATATTTGTCAGTTATCAAAAAGCAGCTTAGGGACTCAAGGTTCAGTAATTTTTAATTTTAAAGTTCTTCTCATGGCCTAATATCAGTAAACAGCTCAGAAATAAAGGTGCAGGAGTAGTCTTTGCCTTACGCAAGTGCATTTCTCAGTGATTATCATATGCAAGGCTCACATTTGTTTTCATCTTTGTCCTTTTTGAATAGTAAAATGGACAAAATCAGAAAAGGGGACACTCACAATAATATCACATACTTGCCCTATGGTAAAAGACTTCCTACTACAAATGGATGCCAAATACAGACCCAGTACATGAGACACCAGGAGTGAGAAGTGACAGAAATACCAAAATTGTATCTTCTACTCTTCTATCTGTCTTTTATGAGGTTCAGTATAAAGTGGAATACACTATAGAATGGTGGATAGAGTACTGGATTTGGAATCAAGAAGACCTAAGGTAAAATACTACCTCCCATACTGAATAGCTGTAGAACCATGGGTAAATCACTTTATCTCCCAGTCTAAGGTTTATTTTCTGTAAACTTGCTTAGTAATGTCTGTTATATCTACTTCATAGGGCTGTGGTAAGACTCAAAAGAGGTAACAAATGTAAAGCACCTTGTAATCTTTAAATGTCAGTTATTTATTTATTTTAGTAATAATAAAGAGGAGAGTATGGGTTACCCAAACAGCTGTTTTGTTTTCATCTTTCCCAAACAAGGGCTTCTTAGTTAACCTTTCCACTGTTAAACCAATTCTGCCCAAAGGTAACAATATTGTGTTTCTGCTCACAATAGTAGTCACCTCCTTTTCTTCATAAAATTCCCAGATAAATTCTGACTTACTATTGGAATTATGAACTAAGAAAGAGGTTTGCTGGTTCCCCTTCCTTGTGTAGCTCAACTGGTTACTAAGCTAATATTGTGTGAACTTGAATAAGCCTACATTTTTAATGCTATTTCCTCATCTAAAAGAATGGGATGATGAAGTCTCTTCTACCTATTTCAATGGATTAATGTGAGGATAAAATAAAAAGATTTATGTCAAAACACTTTACAAACTATAGAGTGCTGACTATGAATGCAGTAAGGGCAGGGAACCTATCTTATATAGCTATATCTCTTGGAGAAATATAGAATCTAAAGCTCATTTTTTTTAAAAAAAAGATCTATTTCAGCCTCCCATTTTAAGTAAGCTGAGGAGTAAGCTGACTCATCTGGTTGAATGACTTATCTAAAGCCACCTACATAGTAAGTAGAGGTTCCTTTCATTCAAGATCCAGTGATCTTTCCACTCTACTATGATGAACATTTTGCAAATGTTCCATCAAATGTCACTTAATGGCCAAGTGATAATGTGTTATGACAGGCTATCTCATCCCCTGGAAGGACAAATAGCCCAGAAAATCTACTACAGCATTTCCTGCTAACATTAGCTAATAGTAGAGCTAACCTTAGCACTAAGTGCAGTTTTGCTGTACTTAGCTAACCTCAACCTTTTAAGAGCTAAGGTATTATATATAGGATTATATATAGGAAATCATTCAATAAAGAAAATCTTATCTTGAAGCCTCAAGAAAATGGATGTAAAGAAAGTCTTATTGTTTCAAATTAAATTTGGATGCAGTTAAAATACATATTTAGATCTCTGGGGAAAAGTCAACATGATGGTTAAAAGAAAAAAAACCCTCAAAATCTGTTGTTTCTTCTGGTTTATTTTAAACACATTTAGCTCACACTTAGTTCTTTTCACTTCTTCTAACATGTTTTGTTCAAACCTGGAATAATGAAATACCCATTCTTTGTTTTTGTTTGTTTGTATATATATACACACACATATATATGTATGTATATTCACTGTCTCTTTCTTAGCTTTAGTTTCTTTTTTCCCCAAATGTTGAGCATTTTTTCTTTTTCTCTCTCATACATCCTCCCACACACTGACAAAAAAAATATTAAAGAAAGGAAAGAAAAGAAAGGAAGAAAACAAAACCTTCCATCATATAAGCATAGTCAAGCAAAACAAATTCTCACATTTGTCGTATCCAAAAATGTTTTCTTTTTCTCATTCTGCATATTAGCTAGCCCATCACTTCCCTGTCATGAAATGGGTAACATTTTTCATCATCAGTCCTCTGGAATCATGATTGGAATCAGAATTCTTAAATTTTTCAAAGTTGTTTGTCTTTATAACAGTGATATTATAATATAAGCAATTCTCTTGGTTCTGTTCACTGAATCGGAAACTGTCACTTTCATCATTTCTTAAAGCATACTATTAAAGAATACTATTGTAGCCTCTTACATTAATTTAGTAAATTTTATTTAGCCATTCTCCAAGTTATGGGTACATGCTTAGTTTCCAGTTCCTTGTCACTTCAAAAAATGCTGCTATAAATGTTTTTGTACAGATAGGATTTTATCCTCTTTTTAAAAATTTCTAAACCCCGATCAAGTGTCAAATTAGAGATCCTGAAAATCAAAGGGATTAATAAAATTCAAAAAACTCAGTTTCAATTAGTTAAAAAAAATCCCAGTAGGTGCTGTTAAAGAGCAAACAAGCCCAGATAGATCATTAGCTGACTTGATTAAAAATAAGGGGAAAACCAGATATTGTCAGAAATGAAAAAAAAGAATTCATAACAAATAAAGAAGAAATAAAGGAAATTACTAGAAGCTATTCTGTCCAACTCTATGCCAGTAAATTAAACAACTTAAATTTAAGAAATAGATGAATATTAATGATAATATAAAATATCTTGATTAAAATAATAATAGAAATTTTAAGCAACTCCATCTCAAAAATAAATTAAAGAAACCATAAATGAATTTCCATAGGGAAAAAAATAGACCAGATGGATCTACAAGTAGATCCTTTGTTTCTTATTAAAGCTGTTTATAGTCAGAAGAAAATTCAAGGAACTTGAAATTTTTATTTTTACTGTAATATTGACATATTTCTATGACTTTTCTGGTTAATTAAGTTAATTACATTCCCCCCCCCAAAAGGAATATTACACACTTACTGGAATATCACAGCCAGCATTTTGTATCATTTGGAATGCATTTTGTTTTTGAAGGCTGGGATAAAACATTATTTTAGGAAGATGTGTAAAAGAGGCAGCTGGTTTGATGAAAAGAGAGATTTTGAAAAAGAGGAGCTAGGTTCATATTTTAGCTCTATTATTTATTATCTTAGGTAAGTCATTAATCTTTGGTGGGCCTTAGTTTTGTACTGGTAAAGAGGTTGAATAAAGTAACATCTAAGGTCCTTTCCAGATCCAAATCATAATATTTATATATATAAGATCCATAGTGATTATTGGGGATTTTAATTTGTTTCTTTGTGTGGTATGCCTAATTTCTATAAGGTATCTTTTGTCCAGAAAGGAATAACCTAAGAACCAATAGCAGTGATCTAATAGCCAGGATCTAGAACAGAGATTCATGCTTTTTGTGTCATGGACAACTTTGACAACCTAGTGAAAACCTATGGAATCCTTCTTAAAATAATGTTTTTTAGTACATAAAATAAAATACATAGGATTACAAAGGAAATAAATTACATTGAAATGTATTTATCAAAATATCTTAAAATATAAATTCACTGATACCAGATTAAGAATCCTTGCCATAGAACATATTTTCTTTTCTTTTTTTTTTGTTGTTGTCAAATGTTAAATTTATTGCAATAGTCTCCTTTGTAGCTTTTAACTTGCTGGGCATTCAACAGCACCACTATTGATGTCATCAATGACATCATGAGGGTGTTTGCCATCAATGTTGCAGCCCACAGACTGGGCTGTTCCAAGTATCTCTTTAATGGTTCCAGAGAGATCTTTTGCCAAAGATCGGTGCCTCATCTGTCGAGCAATGTTGACAATGTCATCGAAACTGATGTTTCCATTGTGTTTAATATTTTTCTGCTTCTTTCTGTCCCGAGGAGGTTCCTTTAGTGCTTTGATGATCAAGGCTGAGA
>CM053627.1:165574577-165592044 GCA_028646595.1 Phalanger gymnotis
GTTTTTGCTCTTTGTGGGTCGAGAGGTCTGGTGGATGTCACAGCTCAGTAATTCAGGATGCCAGGGCACTCTCTGCTCATTTCCTGGTCTGGTAGGTCCTCGTCTGGTCTGTTTGTGCCATGCGCGCTGGCCTCAGCTCCTCTCCCCTCAGCTGGGAGCTGGGAGCTCCGTGTGGGACAGACTTTACCCAGAGACCATCCAGGCTGTCCTGGGCTGGAACCCTGCTTCCCTCTGCCACTTTGTGGGTTCTGCAGCTCTAGAATTGGTTCAGAGCCATTTTTTTATAGGTTTTTGGAGGGACTTGGTGGGGAGCTCATGCCAGTCACTGCTTCCCAGCCGCCATCTTGGCTCCGCCCCAACACCTACTCAATTTATGATTAAATTTTAAGAGAATTTAACCACCCCTTTCTAATATATAAAACTAAGTTGTTAATAAATTAGGAGGTTAAAAAATTATGGCTTCAAAGAGACTTGAAAATGAATGCTGTAAATTTTTGTTTCAACAACTTGTATTTTTATAAATGTTACTCTTTATCTCATATCTGAAATCAAAGATTTGTCATTTAAATCCAGAATTTTTTCTAGGACTAAGTATTTTTTTTTACTACACATTTGCCACCTTACATACTATTATAATATCAAACTTGGGAATATTTATGTTATCAGAAACATTTAGAGAAGTTTGGTGTACATCCTCAAAGAGGAGCCTGAACTATGTGTTGTATAAATCATAATTGCTTATTTCAGCATTTTTCACATTCCTAAAGTTCATTTGTGTGAGAACATTTTTTTCCAATGACATGTTGTCACAATCCCACATACTTTAGCCAATAGTCTTTATGGGTTACTGGCTGCAACTCCCTGGCAATAAGCCTCTTCAAACTAGCTAGGCTGGACCTTTGACTGATGCCTTTCTGGGTAGTAGGACCATAGCATCCCATTGGAGCTACAGCTAGAAAGGACCTTCGAGATCACCTGGCCTTGTGCTCCTTCCCTTTAGAGACAATAAAATTGTATACTAAAAAGATGAACTGATTTAAGGTCATATAGAAGCTCCAGAGCTTGGATTTCAACCCAAACTTTAAGAATTTAGGGTTCCAAGGGAACAGATATTGAATGCTATAGTCATCCACCTCTAAGTCTCAGTGAGGCATAGGAATAAGACACTGGTGAATAAATAAAAGTTTACATATTAATAATAACTTATATTTATGTCATGTCTTAGAATTACAAAATAATTTTACATATGTAATCTCCTTTAATTCTTACAGCAACCCTGTGGGAAGGTACACAGAAGCATACAAGGAAACTGAGGTTCAAAGAAGATGAAAGACTTGTTCAAGATCACACAGCTAATATGTCTAGAACTGAGATTCAAACTTAAGTAACAATAATAATTTCAAAATTACAATTAATCTTAATAACTGACTTTATCTAAAGATATATATGTATATATATATACGTATATATATGTATATATATACCTATATATATGAGTTTCTATAAAGCATATGATGGAATCTGTTTCACTGTAGGACATGATAACCTCTGCTGCATATAATCTCTGAAACGATAAGCCATAGGAATTAGATCTGTGAATTAGAGAAATCCTACATTAGGAAACTCCATCTGCCAGTGCAAATTAATAACTATCTTATAATTTATTGTCATAGAGATTATGCCTGGAACACTGAGGTTCCATGATTTACCCAGGCTCACATGCACAGTATGTGTTAGGGGCAGAATTTGAAACCCAGGTCCTCCTGGCCAAGTCCTTATCCACTAGGCTACATTAGGCCTCACATCTGAGCTGGAATTATAAAGTCCATTTCCATGAATGTAGTACGATATTACTATTGCAGCAATTTCAAATACTTAAGTAATTGCCACTGCCAAACAATGGCAATGGCCCTGCAAAGAATATTAACGCCCTTCCTCAGCAACATCATTGGTAAATTTTTCTTCTGATTTGTATCCTCCTCGCTCACTGCTGATTGTGGGGATCTAAGTTAAGAATTGGGGTTGAATAATCATTATCGTCATGCCAAGAAATTATAATTTTGAGGCTACTGATGATAGAATAGGAAACTTCAATTTTGAAACCTCTTTGGAATAAGCCACATGATCTATCGTTATCGTTTAGTTATTCAGTCATGTCTGCTTCTCTGTGACCCCATGGATTGTAGCACGTTAGGCCCTTTTAATCTCAACTAGACGCCAACCTCTGTACAAGCTCACGTTCATTGCTTCCTGATACTATCTGTCCATCTCATTCTTTTCCTTTTGCCTTTAATGTTTCCCAACATCGGGGTCTTTTTCCAGTGAGGCCAATCATCTTATTACATGGCCAAAGTATACGTAAGTTTCAGTATTTGACACTCCAATGAATAGAGCTAATTTCCTTAAGTATTGACTGATTTGATCTTGTTATCCAAAGGACTCTCAAAAGTATTCTGCAGCACCGCAATTTGAAAGTACGATTCTGAAGCACAAAGCTTTCCCTGTAGTTCAATTCCCATAGCCATATATTGCTACTGGAAAAAGCATAGCTTTGACCATATGGACCTCTGTCAGCCAGGTGATGTCTCTGCTTACTATGCTGTCCAGATTTGCCATAGCTTTCCTTCCAAGGAGGATGTGTCCTTATATCATGGCTACAGTTGCTGTCTGTGGTGATCTTTGAGCCCAAGAATATAAAATCTGACACTGCTTCCATTTCTTCTTCCTCTATTTGCCAGAAAGTGATAGGACCAGTTGCCAAAATCTTAGGTGTTTTTTTTTTATGTTAAGCTTCAAGCTAGCTTTGCACTTTCCCTCATGATCTATTAGACATCTGCCCCAAAACTCATATATGAGTAGGTATTTGTAGTTCCCTCGGTAGTCTTTACGCCTAGATGGAATTCCCCAGGAAAACTCTTGTGGTCTAAGTTAAACTAAACAGTGGTTCTGATAAGCTAATGTCTTATCACTCCCTGAATCTGCCTTTCTTCTTATACATTCTTTCCCCCTCTTCCCACTTCTGTCTGTATCCCTATGAAATTATTCAATGTATTCCTACACCAAACAATATGTGAATGTGTGTAATTTTGCACTCTTTTGACAAATTTGGTTGAAAGTAAAGTTCGAATGACGCTCATTTCTCCAACTGCTACAATGCATACATTCCTACATGTGCAAATTTGCTATGCTGTTTTAACAACTTCCCTTTTCTCCCATTTTCCTCTAAGGTATCCTCCCTTCTCTTTTCTTCTTCATTAACAGCATCTTCTAAACATAACAAAACTTCTTTAGGTCTTTTATCTCCATTGCCTACCTCTATGATTTTTTGTGCCATTGGAATTCCATTAGAATGTAAACTGTTTCATCCTTAAAAAGTCCTTTTTTGACTGTGCACTTTTTGTTTCACTTATTTATATTTCAAAGTTCCTTTTTAGTTCTGTTTTTTTCCATCAGGAATGCTTGAAAAATCCAAATTTCTTTGAATGTCTTTCTCCCCCTGTAGGATCATACTCAGTTTTCCTGGGCAAGTTATTCTTGGTTGTAGACAAAGGTCTTTTGCCTTTTGGAATATTTTAATCCGTCTTTCTCACTCCTTTACCATCATAGCTGCTAAAACTTTTCCAGTCCTAACTGTGGTAACTTGATATTTGAATTCTTCCATTCTAACTGCTTGTGATTCCCCCTCCACCTGTTGTTTGGAAGCATTGGGTTTTGGCAATGATTTTCTTATGAGTTTTCATTTTGGGGTTTCTTTCAGGTGGTGATAAGTGGATATTTTCTATTTTTCACATTAACGTCTTTTTCTAATATGTATTTTTAATAATGTAAAGCTTTCTTGTTTTTTAGTCATGGATTTAAAAACATATATATGTGTATATATATGTATATATACATACACACATATACACATGAACATATATGTAGCACCAATGCGATAGTCACAGTAGAAATTGAGGGGATGCCCATCAATTGGGGAATGACTGAAGAAGTTGTGGTATATAATGTAATGGAATACTATTGTACCATAAAAAATGATGAGCAGGTGGGCTTCAGGAAAACCTGAAAAGACTTACACGAACTGCTGCTGAATGAAGTGAGCAGAACCAGCAGAACATTGTATACAGTAACAGTAACACTGTGGGATGACCAACTTTGATAGACTTAGCTCTTCTCAGCAATTCAATGATCTAAGACAATCCCAAAAGACTCATGATGGAAAATGTTATCCACATCTAGAGAGAGAACTATGGAGTCTGAATGCAGATTGAAGCATACTATTTTCTCTCTTTTTCCTTCTTTCTGATAGTTTTTCCCTTTGGTTCTAATTCTTCTTTACAATGTGACTAATATAGAAATATGTTTAATATGATTGTACATGTATAACCTCTATCAGACTGCATGTCATCTTGGGGAGGGGAGAAGAAGGAGTAAATTTAGAACTCAAAATCCTATAGAAGTGAAATACTGAAAACTAAAAATAAATTTAAAAAGGAATCAAAATGCTACAAATTAAGGTTCTATTTGGGGCAGGTAGGTGGCATAGTAGATAGAGTGCCAGGCCTGGAATCAGGAAGACTCATCTTTCTGAGTTCAAATCCAGCCTCAGACATTAGTTGTATGACCTTGAGCAAGTTACTTGCTTCAGTTTCCACATCTGTGAAATGAACTGAAGAAGGAAATGGTAAACTACACCAGCATTTTTGCCAAGAAAACCACAAATGAGCTCATAAAGAGTTGGACATGACTGGACAATAACAAATAACTTTATTTTTTTTTTGTTGATTGTCTAGACCTAAAAAAGTGATAGAGACATGATTAAACTTAAAAGTGTATCCTATATACTTTTTTAAAAAAGAGATGGTGGTTAAACATTAACCAGCATCCCCAATTACATGGGCCATTGCCTATCATTCAATCGAAATCTCCGATTTTACAAATGAGAAGCCCCAGCACACCCTTGAACGTATCTGTCCTCACCTTCTACTACATAATTCTCTTATTGGGTTCAAGTATTGACACTATTACTTCCAGACTGTGTGTCCTTGGTGAAAGCACTTAATCTGATGGTTCCTAATTTTTTCCCCTGACTTTAAAATGAGAGGTTGGGATTAAATGATCTTTATGATCTATCCCAGGTCTGTGATTTTAGTATCATTCCTAGTTCCTTGAACAAATTGGCCATAGAATCATTCAATGTAGTATCTGTAAGGTTACATAGATATCCTTTGCTTATTTGACATTTTACAGATGAAAACACTTGAGTAATAGTTTGTTGCAAAAAGTCTGTGAATCTGTTATAAAGTGTCCTAGTGAGTTGATAGAAATTATTATGCTACTTCTCTCCAAGGATTATTGTAAATGTAAATGATATTTAAAACTCCGTCCCTTTCTTTTTCTTTTTCTAGTCTTTCCTTGACATAGATAAAGTGGCACGGTAGAAAATATGCTTGCTCCAATTTAGGAGAAATAGATTTGAATTTGGGTTTGATATTCACTAGCTCTGTGATCATTTAGTCTCTTATTTCCTCATTTCTAAAGTGAGTTCAATAACTCTTGCACTGCCTACCTCAAAAGGTTGTTTCAATTGGAGATGTAAGTTTTGCCTAAAAGGTTTGCCATTGTAATGGAGGAGATTTGGGGTAGAATCCACATTGAGGAGATATTGTCTATAGATGGTGAGATCCTCCAGATATTTCTACTTTTGGACACCACTATGCTAATCAGTGATCATCAAGCCCCAGGATAATACAGAGCATCATGGAAGAGATTTGTCGTTGCTCAAAGAAATTCGGTCTGCTTATCTATACAAGTAAAACCAAGTGTTTGGAAAATGTCCATTTCCCAGAAACGTGCATGTGGATGGATGCTCTATAGAGCTTGTCCAACAGTATGGATATCTGAGACATATTTTTGACCTCTTATTCCTCCAGATGAATTCTGATATCATTTCTTCTAGATCTATAAAATGATCCTTTGGTAGTGTGACAATAAATTTGTAAATCACTTTAGGGTTATTGGAATTTTTATTACAGTAGCATAGCTCAACCATGAGTAATTAATGCCCCCCCATAATTTTGTTTGTGTTTATTTCTGTAAAGAGAGTTTTGTAGTTTTAATCATATAATTCTTTGTAGCAGGATTTCCAGATATTTTGTACATATTGTAGTTATTTTGAATGGAATGTCTTGGTCTATTTCTGTTGGGTTTTTTTTGGTAATATACAGAAAAACCAATGCTTTCTGTGGGTGTATTTTATGTCCTGTTAGTTTATTTAAGTGATTATTTGAAAATTAATTTTAGTTGACTATCTAGGGTACTCTATTCAAAACATCATGTCATCTCCAAAACATTATCGTTCCATTTCTTCTTTGTCCATATGTATTCCCTCAATATCGTTTTCTTGTCTTATTGATATACCTAACATTTGTAGAATGACATCAAATAATAGTGGTGACAGTGGACATCCTTGCTTTATTGGAAAAGATTTCTTCATTTTAAAGAAAGCTATCTCTTGGTTTTAGATAGATATCATTTACTATATCAAAAACAATTTATTCCTATGCTTTTTCTGTTGTTTTTTTATTTTTTTATTCTTATGCTTTTTAATGTTTTAACATAAAGAAGCATTGTTTCATCAAAATCTTTTTATGTATCTATTGCTATATTCTCATTCTTTTTTAATATCAATATGGTCTATTATATTTTTACTTTTCCTGCTAAAGAACCAACCCTACATTCTTAGTTTAAATACAACCTGGTCATGGTGGATAATATTTTTACCTTATTGCAACCTCTTTCCCATCATATTCTTTTCCTAAGGAGATTTTTAATGTCAAAGTATGCTGTTTTTTTACCTTGTGCAGTAGGGTACACACACACATACACACACACATACATATTTACGGATCAATGGTTCTCTTTCTTAGTAGAAAATAATCAGCAGTTTTGAAAGGCCGCATGGTATAAAGGAAAGAACCTCAGAATTACAGTTAGAAAATGTGAGCTCCAGTTCTGGTTCTTCTAGTTGTTAATTGTAACACCTTGGACCAGTCACTTCATCCCTCTAGATTCTAATTTTCTTATCTGTAAATTGAAGGGAAAGAATTAAATGATCCAAAGGTTACTACCAACCCTGTGATTCCAGTCATTTACTCTCACAATTTTCAGATTTAATTTACAGAGGCGATAGGATCTCTGTATATCCTCACCCAGTAAAGAAAGTAGGAATAGTAATTGAGCCTAGTGACCTGATTTTGATTACATGACTAATGACTTCTTGCTTATGCAAAACCAGTGAGTTTCAAAGGTCTTCATGCCTAGGCATTCATTTATCTGAGTAGTGTTTATTTTATCTCATAATTTTCTTTTGTCTTGACCTGTGATTTCATTTGTGGAAGGAAACTCCTTGCCATCTCTTCTGTAATCTATGATTATAGAGTGTTGCCTTGGACACTGAGATGTTAAGCAACTTATTCATATTCCATACAATATAAGTCTGGGCAGGATTTGAACCCAAGTCTTCCTTATTGCACTGGCTCTTTAATTTAAGATCTGACAGATCAAATGCCCTGGTGGTACTTCTTCTTCTTCTTCTTCTTCTTCTTCTTCTTCTTCTTCTTCTTCTTCTTCTTCTTCATATTCTTCTTCTTTTCCTCCTTCTTCTTCATCATCATCATCATCTTCTTCATCATCATCATCACTATCGGTAGTATCCTTATCATTGTTATTATTAATAGTCTAAATCTATGAATTAATTAGCATAGAACTCCTTGCACAGAGACTTCATCCGCTGATGCTGATTGGCTTTTTGCATTGAGAAAGTTGCCTGAGAACTGTGATATTAAATGAGTTACTCATAGTTGCATAATTAGTATATATCAGAGGAAGACCTTGAGTGAAAGGAGAAGGCATAACATAGTGCCTACTGGGTGTAGGCACTATACTTTTTTCTTTATAAATATAATCTCATTTTATTTGTATAATAATCCTCTCAGGTAGGTGCTCATATTATTCCCATTTTATGGTTGAGAAAACTGAGCCTATGAGAAGTAAAATGAGTTGCCCAGGGTCACAAAGCTGGGAACCTTGAACCCACTTCTTCCTGACTTGAAGGCCTGTTCTACATTATACTGCCTCTAATGATTTTTGGTCTTGTTACTACTGTATCATCCCTTTTAAAATCCTAGTTTGTGTTCCTGATTCTAAAACCTGAACTATAAGCATGACCTTGAACATTTCGCCTAGCTGATTATTTCCCAGTGAGATCTCTCTAAAATTATTTTCTCAAGTCTATTAATGCAGTACTCTTTGCTGTTTCGCATCTTTACTGCTCTAGTTACACTTTGCTACATACTGACAATTTGAGTTAGTTCCAATGAATGGAATGTGAAAACTCTGATTTACTATGTATGCCTGTCTAAAATAGCCCTGGCACTGCATCAGTGGGAGCATTACTTCATATGTTTTCCCCCCAATTGATTTTGAGACCAGAAATACTGGAACATTTATCAAAGGATTAGAAGTGACTTAAGCTCAATCCCTTGAGTTGTCTTCCTTGGGGGGATTCACCTGACGTGACTATACTCTTCATAGGACATATGAACTGAGAGATCCTTGATCCATAGATATTCATTTTCTTTTCCTGGACTAAGAGAGGCATTAAGACATTTTAAAGTCTTAAAAAATTATCAATATTTTCCCCTTATTTGTTTTTTCTTTTTCCTATTGGAAGTCTGGGAAGTTAGGTTTCATGAGCGTAGATGTTGGCTTTCCTCTAAACCAGCATTTGTTAAGCTCCAGTCAAAATAAGCACACAAGTAGGGCAATTAGTTTAATTGATATAAACATCTGGTTGAGCCCAAGAAGGCAAAGTATTTCCCAAACCAAATCAAAATGTGGCATAACTTCCAAGGGGATAAATTGACAATGAGAAGTAAAAGAGAAAGAAAAGGTAAGAGGGTCAAGTGTGCTAAAGGAGCACTTGAGTTAGCTAAGTGGTGTAATCTATGATCCTGGAGTCAGAAAATCCTGTGTACAAGTCCTGCCTCAAATGCTTACCAGCTATGTGACCTTCAGCAAGTCATTTAAACTTCATCTCAGAACCCAGGATTGTGAGGAGCAAATGAGATAATATTTGTAAAGCTCTTAGTTCAGTGCCTGGCACATAGCAGGTGATTAACAAATGTTTCTTTCCTTCCTTCCAGTAGAAAGAGTCCTGGACTACTCGTGACCTTTGGCAAATTCTTTCACCTTTCTAGATCTCAGCCCTTTTCCTCCATAAAATGAGTATCATAGCAAGCAATATAGATTTAGAGCTAAAAGGTATCAAATAGGCTATTTGGTTCAATCCCCTATTTTGGGGATAAGGAAATGGTATGGACTGAGTGACTGATTTCTATGGTCCCTTTAATTTTGAACATTCTGGGGTTTTGTGGGTGAAGAGAATAGCTTCATCTATGTAGAAAAGAATGCTAAGAATCCAAGGATCGTTTGAACATATTCATGTTCATTAAAGGAAACTTTAGCCAATGATTAAGTTTATTAAGGAAAACAGACTTCCCATTTTGAGAACGAGAAAGCTAGTAGAATTGTTATAGCCATCTAGATGTAAACAAGGAGGATGTGGTCTAGTTTCCTAGATCAAACAAAGGTTTTGTTAGTAGAAAATGATGATAGAGTCAAGATAATGATATCATAAGGTAGCAGATGTTTTGGTAGAATGGGGAAAATGGAATAAGAAAGAAAAAATGATATTTCAGAGTCAAACTTGAGTGTAATTAGAAAGTTACGCTTTAAATAAATTTTTGAAAACTTATTAAATTCTCAGAAGTACATATTATAATAATAATGTCCTTAACTGAGAATGATTTATTGGATGTTTGTAGTATGAAAAGATACTACATCTGACATCTCATACTCTTAACCTTCTTCGACACAGTATAGTATAGAAGGAGTGCTAAGCTGGAGAGAGAAAAGACCTGAATTTGAATTATACTTCTAGAAATTTCTCATGACATATCTATGTGCAAATGTAGTCATCTTTCCAAGCCTTAGTTTCTTCATCTGTAAAATAGTGAAAATAATATCTATGGTACTTTTTTTCAACAGGGTTGCTATTGAGAATCAAATGATATAATTTGTGTAAAGTACTATGTTAATTTAAAGTAGTATATGCATATAAATTAATTCTATAAACAGATTATGGTAGAGAATTCAGGCATCACAATATCACAATATCTCTGAATCAGAGAGTAGGTAGGTACTTAAGAGATCATCTAATGTAACACCTTCATTAAATAAGAAAGCTGGAGTCCAGAGGGGTATAATAATTTCCCTAAGATCACGCAGTTAGGAAGTGACCAAGTATGAATTGAAATGTAGATCTTGGTAGTGGTGGTAGTTGTTTACATATACAGTATACACTGTATTTTATTGTCTTTAAAAAAAATTCTTAACTTAAACACCAAAGAAAGTGAACATTTCCATATATACAGTAGTATGAAAAAAAGAGGATTATGCACGAAATTGCAGATTTCTATTACATACAGCTTGTATTTTTAAAAAGTACATATAATAAGTTTAACTTGGAGCTTTCTTAGCTATCCTTGTCTGTGCTTCTTTTTGGCCTTTCTTGTTTATCAAAAAAAGACATGCTTCCATTGTCTTTTCTTTTTGTCCTTTTCTTTCTGTTGTCTTCCTTCTTTCTCTATCCCTTTCTCCCCTCTCCCTCCCACCCGCCTCTCATTGGGAAAAAAACAAACAACCCAAAACCTTATAACTAATGTGCCTGGTCAAGCAAAGCAAATTTCCACAGTGTCTGTGTCCAAAATTTATGTCTTAGTCTGTATCTGAAGTCCATTGCTTCACTGTCATGTGACAGCATGCTTTATTATCAACCCTCTAAAGTCATTGAACTGATGGTGGCAGTTCCCCCAGACTGAAATTCCTGCTTCTAGCCCAACCCTCATAACCATTATGCATGGAACCAACTCCTGTGGAGAAGGGACCAGTCATCCCCATCTATTGCCACACACAGGCCAGTTAAGCTAGCTTAGTTCAAGGAGCAAGGCACTCTAAGGGAGAGGTAGGAGGCAGTATGTACCAGGCAAGTCAAACCACCACCACCACCACTTTGACCACTATCTCCCCCAGACCATGACTGGAATAGCCAAGGTTCAGGACCCTGAACCCAAGAGCCTCAGGAACAGCAATACATTCAATCCAGTGTCTTGAGACATTATGCTGAAGAGCAATCCTAGTGGAGATGCAGCCTTGCAATTGCCTCTGTATGTGTTATGTAACCACAACGACTGAAGATCTAGAAAAGAAAGTTTTTGTCATTAAAGTCCTTGGCACTGTCAAATAGTTCAAATAAAAAAAGTGATATAATTTTATCAGTGGAAATGACATTAAAAAAGAGGTATTAATGTCTGCTTTGCCACTAAACCCCTAAGGACCATGGGACTTTTCCATGTGACTTGCAGCTGAAAATTTCCATGTGTGTTGTTTTCCCTAATCCGTGTGAGCTCCTTGAGAGCAGAGATTGTTTTAGTTTTCTGCTGTTATGCTAACACTTGGAACAGTGTGGTGTACATAATAAGCACTTAATTATTGTCTTCATTCATTGCTCAGAATTCTAAAGTCTTTCAAAATTGTTTTTTTAAACATTATTATATAATTTTTTTGCCAGTTCTTCTCACTTTACTCTGCAGCCATTACATAGGTCTTCCCAAGTTTCTCTGAAAATGTCAATTTTATAATTTCTTATGGTGCCATAGTATTCCATTATATTCACATACCAAAATGTATTTAGCCATTCTCCAACAGATGTTTGTCAATTTTTAGTTTCCTATTGAATGCAAATCTTTTGACTTAAAGTCTAGGACTCTTTCTATTACATGAGCAAAATGACCATATGGAGGATTTAGGGATAGATAAATTGCCTTTATATATTCTCTAGGCAGTTCTGCAGGCTATTAGTGGGACCAATAAAAAATCCCTCCCATTGTCTGTCGCTTCACTATTTCTGTCTCATTTTTCCTTAGTCATAGAAGTGAGAAGTCAGTAACAATGGATACAAAAGGCAATTCCATACTTTGAAGGCAGCATGACATGGTGGACTGGGATCTGGACCACAGTCAACTCTATTATAATTTTCTCTTATATACTTATATAACTCAGACCAAGGCTTTTAACCTCTCTGGGCCTCAATTTCCTCATCTCTAAAATGAGGAGGTTTGCACTGGTAGCCTCTGAGGCCCATTCAAGCTTTAAATCTAATATCCTAGAATCATATAAATATAAAAGAAATGAAAAAATCAAGAAAGTAACTTTGAGGTGACAATGATATTATTCTAATTTGTATTGCCTAAGAAACTGTAGGAAGATTTATATGAACTGATACAAAGTAATCAAGCAGAATCAGAAAAGCAATAATGAAAGTGGAAAGAATTAAGTGGAATGTTGCAAAAACATGATTCCTGAGGGTTTCCGAAAGAATAGGGTCCAATTACACAGCTAGTCACTGACAAAAGGAGACCTCAAACCTAGGCTTCCTTATGCCTCTCTTTCCACTTCCCCAGATTGCCTCTCATTATTAGTTCTACTCACACTGAAATCTGGAAATGTCAATTTCCAAAGACTTGAATTCTAGTCTTGCCCCTCACACATACTGGCTGCATGACCATGAATAAGCAATAGCTTCCCAGTGCTTCAGTCAGCTCTTTAGAAATATAAGTTTCAGATGAGTTGCCAACGTGCAACTATGGAGAGAGTTTCCATACTTGGAGTTTCAATTGATCTCTAGGAGCCATTCCTTCTCTTCCCTGGCAACCCAATCAAATGAAGCCTCAAAAATGCTGTCATCAAAGTGTAGCTTTTACTGATCATTGATCTCAACTCATTGTAAAAATCCTTCTAGTTAGATGGTGGTTCCTGAGAAACCCAAGCAACTGATGAATTACCACCCAGCTGAAGCACAGTCCATCTTCAGTGCCCCTTTGGGAATAAAGATCAATGTAATGACCATAGAACTAGCCAAATAAATGAACTTGAATGGAAAACAAATCCAGTGAGGTAAGGAAATGTTAACTTTACACACTGTTGGGAAGTGGCTCACAAAACAAAGCTGAATTTTAAGATGTCTGTCTACTGAGAAGATGGGAGAGTTTGGAGAATCACAATTTAGGGAGGGTGGTGAATAGGGGAAGGAGCAGCAAGTAACCAAGATCCTGGGATCCTAAGCTTTTACTAAGCAATGACTAACTAGGCAGCTCTATGAATTAAGCAGGTGATGTGGAAGTATGTCAAGATAGAAAAAAGTGGCAAACCCATGCCACTGTTTAAATACTGTAAAAGTCTATAAAGGTTTTAATGATGAATGAAAGAGTCCATTTTCATCCCAAGGAGGAGTCTATATTTTAGCCAGAAATATCGATTAGCTCTCAACTCTTAGTATGTTATATGGAGCTACTTCTCTGAAATTGATTTAAGTTTTTTTAAATGCCCTTGGCCTGGCCTGAAGTAATAAAGGTGTCTTGAGCTTGATAGGTTAACAAAGAAGGAATGATGTTCATATAGTAATATGCATGTGTGTATACATGTATACATATATATTATATAATCTGTGAATATGACTATGTATAGAGAGCTGTAAATTTTTTCATTTGTATGGTATATCATTATATTTACAACTATATCTATCTGTATATGTTTCTAAATAAACATTTCTATCTCTCGTTATATATTTATAAAGATACATATATTTTGTTCACATGCAGAAATGTATGTATATACATGCATATATGCTATGGTTATCTGGAATACTGCCACAGGGTAGAGTCAGGAAAATTTAGCTGCTCTACTGAAAGATCAGTGCTTTGGGGAGACAGCTTGATTCTGACAAAGGATTAACTTCTCATACATATACACATACATATGTGCACACATAAATATACACATATACCACACCAATGAAAATTTGCATAGGGAACACAGTGAGGAAACTCTATTTACCAATGTGAAGTTTCAACTGCTTTGTACCATCTAGCCATGGAGAGTTGCCCAAGGCTAGCAGAAGGTAAGTGACTTGACCAGAGTCACACAGGTAGTATGTATAAGAGGCAAGATCTGAACGCAGGCCTTCTTGACTCTGAGGCCAGTTTACCATCCACTATACCACCCTCGTAATACAATATGGGAAATTTTAAAAATTTCAACCCAATTTTATTCCCTCTGCGTTATGCAGAAGAAAACACCAGAGGTCTAAAAAGACTAGACAGATAGAGATTTATTTCCAACATCCCAACAAATGCATTGCATAGACAGGTCACTTCAAAGACTCATTACTAGAGGAAAATTATTTACTCTCTCCTTAAAAAACAAATCACCAATTTATCATGACAGGGGGATTTGGCTTTGGGATTCTCCCAATAAATTTATTTTAAAAAGATGTGTTAATCTGCTCCATTTCTTTGTAAACTATTTTTCTGTATTTAAAAAAATGAATGATACAATTTAGTGTGTGGATAGTTTAATAACAACAAGAAAAAAAACTAATAGGATTTACAAGAAAAGCCTCCATCTTATATGATAGCAATATCAATACTGTAGAAACTGATTGAACCTGCCTTCTTATTGTCTTTTGAATTTGTCTTCTTTCTGTTGTCACTGCTCCGCCATTCTTTCCACCTGTATCTCATCTCTCCAATTCATCTTACTATACTATGATTAGATTAATTTACCTGAAATATAATTGTGATGATGCCATTTCACTCCCTTGTCAGAAACCTCCAATGATTTTTCCATTGCCTTATGGGTAACAAAACAAAACAACAAAATAAAGCAGAACCCAAAAAATGACTTACCAAGACATTTACAACTTTAAGCTCATTTTCCAGCCTTATCTCATACTGGAGGAGGAGTATGGGTTGTGAGAATTAAAGGTACTCCAGCCCAAGCTGTTGGACTTTCTGCTGAGCCCAACTGCAGACCCTGATGGTTTAGGTCACTCAGGAGTCATAGGAAGTTAGTGACAAGAGACTACACAACGGTATTTTTATAGGCCTATGCAAGCTCTTATATTCATTCTTGTACCCTTGTAGTATTTAATAAATTCCTCATATTGCTCCAACTTGTTTACAGCACGTGGTATCATCATCATCAATGGCCTAACCTTTAGTATCAGGTGACACTCCTAATATTTAAAAAAGCCCTCATGGGAATTCAATTCTAAATTTTTTCATGAGTGTTAAAATTTTGGTAGCTTTGTTTTTCAGTTTAAGTAATAGTCCTAGTGCATACCGTAGCGCAGTGGTAGACATCAGCAGATATCAGTAGTTAAGTATACAACAATGCAAAAGTAATATGTAAGAGGATACAGCATTAGCATAAAATCAGAGGCATAATGAAACACTGTATATCTGTTCAAAAGTCTCCATAGAAATAACAGAATAAACAAAAATTCTTTTAGAAAAATTAAAACCAGTTACAGCCAAAGAAATATTCCTACACTTTCAATTTAAATACAAAATTCATGCTCAAATGCTCCCTAAACAAGCTTCCAAACTGAATGCTACATGTAGAAAACTATACTTAATCGACCTATAGCTGTTCATGAAAGGTTTGACTGAATATGAGGTAATTTTATGAACCATATAATGTGGACATTCAAATATAGCTTCCTTCATTCCTATATCACTTTACAATGTATACAGGCATGAATAGGATGGATATATTGTAACCTGAGTCAGAAGGAGGCATGGTCGACTGGAATTTTGGGACAGGGTCAAATCAGGAAATGCCAGCGGCTACACTGAAAAGACTAGTGCTTTGCGGAAACAGCTTGATTCATACAAATGGTCATCTCAACACTCCTGGAACTCTACCTCCTAATCCAATCATGAATCCCCTAACTTAAATTCCTGTCTCTTTATCTTGTCTTTTTAAAACTCTGGATTTTTTCACCTCACCTCAAATACATGTGAATGGATATGAAAAAATATAATTTACTTCAATATTCAATGATACATGATTGTTTTATCTGGATACTCCTATCAATAGAGATACCAATCCTTCCATGTTCTGTAGACAGACTACTTTGTGAGCTGTTCTGTCTGGGGGAAAAATCATTATATATGGATGAGGCTGACTGAAACAGTGACAGTCTGGCCAAGAGGCAGGAAGATTTGGGTTCAAATATTATCTGTAGACAATTATTAGCTGTATGACCCTGGACAAGTTATTTAACCTCTTTTTGTCTTAGCTTCTCCATCTGTTAAATGAGGGCTGCCCTTGGTGATTTGTAAAGATCCTTCTAGCTCTAAGGCTATGAACCTATAAACCTCCCATGCCCCAGATGACAGACTGACATCTTGAATTTCTATATCTTTAAAAATCACTATCTATACATGAGGCAGCATGAAGGAGTGAGGCTTCAAGACAGTCAAGAGGAAAGGAAGACCTAGGTTTAAATCTTACCTCTGATTTACAACCTGTGTGAAGGAAACCCTAGGCAAGGCTCTTTAACTCATTGTGGTTCAGGCAATTGTGATTTGCCTCTATGTGGTTAGTTTCCATACTGGGAGTTTGCCACTCAGACAATTATAGATCCTTTGCATGTAAGTGTGCATGTGTATATGTACACAAATAAAAGGTACATGTAACAATATTTATTAGTGCATGTCAGAGTGGTGTACAGTATCCTCTCAACAAAAAAATCCTTAAAAAGAAAATACTAAATTCATTCTTGACATTTCACTTTGTCCAACTAATCAAAAATGATGTACTAAATTTCTACTAATCTGATGTATTAAAATTTCTGAATGAGGATAGCAGCCATCAGTTAACTAAATAAATATGTATCATTTGGTTAAAAGCAAATGAAAATATAGCACAACCTATAAATTCACTGATTGGGTTGATATGACATGAACTTATGAAATTTAGAACATAAATATATTTTCTGGGATACATTACAGTTACAGTTATATGAAAATTAAATATATTCACTCTTGGCAATCAATAGGTCCACTCTTTTAGGGAAGATAACTTTTCTCAGGTCAGTAAATTTGCTACCATGGAGAAAGTATTTCTTCTCACTTTAAGAATAGAGAAAGCATATATATTTTTTGTCAACAATTGTGGAATTGCAACATGTACAGTTTTCTTCTTTTCTGAGGTTCATTATCTGAGATAAGGGGAAAAACATTTTTAGAAGTAAAACAAATAGCAATTTTCACAGTCTCATTTTTATAATATTGAACTTTAAGAATGTCCTTGGTCTTCAGTCTCCCACAAGCATGAACAGAATCATTAACTAGATTTTCACATGGCTTTGGTTTTGATTTGTGCAGCTTCACTCTTTAAAAGTGTTCACTTCATGCTAATTGTGAGTGGGTTAAACCCTTCAGTATTCAATTCAGAGCAAAAATATCAATCAGAAATGAACATTTCGATCAGGTAATCAGAG
>CM053627.1:165592144-165603473 GCA_028646595.1 Phalanger gymnotis
AACTCACTCTTACCTCCCATATCCAATCTGTTGCCAAGTCTGTCAATTTTACTTTTGTAGCATCTCCTGTGTATGGCCCCTAGAGAAACTCCCCTAACACTGTCCTCACCTTGGTGCAAGCCTTTATCAACTCACACCTAGACTATTGCAATAGATTTCTAGTTGGTCTCCCCTGAATCAAGTCTCTCCCCATTCCAGTCTGTCTTCCACTAGCATGCCACGATAATCCTTAGAAAGGGCAATCTCTGACCATTTTACTCCCCATTGAATAAACTTGAGTGTTTCTCTATCACCTCCAGGATCAAATATAAAATCTTCTGTCAGCATTCAAAGCTTTTTATAACCTGGTCCATCCTACCTTTCCAGTCTTCTTAAGCCTCACTCTCCCACATGCACTCTGTGATCCAGTGGCACTGGCTTTCTTATTGTTCCTTGCACAAGATACTTCCTCTCCAGACTATGGGCATTTTTTTCTGGCTGTCTTCCATGCTAAGAATTCTCTCTTTCCTCACTTCTGCCTTCTGTTTTCTCTTCCCTTTAAGTCCCAGGTATAAACCCATTTTATACAGGAAGCCTTTCCTCATGCCCCTTAATGGAGTGTCTTTCCTCTGTTGATTATTCCAATTTATCTTGTATATACCTTGTTTGTACATAGTTGTTCGCATGTTATATCCACTAGTAAGTTGTGAGCTCTTGGAGATTAGGGATAGTATTTTGCCTTTTTTTGTATCCCTAGCACTCAGCATAGTATACGGTACATAGTAGGCATTTAATAAATGTTTATTGACTGAATAACTAATCTCATCTATAAATCATTTGTCCACAAATATACATTATTGTTGCTCAGTCCTTTCAGTCATGTCCAACTCTTCACAATCCCATTTGGGTTTTCTTTGGGAAAGATATTATGGTGGTTTGGCATTTTCTTTTCTAGATCATATTATAAATGAGGAAACAGGCCAACAGGCTAAATGACTTGCCCATGCCCAGGGTCACATAGCTAGTGCATATCTGAGACTGGATTTGAACTTAGGTCTTCCAGACTTCAGGCCCAGGTATCCAGGTATCCACTGTACCACTTAGCTGCCCTTACATATATGTGTGTGTGTGTGTGTGTGTACACACATACCTATACAGATACACATATACGCACACACATTTATATATACACATGCGCACATGTATATACACATATACACATATATGAAACTATTATATGGATTATAATTCCACATATGCATATACATGTATTATATATATGTATACATGAAATTTGGGTGTATAGCTAGGTCACATTGAATTGTTTTGGAGCTCTTTCAGGATGCTCAACAGTATTGTGCTTCTGGATGCAACTCACTTTCTCCTCTTTTTACTTACAGGTATAACTTGCTTATTTGCATAATCTATATTGTTTCAGATATACATATTGATGGATGAGCTTTACAGGTGATTCATTCAACTACATCTTAAAATCTGAGAAATACCCATTCTTCCTTCATTTTTTTTTCTGTGTGTATTGCACAGTTCTTGGTGTTCTCATAATTGTCTTTTTTGGTATTAATTAGGACTAACTTTCATATAACTTGTGTATCAAACACACAATGAATCCACAATTGTTCCATCTCTTACATAGATTTCCTTCATGAACTCTTTATGCCATTTAATTGTTTTTCTCTTGGTTCTCTTTAGTGCTATTTCTACCTCTTCTAAAAGCATAGACAAAGCTATAATGTCAGATTCCAAGTTTATTATAAAACTTTTGCAGATCTTTTCCATTTTCTTTTGTTTGTTGTTCTATTTTCATCCTCAAAAGCCCTTGGTATGACTTTGCTTAGCTGGCTTCTCAAGAAACTTTCTTTACATTGGTTTTACCTTCTTCTCTTTCCATATTTTAGAAGGTGATATTGTTGTTAATCTTCCATCATCCTTCTCTCTTTGATTTTACAAAGAACTTTTTATTCTAAACTGGTGTTGATTTAGCCTGCCATATCTCTCCTCTTGGGGTAAGTCAAATATTTGCTGACTAAATAAAATGAACTATGTGCTATAACTTAACAATATTCATTGTATACTTAGTTTGAGGAATATAATCATGAGGTACTAAAAATAGTCCAATTTAAAGAGTTTGCCAATATTTATCTCTTGGCTGACACTGCAGAAACACTTATTGTAAATCAAAAGAGTGAAGAATAAGTGATGTTGCTAAAGCTAGATGAGTTATTTAATCCTGTGATGTTGTGAACCTCCTGACAATACAAAATTGAAAACTGTTCTAATATGAAGTGACGTTGTATGGCTGCTGCAGAATATAAAAAAATGATTGTTAGATATTTTAGAGTATTGATGCTAGGCCAAGTCAAAGACCCTCTAGAATTCTAAGAGCTTAGAAATGATAAATCTTGGAATGTTATTTGAATTTCAACATGTTGGAAAGAAACTATTCCTTAAAGAAGAGTTAACTTTCTTGTGCATGAAAGCACATGAAGCACACACACATGCATGTATATGTAGACATACATGTATGAATTGTAGATATACACATATATGCATGCACATGTCTATATTCATGTGTATGATAGCTCCATGGGCAGGGGATGTTTGGACCTGTGATTTCATTGGTTGTCCAAATGAGGACACTGCATCCAGCACTATAATAATTTATTGAGTACTTACCACATGTGGGAAAATATTTCAGAAATTAGTCTTAGCAAGTTGTCTGGGGCACTAAGAGGTTAATTGACTTGCCTAGAATCACAGAGACAGTATGTATCAAAGGTGGGACATGAACCCACATATTCATTACTCCAAGACAAGCCCTCTATCCAATATACACACTAACTATTCATACATACCTGATTTATTAAAAAACAAAAACAAAAAGTGTGATACATGAACGTATTGCAAACTAAAGAGTCCAATGTCTAAATGTTTTAGGAAGACATATTCTCACGTTTATTTCCAGAAACTATAAATGACTTATCCTAGGAAAGTTCTAGAAAAATGAATAGCTTTTCATTTTCCAGATCTACTTTTTGATCTCTCTTAATGGCCTTTCTTTGACGTGAAGCTTTGAAGAAATGCATTGAGCACATTTTATAGGAGCAAGACAAAGAACATTTTCAGTTAAGATATCAATGTGAAGGGTCACAATGGAGCCTGGCTCTCCCACATATAAGCCAGCTAAGATCTAAAAAAAGATCCAGGCTTCATAATGATAAAAATAAAATGCAAAGAGAAACTGTAGTAAACACCTTTCAGACTAGAGATTTTCCAGGGTTACTTGAAGCCTGAAGCACTCTGTACTGGGTGGAAAGAATCCCTGAGGAAACAGATGAGGAAGTCTCAGGGGGATCAAAAACCCATACCACTCTGACCATAGGTGAGGGGAGGGGAACAGTGGGTGTTCATGGGGTAGGATTTGGGGGTCCATAGCACTCTGATCTGAGATAATACAGAAGGACCCGAAGCCTACTGTGTTTTATTGTTTGTTGTTCTTGTTTGTCCTTTGTTTTTGAAGAGGACCAATGACATTATGGGTGATGTCTTGACTCATGTGTGAATTGGATTTAAGTGAGGCAAAGTTGCACAAAGTTATCAGCCTTACTCTTTTCCTGAGTCATTGAATTCTAGTGGCAGGACAAAAGTCAAGACAACTGGTAATGGCCCAGGATGCAGTGGAAGACCTGGTTGTCTTTGACGTCTGACCAAGCTCTAAGCACTCCATAGTGCCTGCATCAGCCACCTTTTTGGCCATTGGAAAGAATTGTTCTCATTCCTTCATTATTCCAGGGAAAGTCTTCACATGCTTAGGTTAGACTTTCCCTAACTTATCAATAAGTTTGAGACCTGTTGATTACCCTTAACCTGGTTCAGCCAGTCTGCCAAGGTAGTTTACTGGAGTGTGGCGTACTACATTTTTTTAGAACCACTGATGAGAGTTGAGTGAATCAGGTAGACACCAAAGGTGGATGAGCAGCCCTGAAAAGGGCTTAGCAAGCCTTCACACCAGAGGTGCTAGTCCTCCTGAACACCCCCTATAGAACTGTGTTCTATACTAAGTTCAGGAACTCAAAGTGCTTGGATGGAGTAGCTTCAGGGACCCTGGATACCTACAGCACTCTGACCTGAATGAGACAAGGGCTAGAAGTTAGAAGTGCTCTAAATAGAACACATCCAGAGGAACAGAAACCCACAGCCAACACCGCAGCATTGTGAATCTGAATGATCAGTGGGGTGGAGGTGAGGAGAGTAGTGAAACTTGCTAACTCTCTGAGCACAGAACAGAGGAAGAAGAAATCAGCAGCAGGAGTGTAGGTAATTGAGGTCAGGGCAATAAAAACTGACTATCCCATCCAGAAGAGGGAAAAGGAAGCAGAACCTGGCCATCACACTATGTTTCAAATTAGCAACCAAAGCTGAGTACTTGAAACAAGAGAGCACGCTGAATATTGAAGAAATACAATGGATTAAATGATCCTCAAGAGATACCACCAGATGAGAGTAATTCTACAATTATAAGCAAAAACTCGGAGAGAAAAAAAATGGCTTGGATACAAAAATTTCAAGAGTCTATGGAAGAAATGCAGGAAAATATTTTAAAAAGGGACTTAATAAGATAAGAGCTTGGGAGGGAAAAGTTGAAAGTTAGAATAAAGCAAACACAAATTGGTGACTACAGGGAATAACATGACAGAAGAAAAGCAAAAGTTTTTTTTTTTTTTAGTAGAAGAAAATATAAGCTATTAAAACCAACTAAAGTAGAAAACAGATTAAGGAGAAGTAATTTTGGAATTATGAGACTCCATGAAAGCCATAAACAAAAAAACAAACAAAAACATGAGAGCCGTATTTAAAGAAACTATATATGAAAACTGGCCATATCTATTGGAACTACAGGGCAAAGTAAAAACAGAAAGAATCTATAGGCCACATCCAGAAAGAAATTCCAAACTGAGAAATCCCAAGAGTGTCTTAGGCAAAATCCAGAGTTTCTAGGTCAATTAAAAAGTACTATAAACAACCTGAAAGAATTCCAGTACTATGGTATGATAGTCAAGGTCACATAGAATTTGACTACTACTATAAAGGACAGCAAATCTTGAAAGATAATATTACAAAAGGCAAGAAATTAAGTCTTGTAAATGAAGAATAATTAACCCTGCAAAACTGCAATACAGATGGGGCATCTTATCTGAGGTCTTTTGAAAGTCTAAATTCTATGATCCTATAATGTGGTGAGGCCTATTTTTGAAAATAAGGAAAGTGAGGTTGTGTGGTTAGAGGATTTGCCCAAAGTAGTAGAAAATAAATTCCTTAATGGTGAGGATCATTTTTTTCTCTTAATATTCCTATTACCCAGCTTGAGATCTGGAGCATACCAGGAGCTTAATAAATAAATATTTGTTAAATGGAATTTAATTGAATAGCTAGAATGTAATAGGGCCAATATAAATGTTTGAAATCACAGAAATTATATATGTAGAGATTTTCTTGCTCGTTCTCCTAAAGTTATATTGTAATTTCATTTTAATTTAATATTTAAATGTTCACATTAAGCTATGATGTCATCAATTTGGGAGTTCCCCACAAGTATCCAGATTGTAACTCATCTATATCTGATGATTCTGTGCAAATCTTGTCCACGACCTACCAAAAATTTGCCACAGGAAATCTATCAAATGTGCTGGAGGCCTTTCTGATTTACTTACAAAATTGTGAGCTTATCACTTTGGATGAACACTTGTCATTCTTTGCCTTCATCATTTGATCAACCCATCTTGTCTACATATCTTACAATTGCCTCTTTTTACATCTTTAGCATTTAATTCAGTGCTTGGCAGATAGTATTTGCTTAAGAAATGTTTATTGACTTACTTAATATTATTCCTTTTGAGAGTAA
Organism: Phalanger gymnotis; assembly: GCA_028646595.1. Taxonomy (NCBI): domain Eukaryota; kingdom Metazoa; phylum Chordata; class Mammalia; order Diprotodontia; family Phalangeridae; genus Phalanger; species Phalanger gymnotis. The sequence goes on from CM053627.1 coordinate 165,598,044, forward strand.
AATTTTTGAAAAGCAATAGCATCCTTGCTATGATTAAATAGTATTTCAATTTGCACATGTTTATGTAGACTAGAAACTAGATATAGTGATATCTTTGAATTAATTCCAATAAGTTCAACACCTCCAACAAACAACAATTAAGCAATACCATGTATAAGGTACTATGAAAGGCACTGGAGACAAAGCCAAAACCTATGGTTTGATTAACTACAACTGAGCATAAGGTACATGAAAATATGCAATGTTGGTAAGCAAATTGTAATAGTGAAGTCCTTTTGTATAAAAAAGGGAATTGCAGAGAGCCAACTAGAAAGATTTTTTTTTCTTTTTAAGCAATTAAAGGACAGAAAGTGACAAAATGACCCTTAAGGAAGCCTTCATAACTTTTTTCAGAACCTTATGCTTGCCATTTACTTCACTATAATATGAGATATGATATTATAAATTATTATCTCTTGTTTTAGAACAATTTCGTTGCTCAGAAGGGTAGAAAAATATTTGTATTAGGAAAAAGGGTAATATCCAGTTGTGGAGAAATAGTCTCTGAGATAAAATGTGAAGGAGAAAGACTCCTGAAAGACCAGTTACAGAACTGATCCTCAGAAGAGTATGCTGGGAAGAACTATTTAAAGGCAGAGGAATAATTGAGGTTGAAACGGCTGCAGATTATTGTGTTTCATGTTATGTTAGCATATTATTTTTGTTTTGTTTCATTTGATTTAAAGGTTATGCTGAGAAAGTTTTGAATCAAATAACTGTTGGGAGACTATGGGAGATTAAGTAAAGATTAAGTAAAACTCATAACTGAAAGAAGCATATTTCTTTAGGTTTACCTCAAAGTAAAGACTAACAGGAGGTTTTGAGTTGAGGCACTGATGTGGTGAGAAAGACATGGGAAGAAGCTGGTGTGAAGATAGAAGCAAAGTAATCTGACATGAAGGCTTCAAATGCTATTCTGGGAGTTTGCTGATTGGAAACATCATTGCTTCCTGATTGACTGGAGAAAAGCTGGAATTCCATTGGAAGAGACCTCAATTCTGCTGCTGTATTAGTTCATGGTCATCCAGTTCCAATTACAGTTCAAGAGAGGGGAGACATCTCTGAGATGCCTGATTGATTTCCACTAATTTCTCTGATTTTGGAGATAGAAACAGAGGAGCAAGACAGGCTTTGCTTCTGTTTTTCCACAAGAAGAGACTTGACTGGCTGAGAGCTGAATGGATAAAGCAGAATCTGCTATTACTTACTGATCTGAAGAGGTTGCTATTTCTCTAGTTTATAATAACTGCTTGCCACTAAAAGGACATAAAGCCTTTCCCAATGCCCTGTTGTTGGTAAAAAGGGTTGAGCAAAAAGGGTTTGTCATCAAATCATTGATTTGAGAACTGAAAAGGAGAGGCTTTTCCCAGCAGGAAAATGTTAAGAACCAGGAGAGCAACTAGCAAAAAAAAAAAAAAAACCAACAAAAACCCAGAAACTGATTTCATGTTGTACAGATTGCTCCTGAAGAAATCAAAGACATCACAGTATACTGTCAGGTTATAAATTGCCCCAAGTACATGGATTTTCCCATGCATATGCCTCTCTGCTAAGTTTCTGTAATTGTATTCCCACTCTCCTCCATGAACATTATACGAATTGCTAAGAGAGTATGACCCAGGTTTCTGGGAAGGCTGTGTTATCTTGATTATTAAAATATTTGCCTCATAGTAACTGTGATATTATAATTTCTTTTGCTTTTGATTTACTGTTAAGTAAATGTTTATGTTTAAGAGTCTATCATGTCATGGAGACGAATTTCATGCAAACAGAATACAAACAAGGGAAAGATCAGGAACTATAGGGGTATATAATAGCAGTATATTACTCTTCCCCACACTGGGCTGCCTCTTCAACCCTGGGAGAGTTTGAACTGTAGATTCACGATCATAGTCCTTCTTTGGGAACCCTAGACCTACTGATAAGATAGTTGGGTATTATCCACCTAGCTCAGAGAGCAAGAAAGGCAGTGTTCTATGCCTATGCAGGCTACAGTAGTATTATAGGATCATAGTTCACTCAGCACTTGTCAGGAAATACTAAACTTTTAAGATAAAACGATGGAAGTTTTATTAGCATTTTGACTCTTCCCTAAAAAACAAAAACAAAAAACAACACTTCATCAAATAACTGAACATTGCATATCTGCTCTTTAATGGATACGTGATCTTCCTGATAACTAGCTCCAATAGTTTATCTTCAACACCTCTTCTAATCCAGTGTAACTCTTGTACATATCTTTTCCATAAATTCTCTAGAATGTCTCCAACTGATGTTCTAGGAGCATTTCTCTCGATCTTTTTGCACTGATTAGATACTGAGATAACTTGCAAGCTACCAAAAGTTTTCCTTCAATGTCACTACATGTAAAATCATAGTGTCTTTGAGGAGAGTGGACACACATCTCTTTTTCTGCTCATCTATCTCTTTGATTATATGTTTATGACTGATTTTTCTGTAATACTTCATTGGTAATATGCTGCAGCCTATTCTCACTTACCATAGGACCCTTGAGTGACCTGCCATTTTGGTTTTGCAGAGATTGAGATATTCTGTGATTCATAGACACATAATATTAGAGGAAAAATATTGTCGTGGAGAAGTTTTTTTTTTCTGACAGAAGTTTAAAGGCATTGGACAATTTCCCAAATGAAATGCAGCTGACTCTCCCTCCTATTCAGCTTTCAGCCTAATTCATTCTCAAGCTTTAGTTTTATTTAGTTCACTTGCAAGCTATACACAGTGATATGCCAGCTTTATGCACTGTTTATTTAATTACATAGTGGGAGATAACTGATATTCTCTTTGTGAAAGTGGAAGAGATGTTAGTGACATTTCCAACTATATATGGGTATAATCACCTATATTTTTGCATCTGAATATATGAAACGTAAAATCATGGTCAAAATGCTCATGAGTACTTCGAGGTTGAAAGGCTAGAAGAACAAATCTCAGTAGTTTGTGTCTGAGATACTGCATACCATTTTCAACGAAGCTATGCACTTGAGGCATACATATTAATGTACTTTAAAATATTCAGCAAATTAGGAGTTGAGTGTAAGTGGGTGATTCATTTTCAGATGATACAAATATCACTCTAATCCTTACTGAGAGTTGTAATTATTAATTTTTTCCAAAATTTTCAGCCACCCTGAAAATATGGGTTAAATTTCTGGTTTTTAAACAATTCTAATCATGTGTGAAATACATTCTGGAAGCCATGCCTTATTATAAATAGGTTCTGTGTTACAATTACAAAAACCAATTTCCTTTAACATTTCTAAAGCCAAACATGCTTATAAAATGATAATTAGAATTTGCATAGCACCCCTTTACTTGTACTAAAAGGCTTCACTGAGGTATAAATACACACAAATTTGAAATCCACTAAAGAAATTAAACTTTTAACATGATTAAAAGAAAATATGGTCAATATTTTAGGACTCAAGTTAATGAATAGGTAAAATAGTTTTAAGGGACAAACTATATTATTATGTAACATTTTACTTCTTGAAAAGACATTTAAAAATGTTTCAGATCTGTACATGGGTAGACTAGCAGTTCCCAAGCTTTTTTTTTTTGCTTCTTTGAGAGAGCTACAATGAGTTATTTTGAATTTTGATGGCACTGTCAACATAAAATGAACTAAATGGAAAGTTTGGACCTTAATTTTATAATCATCTAAACCAGGTGTATAGCAAAGTTATGCTAGTTTCCATCCATGTTTTGCCTATGATGACTTTTATTTTAGAGGCAGAAAATTATTTTCATAATTAGTTAATTCCTTTCATATATGCTTCAAACACTAGGCAGTATCATATGGTAAGATGATAGATACCTAGGTATAAGGATAGGTGCCTGTGAAAAATTCCATATTTCCACAATCCTTGTAGTCTCATTAATTAGAGAACACTGTCTTTGGACTACACATCCCAGTAGCCCTAGGGTGGCTTCCACAGCATCATTGCACCAGTTAACTTACTCCATCCAAACTCCAACTGGGTAGATTTGCTTACAACATATGCTATTAAAAATGAGTAGGAGGTCCTAAGAGGCAGACTGTTATGGGGAGACAAGAGAGAGTAGGGACAATAGCAGTTGTTTTTTTTTAACTATACCAGAACTAAAATAAATAACAAAAGTGATTCCAGAACTGAGGTCAGCCTACTCTAGACTGCTGCTCAGTACTGAAAGAAGTCAACAGGAAGCACTCCTAAAGCTGACTTGAAAAGTTCCCCTAGCACATTTCCATAAGTGAAGATTTGTCCATCTTCTGCTACATTGCGTTATTTAGAAGTCAAGCGCTGCTCCTGGGAGAACTGAGGGTAGTGGCATTTGGGAATAGGTCCAGAAAGTCTTTATTATGGTATTTAATTCCTTATGATTGCCTTGATTTAATTAAATGCGTAAGCAATAGATTCAGTTATTTAGCATTTATTAAGTACTTACTATGTGCCAGGTGCTGTGCTAAGTTCTGGATACACAAAGGAAGGCAGAAGACAATACTCTACCAAAGAGCTCACAGTCTAACATGGGAAACAATATGCCAACAGCTATGTACAAAGAATTGATATATATATGATAAATGGGAGATAATCAACGAAGGGAAAGCACTTGCATTAAGGGACATCAGAACAGGTGGTTTTGTTTTTTCATAGAAATTAAGCTGGGACTTCAAATTAAGTCAGGGAAGGTGAGAGGAAGAGGTAGGAAGGGACAGAATTCCAGGCATGGGCAGTAGTGGGCAGTGGTGGATGTGTGGGGGAAAGAGGGGCAGTCAGTGAAAAAGCATGAGTCTGCTGATGGAATGTCTTATGCAAGAAACAATAAGGAGGCTAATGTCTTTGGATAGGCAAGTATGCAGAGATGAATAAGTTGGAAGAAGACTGCAAAAGTATTAGGAGGGCAGGTTATGGAGGACCTTAAATATCATACACATGGAACTTTAGATTTCTTCATGGAAGTGATAAGGAGTCACTGGAATTTGTTGATTGGAAGAGAAGGGGAGGCCATGGATAATGGTCACGCCATGAGCTTTAGGACAATTAATTTGACAAGTGAATGGAGAATGGACTGGAATGGAGAAAAAATTTGTCAAAAGGAAACCAACCAGCAGGCTATTATTTTCTTTTATTTAATTTATTTAATATATTTAGTTTTCAGCATTGATTTTCACAAGAGTTTGAATTACGAATTTTCTCCCCATTTCTACCCTCCCTCCCACTCTAAGATGGCATATATTCTGCTTGCCCCCTTCCCCAGTCATCCCTCCATTCTGTCACCCCACTTCCCCTACCCTCCCCCTTTCTCTTTTCTTGTAGGACAAGATAAATTTCTACGCCCCATTGCCTGTGCATCTTATTTACTAGTTGCATGCAAAAACTTTTTTTT
>CM053627.1:165610234-165621815 GCA_028646595.1 Phalanger gymnotis
GAATTAGTGACCTCATCAGCTCCCTTGAATTTAATTGTCATCACTATGCTGATGATTCTTAAATCTACTTATAAAATCCTAACCTCTCTCTTAAACTCCACACTTGGATCTCCAACTGCCCATTGGATATTTGAAAGAGAAAATCCTTTAGACCTCATAAATGCAACTTATACAAAACTAAACTCATTCCTCCTTCCAAAACTTTCTCACTTCCTCTTTCCTATTAATGTGAAGGGTACAATTATTACCCCAGCCATCTAGACTCATAACCTTAGTGTCATCCTTGTCATCCTCACATTTTCACACCTCTCATTCAATTTGTTCCCAAATCTTGTCATTTTATTTATAATATCTGTTGTAATTAGCTCCTTCACTTCTCTGAGAATGCTACCACCTTGGTTCAGGCCCTTATTACCAAGAACATAGACTACTGTCACAGCCTTCTTGTAGGTCTCTTCCCACTCCAGTGCATCCTCCATTTAGCTAATAAAATTTATCTACCTTAAGTTCCATCCTGATCACATCACACACACACACACACACACACACACACACACACACACACACACACACACCCTACAATAAATTCTTTTGCTGATGATTTCCAAATTGCACTGTACGTATCATATTGGTACATAGGTTTTTGTATGTTGCCTCCTCCATTAGACTGAAAGCTCTGTGAGAGCAAGGACTGTCTTTTGCTTTTCTTTGAATCCACAGCACAGTGCCTGATACAGTAAGTGTTTAATAAATACTTGTTGACTTGGCTTAGTTTGTTCTTGAAAATGGGGTGAGGGAAGCAGTCATTTTTATTATATTTAATACAGACTTCTCACATTTAAAGTCCTCTTTTCTTACTAACAATCACCTAGTCATAAGAATTTAATTAATTAGAATTAGAGATTAAAATTCTGTATTTCCTCTTAGCCTTAATGAAATTAAAAAAGAAAAAAAATCAAATAGGTCTTGTCAGTATGCTATGAAACAGGCATGGAAAATAAAATTTATGGAGCCTGGTTAGCCAATTTTTTTCCAGAGAACAATGCTTTCTGTTCCTGTTAACATCATTCTTCAAAGCACAAGGGAAAACATAGGACTGAATAAATAAAAGAATTTATATTTAAACATATATATGTGTGCGTGTATGTGTGCATGTTTATTTGCCAACATTTATTATTATTTCTCCCATTCCTCCCCAAACAATAAAAAAAAAATCTCAAAACAAATATATACATGTAGTCTAGTAAAACAAATTCCTACATCGACAATGCCAAACATTTGTGTCTCGCTTTGTTTGTGAAGTCCATCTTCTCTCTGGTATAAATTGGGTAGAGTGTTTCATATTAAGTCCTCATGGTTTATATTACATGGATTAATGTTTCAAAGACTTTCAAAGTGTTTTTCTCCTTTATAATGTTGTTATGGTAAAAAAAAAAATATTCTCTTGTTCTTCTCACTTCAGCCTGTATTAGTTCATATGAGTCTTTCCACTCTCCTATTAAACTCTGCAAATGGATCATTTTTTAGTCCTCATTTGATTTCCAATATTGGACAGGTCCAGCCATATACATATATATACATATATATATATATATGTATATATATATACACACACATATATATATACACACACATATATATATACACACACATACATGCACACATATACATATATGTATATATATATATATATAAAACACAAAAAGTAAAAGGATATTTGCCAATTACATGATTTATTTGATCAATAGGAGGATGCAATCTAGATCAAATAAGAACTAAACTGGACTCGTAGGTCTGAATTATTCTGCTTGGCTAGCTATTCATTCTGATTTGGGAAATAACACAGTAGGTTGAAAAGAAGCTCTGATAAGGAATTAGAGGACCTGGGTCCCATATCCTGGCTTTGCCATCTTTTACTACCTATGCTACATTGAATAAGTCAACCTAACCTCTCTGGGCCTCATTTTTTGTCATTAGCAAAATGAAGTTAGAACTAGGTAGCCTCTAAATGTATTCTAGTTCTAAATTTTTAAACTTATGAATTAACAGAGGATTTTCACATTTTACTTTCTCATTTCATGTTATCTACATTCCTACAATCAGGATTTTCAGAGACTTATGGCTGATCAGGATATGGCATAGTGGATAGAGTGCTGCGATTAGAGTCAGAAACACATCGGGTTCAACTCCACCCTTCTGAAACTTACTGGTTATACAATCAAGTAACTTAACCTTTCTTTCTAAGTCTCAGTTTTCTCATCTGTAAAATGATGGCGTTGAACTACATTACCTCTGAAGTCCCTTCAGCAGGGTGCTGGAGACAGCTTTACCCAGTTTACAACTGTCAATTGTTAAATTTTCAATGAGAGCATATGCACCTCAGAAATCAGCAAAAGCTGGTTGTTTTGTTGACTTTCTAGACAGAGGTCAGCAAACTGTGGTTTACAGACCGAATTCAGATGAAGGTTTGTTTTTGTATCACCAGTAAGCTGAGAATGTTTTCTGAAAAGAAAAAAAAAAGTATTCATATGCACATTTTTTATTTTAATCTGTATTATTTACACTTTTTTGGGTCTAGAAGAAGGTTCAGCAAATTCCTGCCTCAGGTAAAGGGGTGAGAAGAGATATGCAATCTGCCAACTACTTTTGTAAGTCCCCAGAGCCAATAATTAGCTAGGTTTAGCCATTGAGTTGTAGTTTGAAGAGCCCTGTTCTAGACTCAATAAAGTACAAATAATGCCAAGTAAACTTAAAGTGTGTGTGTGTATTTTTTTTCACCCAGAGCACTCAGCTAATTCACATTTGAAACTTCCAATATGTGTTAACTCCTCTATTACAAAGTTGGCTCCTTGAAAATAAGGACTGTCTTGCTTTTCTATTTGTATCCCCAGTGCTTAGCATAGTTCTTGGCATATAGTAAGTGTTTTTAAATCCTTTTTCAGTCATCCATTCATTCAACTTTGCATGTCATTTAGACTGATATTTCAACACAGTGTAAGGCAGTCAGACATAACCTTCTGTTTTGTTGTTTCCCCTCTTCCAACTCCCAGATAATCTTCTTCTTTAATAATGAAGATCATTGAAATTTTTAAAATGTAATGTCAAGGTCATACATTTCATACCCCCTCAATTTTTTTAAAAGAGGGACTTAAGGTTCTGGCAAGCTCCCAGATGCAAATGAAAATTAGGCCAAACCAAAAATACTGCCCCTTACTCAACTTGGGGTCTCATCCAATTGTCCCAACTAAATTCAATTTGCTATTAATTATATTCTTCCAGACATTGAACTGAATAAAACACTTGCTTTCCTGGGCTGGAATGCTATTTATTGATGCCACGCACTGCCTCCTCCCTGCTCCTTTCCACCCTGAAGGCAATTGCAGTTTCAGGGAGTGGGTTGACATATCAATTAGTTTATAATCAGTCTGTAAAGCTCTCTGAGCACTTTGGGATTGTTGGCTTCAAGGCACAGAAAAAATGTCAGTTGTAGGGACTGGTTCAGTTCTAGCTTAGCAAGTCAATAAGAACTCCACATAGGGAAATAGCAACATAGGGCACAAGATGGGGCAAGCAGAAGCATGACCTTATTATGAACTGGAAAAATGGCCATTTTCAGGAGGTCAGTGTCTCTTGAGTCTTAGAACTAGAAAAGGCCATCCAATAAAAGCTGTTCCTTTTTACAGATGAAGAAACTGAGGTTTTGAGAAGTAAAGTAACTTACATAAGGCCATACAGCTAGTAAAGAGCAGAGCTGGGGTAGATCCTAGGTTGTCTAAACTCAAACTCTGCATTGTTTCCACTGTAAATAAAAAATATGGTGCAGGGGGAAAATACATGGATTTGATTCAGAGTACTTGGGTACAAATTCCCACTCTACTATTTACTAACCTATGTGACCATCAATAGGTCACTTAATGTAGTTCCATGGGCCTTATTTTCCTCAGCTGTAAAACAAGGAGATTGGACTAGAGCTCCTCTGAATTCCTTTTTGACTCTAATTCACCAGCACTGACCTTTAATCCTTCCAGCCATCTCCATGAGAAAGGGCATAGATATAAATTATGGAAGGGTAGAGGGACAGGACCACAGAATTAAATCAAATTAAAATTGATTTCAATTGCATTAAAAGGTATGCCAATTTGAAACTTTAGTCTCTGCTTCCTCCAATGTATGTATGTGAAAAATACATGATTCATAATACTTTCTGAGAGAGGAAAAGCAGGAAGGGAAAAGCATAACAACTGTCAGTTACTGTACTAAATCAATAGTCAACCAGAATTTATTAAGAGCGTACCACGTATGAGGCACTGTCCTAAGTACTAAATGAAAAAAAAATTAAAAAGAAGCAAAGATAGAGTCACTGTCTTCCAAGAGCTCACAATCTAATGAAGAAGATAAAATGGAAACATCTAAACATAAAAGATATATACAGAAAAAGAGGCAGTAACACCAGAGGAAAGACACTGGAAGTGGAGTGGGAAAGGGAGAAAGCACTCTTGCACGAAGCAGAATTTGAGCTACCTTAAAGGAAGCCTGGGCATCCAGAAAATGAAGGTGAAGAGGAAGAGCAATGAAGGCATGAGGGACAGTTAGTGAAAAGATATGGAACTGAAAAATGGCATGTCTTATAGGAGGAATATGTTGATTCAAAAAGTATTTAGTGAGTGCTTACTATATGTCAGACCTTGGGTTAAGCACTAGAACCCAACATAACCAGTATTCCTGCATCATAAAGGGGACTACACTGTTGGAAGACTGGAAAGGTAGGAAAGAGCCAGGTCATAAGGAACTTTAAAAGTGGATCAAAGGATTTTTTTTATTTGACCCTGGTGGTAAGAAGGAGTCACTGGAGTTTATGGAGTAGAGGAAGCGTCATGGTCAGACCCGTACTTTAGGAAGATCTGAGGGGAACTTCACTGTGTTCATGCAGGGGAATACCCCATGCTTCCTACCTTAATTCAATGTGTACCCACTTGTTCTCTTCTAATCCATACTTTTCTCTAGACAAAGTTATTCTTTTCATAGCCACTGTGCTCTCACATCTCCTCAACTGCAATGCAAAGCAATGCAATGTTAGCAAATGCAGTGCTCACAAATTCTGCTAAAGCTCAGTCCAGAGTCCCCTGAGGTGACTGAGCTAAAACCATGTCCCTGCCACTGAAATGTAGCAAGCTGCTGTTAAAGCAGAAGCTGCCTTGGATACTTGAGGATAAGAGACAAAGTTTTGGCTTATAGCAGAAGTTTATTCTACTCCCTGTAGTTCCAGAAGGCACACTGTTTTACATTCTGAAACTGAATCAAACTCGATGTCCCACCATGGAAGAGCTCCATGATTGGGCATGTTTAACTTTTACCCCAAAACTTTCTGGATTTGGATACATGCAAGAATAAGTAAAGAAGTAGCTGAGTTGGAAGACCATCTAGTGTTTCTTCTTCTTTCTGAAGAAATTGAAGTCAAGAGGAATTTATGATTTGTCCAATATTTCTAGCGCTGTAGCTTTGCTAGAAGTGTTGGGTAAATCATAAATTTCTCTTGACTTCAATTTCTTCAGAAAGAAGAAGAAACACTAGATGTCCCCTTTCAATTCAGTATAAAACCATAATAAGAACATTTTTCCCAGCTTGAGTATAAATAGTTAAGCCAGAGCACAGCATGGTGGACAGGTGGCAGTAAGAGGGCAGTCCAAACTGAGGTTCATTTGGGCCAGAGAGAAGAATTAATCAAGTTCTTATCCCTGTGAGTGTTTGAAACAGAATAGGCCAGAAGAAGAGTATGGTATTGATGTGTTCCTGAAGCAAGGAGTAGAATCGGAAATATCTGGGGTATTGAGACAGGGAACACTACAGGGAAGAAGCGTGCTGTCCTTCCTCATGTCAATATCCTAGAACAAAGTCTCTTTTGTCCCTTTCTATTTATATTTGTACTCTAGAATTCTATGCTTGTTACAACAATCTGCTAGTGGCTGCTGAAGAGGTGTAAGACCCACCAACAACCAGCACATAGAAAGCTACCAACACAGGGTTTTTGATCTGCTTTACTAAGGAAAGCAATGTTAAGGGGCTAACAATCTTACTTTAATCCAACATACGAATAGCATTCACTCAGCTCAGGGGGAAAAGCCAGCACCCTGAGCTTCAGAGCAAATACAAACAAATTACAAACATCAACAGACAGAACTTATCTGATTCAAATCTTAATGCATAGTTACCAGGGTTTAACAAAGTCCGAACATCGGGGTTTACAACCTGGAGGGCTCCTAACTACAGCTACCCAGAGTCTCCACATCAGCACTCTGCCAAGAGTGAAAGCCCTAAGCAAATAGCTCTGTTCTTTCTTTTTATACATTCTTTAGCCATCATCAAACATCATCTGAGCGACCAGAACTGAGGCTCTTACTATTGGCTCTGGTCTTAGCAGCTCCCCTTAGGACACTGAGGGCTTCACGCCCACATGGGCTTAGCACCTAGTAGATAGGGGTTTGGGCCTAGGGCTTTATTATTCTAAAACAGTAAAAAAACGTTCCAACTTAATTGATATTATAATGCTCAATTTAGGAGAGGGAGGAAAGGACAGAGGAGGTGTAAAAGCTTCATTGATCACTCTACTTATTCAAAATTGTTTCTTTAAGTCCATTGACTTAGGCTACAATTAGCTATGATTTTGGCATTGTGAGGCCATTTTAATTTCCTTTTTAATTTTTTTTTTTATTTGTAAGGCCAATATGTAAGTGAAAGATTTTTCCTGTCCGTTGCCAAAAGAGATGCCAGATTAGAAACAGACCCATACCTTCGTGATCAGAGATTAAAGGCTCTTCCTACTCCCTCAGTGGACCTCAAGTGGGGCCAACAAAGGGAGGGTTGATTAGAGGCAGGCCCACACCCTTTCACTAACTAGATGTGAAGTATGCTAAGTATGCTCTGGACCTCAGGGTCCTGAACGGGGTATAAAAGCTATGAGGTTGGCATTTTGCCTTTGGGGACACACTCATTGAAAGAGTGTTGGTGACAAGACTCTGGGCAAGCCATTAAAGCAGCCCACACCCCAGCTTTAAAAACCCAGATGTTGGTGCTTCTCTGGCAACTATGTATTGCTATGGGTAGACTGGTTTCTGTTATTTGCTCTGTTTATATAATGTACACTTCTAATTTCTGTTTCTGTTTTCTCTGAAGTTCAGGGTACTGGCTTTTCCCCCTGAACTAAGTGAATGATATATGTATGTTTAATTAAAATAAGCTTGTTAACCCCTTAAAGTTGCTTTCCTTAAAAAAAGCAGATCAAAGAACCTGTGATAGCAGCCCTCCTTGTATGCTGGGTTATTGATCTTACACCCCCACAGCAGCTTAGAAACTTCGTTGTTACAATGTTGGGAGAGAAAATTTCAATGTAGTCCTAGAAATTGCCCTTAATTACTAAATGGTTTCCTTAGTTATGTCTCCAAATTGATCGTTTCAAAGCTAACTTAATGTGACTACAAACATAAAATTATGCTTTAACTATATTTCATGAGTTCTTTTTTTCCCTGATCTTTAATGTATGAGCTTAAGTCTGGGACAATGTTTTCAAAGTATTTAGTAAACATTCTGTGATTTCTTGTTTTTTCTTATTGATATCTATTATAGTACTTATATAAATTTCAATGAAGTAACGTATTTAGCTAATAAGAAACAAACTCCCAAAATATACCACATGCCTGAAGAAATAGCATGCATATCTCCAAATGGTTAATGCAATCCAAAATTGCATTGCTGACCTCTGAACCATGTTAGATGGTGAGGTATTAGTATTGTTCATTCAGAAACATGCATTTGGAACAGCTATTGTGAAACTGGCATTAAAATTGCCTTCTGAATATACAAATGGTTAGATGGCCTAAACTTCATAAATGAACTTCACTAAACCCTTGAAAATATGGTAATGAGCATTAGAGAAGTATGTGGTCTTTAAGATTTCCAGCTTTTATGGATGTATTTCATCACTCACTCATGGATCTATTAGCTCCACAAACTAATTGGAAGAGTAGCATCATTTTCTTTAATTCTTTAACCACTAGCTACTTTCTCAGGGAAGGTATAATGGAACAAAGTCTAGATATAGAGTCAAGTAATTTAAGTTTAAGAATCAGTTTTGCCACAGACTAGCTCTGTGACCTTGAAGGAGTCTCCTAACTTCTCTGGGCCAAAATTTCTTCACCTGTAAAATGTGTTAATAGTATTGTTACCAACAGCCTCACAAGGTTATTGTCAAGAACAAAAGAAATAAAGTATATAAAACACAACTATAAAGTGTTAAGTAATACTTCTTCATTCTTTTGGATCAACCATCTAAAATGTCTAATATTTCTCTACACAAAGACTTCATACGATTTATTCCATATTTGGTTCATGTTAATTTAACAATATTTTTGATAACAAAACAAACCCTGATCTGAAGTGGTAATAGTGAGCCACTGACGATTTTTGAGTAACAGAAGAACATGATCAGATCTGTTTTCTGAATATCTGATTATCAACTTAGTAGCTATACAGAGAAACTAATGGTAGGAAAACTAATTAATAAGCCCATCACCACGGTCCACTGACAAGACACAGGACCTAAAACTAGGGTTGTAGTTAATGTGAATAAATAGAAGAGAATGACAGCAAGAAAATTCATAGAGGTAGAACTGACAAAATTTGGTAAGTGATTATCTAGTTGAGGAAGAGTTAAAGATAACTCCAAGGTTTAAAACCTGTGTTGCTGGGAGGATAATCATTCCCTTACCAGAAATATGGAAGTTTAGAAGAGGGGCAAGTTTGAGGCAGAAGGGAATAGGATGAGTTCGTTTTTTAATATAAAGAACTTAAAATTCTTACAAGACATTCAGATATAGCTATTAAGGCAGTTGGTAATGTACAACTGAACTAAGGGATAAAGATTTAAATTGTGTGTTTGTGTATATATACATATATATCATATATATGTATGTATATAAATCTATATGTATGTATACAAATCTAGAAAGGAACTAAGGAAGGAAGGAACAAAGGAAAGAAGAAAGGAAGAAAAAGAAAGAAAGAAGGAAAATAATAAAGGGAGAGAAAGAAAGAAACAAAAGAATAAAGGGAGAGAGAGAAAGAGAGGAGAGAGAGAGAGAAAGAGAGAGAGGTCAATAAATTTATTTGGTGGTTGTCTACATAGATATGATACTTAAAAGCCCAAGAACACCTAGGGAGAGAGTATAGAGTGAGAGATGAAAGCTCAAAACAGAGATCCTTGGGGGTAAATCCATAGTTAGGGGTGGAATATGGATGATGATGGAGCTAAAGATTATAAACAATAGGCAAAAAAAAGAAAAATTAAAGGAGAGAAGTGTTGTGTAAACAAAAAGAAGAGAGTCCAGGAGAAAGGAGTGGGCAATAATGTTAAAAACTACTAAGGGATAGTACAAGGGAAATAACTAAGAATTCAGCAGTTGAGAGATCACTAGTAATTTTGTAGAGAGCTGTTTTGCTCAAGTGGTGGAATTGGAAGCAAGATTTCAAGGAAATAAGTTGTGAAAGCAAAAAGATGAACTGGTGATACTAAGCAAAGACAATCCTTGCTGAAAGTCTGGCTGCAGAAGGAAAAGAGATATAAGGTGATAGCTGGAGGGGATAAAAAACTTAGGTTAATGTTTTGTGTTGTTTTGTTTTGTTTTGTTTTGTTTTAATGGAGGAGAGTGAAGAACATGTACACATTCAGAGAAAGAAAATGTATGAGGAGAGATTACAAGCAAGAGAAAAAAATGGAATGGTCTGGAGGTAACATCCTGAAGGAAATGACAGGATAGGGGATCAAGCCATGAGTATAGAAGTTTATCTCATCAAAAAGAAGGACAACTTTGATTAGATACTGGAGTAAAAGAAAAAAATGGGGAGTAGTCAGTGGTTTTGAGGTAGGGAGTGGAAGGAAAAAAGACAGACTATGAAAAATGTCCCATATTTTCCCCAGCAATGTAAGAAGGGAAATTGTCTGCAAAGAGGTACCACTAGGAGTTATCATTGAAAATTTGAGGAGAGGGCCTATGTAAAGGCATGAAAGAGAATGAATCAAGGAAAACTATAGTATTGTCATGCAGCCATGGGTCATGAATCTTCCATATAGCTCCCATGCATCCAGTTGATATAGATAAGATTAATTTTTAGTGAACCCCTGTTTCCACAATCCGGCTAGCAGCTTCTGTGGGGGGGAAGATCCACCCACAGCCAGCACCCAAAAAGCTGCAGGACAGCACAGTTTCTTTCGATCTGCCTTAATAAGGAGAGCAAGGTGAAGGGGTTGGCAAGCTTACTTTAATTCAGCACACAAATATCATTCACTTAGTTTGGGGGAAGAAGCCAGCACCTTGATCTTCAGAGCAAAATACAAGCAAATTACAAACATCAGCAGACAGACCCAATACAGGTTCATAGTTACCAAAGTTCAAAAAAGTCTCAGTATCCAGGTTTACAAGCTGGAGGGCTTCTTAGCTACAGCTGCCCAGAGTCTCCTTATCAACACCATCTCAAGAGCCCTTAAACAAATTACGAACAGACAGACTCAATACAGTTCATAGTTACCAACATCTAGGTTCAGCCCAGGAGCTCAGAACAAGGACTGGCCCAGAGTCACGCACCACCACTGCTTCAGCAAAGAGCTCCAGAGAGGAGAAGGCCAACCCCTGGTTTTATATCTTTTTCAGGGTCAGGGATGAGTCACACATGCCACTCACTCACATGACCTAGAATCACCACAAAGAGTGACTTAAATCCACTTAGTCTAAAAGCCTCTGCTGTCCCAGACAAGTAAACTAGGCCCCTCCTGGAGTTAGCCCCACCTTGGGCCCTACCTTAGTTGCTAATCCACACCCACATAGGTTTTACAACTAATAGGGGTTTGGGCCTGGGGCTTAGCACTTAGTAAGATTCAATGAAATAGCTGAATTACTCAAAGCAAACAAAAGCCAAACTCTTCAAGGGCACTTGTTGAACTAAGTGCTAAGGAGCCCATTTTGCTTAACAACATAACCTTATTGGCACAGTTCCATGATTTCTTCTCACAGCATTCAGTAACACATGAGTAGGAACTGGAAGAGTCTGTTGGTAGGGGTAATTCAGCTTTGCAGTTTGGCAAGGCATGAGTAGAATTCAAGAGAAAATGATAGTGAAAAGAATAGACGAGTGTGGAATAAGGACTGAGTGTAGGTAATGGAGTAAGAAACCAAGGAGGAAGGGGAATAATTATGAATAGTTTTGGATGGGGTGTGAAAGGGGAAAAGACTAAAAGACAGGAAGTTATAGGGGAAGGTATTTCATAATTCTAGATCATCTAGGTAAAATAGTTATGATTAATCATCCCATCAGAATAATGATCCTCCCTGTATAAAGTTCAAGTGCAGTGAGAATAAAGGTCATGGGAATTTGGGTAGCTGAAAAAAATTGGTGATCAGAATGTTTCAGGTGACATAAACACACTGAAGTAGCCACATATGACAACAGTAGTTGGGATGGAAAGAGCATAACCCAGGTACTGAACTCCAGAGGCTTTCTATTACCTTTAGGATAAACTACATATTTCTCTGTA
>CM053627.1:165622315-165666955 GCA_028646595.1 Phalanger gymnotis
ACACAAGCCCAAAAAGCATTCCTGGAAGATTTAAAAGGATGAGCAGTAGAGGAAAAAAATGAGAGAAAAAATGAATGCAAGGCAAGAATCATGAAAAGAGAATTTACAGCTTACAAAGAGGTACAAAAAATAATAAAATAACAATTGAAAAAATAAAATTGGCATAATGGTAAAAGAGACACAAAAATTAACTGAAGAACCTAAGCTGGAGAACCCCTTTTTACAGCTACCTTGGTTTGTCTTTCTGAACGTCATCCCAGGCAATGTGTCCTTTCCATGGGTGAAGTTCCAATGTGCCTGTCCCATGTGGTGACTTTTATAGGTCCCTGAACAAAGAAAATTTCTCCTGCCAGAGAGGGGAGTCACCCTCCCCCAGCTTCATTCCTAAGAACTGGCCAGGTTAATGTTTCTCCAGCGGGAGAGGAGTTATTTCCTATGCTTTGTTCAGGCCTGTCAGTCTCCAAGCAGGAGCGTCTAAACATTTGGAAAAGGGGGCAGGGAGCTTGACACATACATGCTGAACTTCCACTGTAATACGGAGGATCTTCTCTAATGATTTATCATTCAGTTGGGATGATCTCCAAAAAAAGGAGGGGTGAAAGAGAGATGTACTTGGATAAGGGGGAAGGGAGAGGTAGAATGGAGAAAATTATGTCACATAAAAAGTATAGAAAGAAGAGCTTTTACAGTGGAAGGGAAAAGGGCACAAGCAATGCTTGAACCTCAGTCTCATCAGAACTGGTTCAAAGTGGAAACAATAAATATGTGTGTATACATATATATAATGTAATATAGATGTGTGTGCGCGCGCATACACTCTTGAGTATAGAAATCTGTCTTATTGAATGGGTTAATAGGAGGGGAAGGGGATAAGAGAGAAGGGGAGACAATAAAAAAAGGATAGAAGGGTGGCAGAAGCAAAACAGACTCTGGGGGAGGGTCAGGATAAAAAGAGAGAGAAGGACAAACAGAAGAAAATAAGATGGAGGGAATATATAGTTAGCAATCCTAACTGTGAATGTGAAGAGGATAGGCTCACTCATAAAATGGAATTAGACAGCAGAATTCCTTGACAGACAGATAAAATAAGTTATTGGAGAAAGCCCAAGATTTGGACTCTGAAGAGCAAGGTTCAAATCCCCACATGTCCCTCAGGCCAGGACTAGTTTTTGTTGTGTCTGTGAAGCCCTGGCATCAAACCCTTGCATGTATGTAGCAAGCCCTTTAGAGATAAGGGTGGAATTGAACTGAATTGACTCCAAAGATTATTACCTATATTAAAATTAGCAAATCTTTTAACTTCTCTAAGATCGTTTTCTCAACTATAAATTTGCATGTTTTGCTAATAGTCTCACATAATTATTGTGTGGAAAGTGCTTTGTAAATTGCAAGCCTATACATAACTGTGAGTTTTAATGTTATGATGATGATGATGATGATGATGATGATGATGATGATGATGATGATTCCAAAAAGGATTTGTAGTATACTTAACAATTGGAATTTTTTAAAATATCTAGACTCCATAGAAGCAAAAAATCTAGTTAAAATTATTTAAATAGTATTACAACAATTAGTTTTAATTTGTTTTTTTTATTAAAGTTCATAATTACAATACCAGGAATAAGTTAAAAGCTAATCCACAGGATCATAGATTTTGTTGCTGTTACAGTTCAGTTATGCCTGATTCTTTATTACCCCATGGACTTGTCATGAGGTTTCCTTGGCAAAGATACTGGAGTGGTTTGCCATTTCCTTCTCCGGTGTATCACTGAGGCAAATAAGGGTTAAATGAGCTTCCCATAGTCACACAACTAGTAAGCGTCTGAGGCCAGATTTGAACTCAGATCTTCCTGACTCTGGGCCCAGTGCTCTATCCACTGTAGCACCTGGCTGCCCCGAGATGATAGATAAAGACTCGGAAAGAACCTTGGAGGTTCTCATATGGACATATGGTGTCCCAGAGATAGAAAGTGACTTGCCCTAAATTGCCCTAGAAGTAAGTGGCAGAACTGCCACTGCTGAACTGCTGAACCCAGATCCTATATCTTAAAATTCCAAGTCCTTTTTACTTCAACATGATAATTCCTAAATGTAGCCATTAGAGATGCTGGAGATTGAACTTGAAATTTCATGTGGGAAATTGTGCTCTTTACCTCTGGGTGTTTCAACAATCCGGCAGGCAGCTGTTGTGGGCTTGAAAGACCAACACAAGCCCAACAACAAGAATGTTGCCAGGATAGGTTCTTTTGATCTGCTTTACTAAGGAAAGCAAGATAAAGGGGTTAACAAGCTTATTCTAATCCAGCATACAAATATCACTCACTTAGTTCAGGGGGAAAAGCCAGCACCCTGAACTTCAGAGCAAATACAAACAAATTACAAACAGACCAAATACAATTCATAGTTACCAAGAAAACCAAGTCCACACATCCAGGCAAGCTGGAGGGCTCTTAGCTATAGCTACTGGGAGTCTCCCCATCAGCACGCCAACAAGAGTGAGAGCCCTCTGCAAATAGCTCTGTCTTCTCTCCTTATGCCATTTCAGGCATCATCAAATGTCATCTGAATGACCAGAACTTAGGCTCCTATGATTGGCTCTGGAGTTAGCACCTCCCCTTAGTACCCTGGAAGCTCCACACCTACATAAGCTTAAGCACCTAGTAATTAGGGATTTGGGGCAAACTTAGGAGCGAAGATCTAATCAGATCTCCCTTAGTTAGCCCCACCTTGGGCCCCACCTTAGTTACCAATCCAACCCACATAGGTTTATCACCTAATAGGGGTTTGGACCTGGGGCTTAGCACCTAGTAAGACTCAAAGACACTTAATTAATCATTTTAAAACAGTAAGAAAACCCCAACTAAATTGATATTACACTGGGTTACAAATTTGAAGTACCATGTTAACACTAAAGGCAACTAAAAAGATCATTTCTTTATAGCTTATACAGTGTGGCTTGCTTAAAAGAGGCTTCTCTTAAACTCATGCATTGGTGCTGGGAGCATTTGTTACAAGCCTATGCATATTGAGGTTTAGTGAAAGAAAAATCAGCATAATAATAGAGCCCCTATGATAAGATGAATAATACCTGAGTTTTAGCTGAATAATAACTTCTGTGAGTAACAATTATTGTAAGGACAATCACAAAAGTTAGTTCCAGCAATTAATCAAATACAGGCACATTCTCAATATCCATTCCTACAGTTGTTATCCAATCTGTTTCCTACCTCAGATGCTTACTACATTTGAGACCTTTGGCAAGTCATGTCATCTCCATAGTTTTACTCTGTAAGATGATTGGATTGGACCAGATGGGATCCCTTCTAGCTGAGATATATGATCTTTGAGGTGTGCAAATACAAACCCTAGGCTTTTGCTAAAACTGCTAACTGAAACCCAGGCTTGAAAACTTATATAATCAAGTGTTCTATGCTTTATATCTTTTGCTATGCTTATATCTATTGCTTCAACAACTTGAACTAAAATGAAATTCTCACACCTTACTGTCACTTTAATATCATTAAAGTATAGCACTGCTGCTTTTAGCTGAGTTAATACAGGAGAAGTGGAAATTATATGATTCCCAATGCTAAGAAACAAGGAAGACAGGGTATCCCTCTTTCCATTTTGACATACTTTCTTTACAAGTTTTCAGTTTGAAGATTTTGATTGGAATCCTACCTCACAGACTTAACTAGTATATTACTAAATCATAAGACCCACCAGTTCTGTTTTGGACTTAGTGACTTTGAGATATCTATGTGATATCCAGTGTGAAAAGTTCAAATGGCACTCAAGGACACATGACATAAGAGAATCCCCAGGTCTCGATATATACATCTGGGGCTCATCAGTGAAGACATAATAACTATAACCTATGGGACCTGATGAGGTTCTGAAGTAAGAGTAGAGAAAGAAACTAAGAGGACCACCCACAAAGAGGAACATAAAATGGATGATGAACCAACAAAATAAGTTGAAAAATAGTGGTCATGAAGGAAGGAGAACCAGGAGAAAGCAAGTTCACCATAACACAGAGAATAGAGAATATCCAGATAGAGAGAAAATCAATGGTGTCTAATGTTGCAAAGAGGTGAAAAAGGATGAAGGCTGCAGAAGAGGCATCACATTTGCTAAATAAGTAATGAATGGTACTTTGGACAATGTCAGTTTAGTTGAGCCATGAGCTCAGAAGACATATTGCAAAATTTGAGAAGTGAGACTAGAGGAAGTAGAGGCAATGAGTGAATACAGGTTTGCTTTGTTTTTGTTTGTTTTTCTTAGAAAAGTTTGGCTGTGAAATGGCAGAGAGATAAAGGATGATATCTGGAGGGTATGGTAGGATTCAATGCATGTTTTGAGAAGGATGAGAGGAGGCTGAGCCACTATGGAAAAAATGACAATTCATCCTCAGTTAATTTACTAATTCAATACCATACTGAATACCAAAGAATTACTTTATAGAATTAAAAATACATTTATAAGAAGAAAAGTTTGAAAATATCTAGGGAATCAATTTTTTAAAAAAAGAATGAAGGTGCTCTAACAGTACCAAATTTCAAACTATACTACAAAGCAGGAATCATTAAAACAATCTGGTACTGATTTAAAAACAGAATAGATTAGGTACGAAATACATAGCAGTAAATAAT
Organism: Phalanger gymnotis; assembly: GCA_028646595.1. Lineage (NCBI taxonomy): Eukaryota > Metazoa > Chordata > Mammalia > Diprotodontia > Phalangeridae > Phalanger > Phalanger gymnotis. Next base: position 165,626,971 of record CM053627.1, read on the forward strand.
TATTATAATCTAGATTTTTAAAAACCCAAATATCTAAGCTTTGGGGGTAATAACTCATCATTTGACAAAAATTGCTTGGGAAATTAGAAAGCAATTTGGAAGAAACTAGGCATAGACACACACTTGAAAACCTATAACAAGATGGCTAAACAAGTTGTATGTGATTATGATGAATAATGCTATGCTATAAGAAATGGTGAACTCAATGATTTTAGAAAAATATGGAAAGCCTTGCATGAAATAACAAAAAATGAAATGAATGGAACCAAGAGAACACAGTATACAGTAACAGAATATTGTTTTGAGAATGAATTTGACTATTATAAATACCCAAATTAACTATAAAACCATATGAAGAAAGATGTTATCTGTATCTGGAGAAAGAACTGATTAACAGAAGTATGTAAAGAATAATTATATATGTCTGTGTGTCTGTGAGGGTGTGTGTGTGTGTGTGTGTGTGTGTGTCCAACAGTAGCCATCTTTAGGGCAGGGGGAAGAAATAAAAAAAGGGAAAAGTTTACATGATAATTGTGTTATATATTTGAAAGGAATAGCAAGTTATACATAGCAGTTTCATGTGCAGTCATCTTTTTGTTGTACTATGTTATGAAAATGCTTGTTTTATTCCATAAATTAAAAATAAAATAAATTTTAAGAAATAAATAAATAATCTTTAAAAAACGTGGTAAGATCAAAAAGGATAAATTTTTTAGACATAAAGGATTATATCATAAGTAAATTAGGGAAGCATAGAAAAATATACCTATCATTGGCATGGAAAAGAGAAGTGTCTATGGCCAAAAAAGAGGCAGAAAGGATCATGGGGAGTAATATGGATCATTTTGATTATATGAAATTAAAAAGGGGTTGCACAAACAAAATTAACGCAGCCAAAATTAGAATGAAAACAAAAACTCGGAGGAAATTTTACAGTAAGTTTCTCTGATAAAGCACTCATTTCTCAAATATATAGGGAACTGAGCCAAATTTATAAAAATAAGAGCCTTTTCTTAATTGATAAGTGGCCAAATGATACGAACAGAAAGTTTCAAGAAAGAAATCAAAGCTATTAATAATCACATTAAAATGCTCTCACTATTAATTATAGAAATGCAAAATAAAAGAACTCTGAGATACCACTTCACATCTATCAGATTGGTTAAATTGTCAACAAAGAAAAAGGGGATGTGAAAAATTTTGCACACTAGTATACTGTTGGTGGAATTGTGAACTGATCCAATCAGTCTGGAGAGTAATTTGGAACTATGCCTAAAGGGCTATAAAACTGTGCATACTTTTTGACACAGGACTAACACTCCTAGGTTTGTATCCCAAAGAATTCAAAGAAAGGGACAAAGGAGCTATTTATAGCAGCTCTTTTTGTGGTGGCAAATAATTGTGTTTGTCTTTTGTTCTTGAGGAAGACCATGGCATCAGGGACTTGATGACATGACTTGCAGTTGACTTTGGTTTGAGTGAGGGAGGGCTGTGCAAGGTCACCAGCCTCACTTTCTCCTCCAGAGCCATCTGGGTCCAGTGGCCTGATATCCACAAGGACAACTAGAGATGGCCCAGGGTACATTAGGAGACCCTGGCTCTTTCAGGTTAAGGTCTTTTCAGGTTCTCTTTGAGCCTTAAACCCAACTCACTCTGGAGCTCATAGATTGGACAATAGGTCTCTGCCCTCCTAGCACAGAGTAAATGTAAATACTAAATAGTAACTATTTCTCTTTTGGGCAGAAACCCTGAGGGTCTTCTCCTCCTAATTTAATTATTTTTTTAGCTTTTGATTAAAGGGGCCATCCCTTGATTAACTTCTTAAAGAGGCCTATTCACTGAATGGGCCAATAATTAAAAATTGAGGGGATGTCCATAAACTGGGGAATGGCCAAAAGTGTCGTGGTATATTATTGTGGTGGAATACTATTGTGCTATAAGAATAGATGAGCAGGATGGTTTCAGAAAAATTGGGAAGATGAACTAATCAAAGAGAAGCGAGCAGAACCATGAGATCATTGTACACAGTAACAACAATAAGGATTACCAACTGTGACAGACTTAGTTAATCTTATCAAAATAATGATCAAAGATATATCCCAATGACATGTGGCAAAAAAAAATGCTATCCACCTCCAGGAGGAGAAGTGATGAACTCAATACAGATTGAAGGATTTTTTTTTTGCTTTCGTCATTTTTCTTCCTTTTTTTGGTTCATGTTTTCTTTTGCAACGTAGCTAATAAAAAATGTTTTTCATGTTTTTATATGTATGACTGAGATCAAATTGCTTGGCTTCTCAAGAAGGGAGGAGGGACTAGAGGGAAGGAGAGAATTTGGAACTCAAAATTTTTTTAAATGAATGTTAATATTTTGCATGTAATTCAGAAATATTTAATGAAATAAATAAGCATACTTTTTTTTAAAAGGATGAGAAGAAAAAGGTTTATTTGTATACAGCTTTTAAAGTGCTTCTCAACTCAGCTCCAATTTTCCCCTTTCATTCCTTTAAATGGGTTGTCCCTCATTCCTGAAATGTTCCCTATCCTCACTTCTGCAACTTTTAATAGCTAGCTTTTTTTAAAAAAATTCGGTTCAAGTGCTACCCTTTTAAAGAGACCTTTTCTGATTCCCAAGGGTTAATACTTCCCAGTCTACTGTGAAATTGTAATTATATTATAAAATTTTGCATTTCTTTATTGTACTATAGATTCTGATTTTTTAATCATTCATTATATTTAAGTATGTGTGTTAATTCTACTCAGGAGAATATAAACCCCTTGAGGGCAGGGACTATTTCATTTTTATGTTAATATCCTCCATTCCTAACAGTGTTTGGCACATAGATTGTTAATAAATGCCCATTGAACAGAATAAAATTGAAATAAATTATATTGAAATAGCTGTCTAACCTTAGAGATATCAATTAAGCTTGGTATCTTCATCTGTAAAAACACAGAAAATAGTAGCCCCTACCTCATGGAGTTATTGTGAGCATCTATGAAATAATACATGCTAGCCATAAAGTGTTAGATAAATGACATTAATTCCTATGCCTAGACCAACTTGCTAAGTACTGCACTCCTCTTTAACCTTCTGGGGTTTGATTGGAGTGAATCTTGGAGGCATCATAGGATCTTAGATTCTCACAGCCTCTAGCTGGTGAATAGGGCATATATTTGTTAGATCATTTTTTTTTTAAGAAATAGCAAAGCACAATCACAATAAGAGATGTGTTATCTAATGTGCAAGGAACAAAGAAATCTCATGCATTTTCTTTCAATTATATGAAGGCATAAGGATGCAACATGGGAACAATGTAGACTCACTGGAGAGACAGCCAAGGTTAAAGCCTATCTTTACTAGAATACAAACTTGGCCTGACCATCCAACCATACTTCAACTTTCAAGGTGAACTTTGTTGTGAAACACTCTATCACTTCTCATATACTCTGTCTCATGCTGACTTTTTGGGTTTTTTTTAAATTTTTTGCAGGGGGGAAGGCAGGGCAATTGGGGTTAAGTGACTTGCCCAAGGTCACACAGCTAGAGTACATGTGTCAAGTGTCCAAGGTCAGATTTGAATTCAGGTCGTCCTGACTTCAGGTCCTGTGCTCTACTCACTGTACCACCCAGCTGACCCCATGCTAACTTTTTAACATATATCAAAGGCAGTTCCTAAAAATATACCAGGAATTCACTTTAGCTTTAAAACTGCAAGGAGCTGTCTATGGCACCTCAGATCAATCCTAAGGAGAATAAACTAGGAAAGTGATCCAAAATATTATTTGGAAATTAATTTCAGTGTATCTGAGTCCTCTTTTCCCTTGAACATTCATTCAAGTGCTTTTGAGGGAGAGGAGATTGTTTTATTTTGCTTTGTTTTGTTTTTGCATAGAGACATTTATTTATCTAGAGAGAAAGATGAGGAGGACACTAAAATCTATATTTTTGTGATTCTAAGAGAACTGAATTGAGAGATTTGATTCCCAATAAAAGTTTAAGAAAAGTTCAACTTGAACTTCTGGAAGAAATGAAGTCAGGGTTTGTTTTTTTTTTACAGTTAAAATTATTTTATAAATGAAAGTATAACATTAGAGAAAAATTGGAAAGGAAAAGAGCACTTTGTTAAAAAAAAAATTGGAAAAGAAATGAGCACCATGGAAGAAAGAATTGGAAAGAGAATTAGCAACTTTGCATTTTCCAGCAACAAACCAGGTAAAGCAATAGACACAGTGAAATCTTAATGGCCTTAAAATAATGACTCTAATAGGCAATCAGAAATATTAGATCAAGATCAAACGACTAAAAAAGTTAAATAAAAAAGTAAAGAATTTCATATTAAAAAAAAACCAACTGACATGGAAAACATAAGTAGAGAAAATGTAGGAATCATAAGATAACTGTTGTGATGTAAATATGTCTTTTGATTCTGATTAATTCACAATGTATCAGTTCATACAAGCTTTTCCATGTCTCTTTGAAATCATGTATTTCCTCATGTTTTATAGCTCATTAGTACTCTCTCATATACATATGCCACAATTTGTTCAGTCATTACTCAAATGATGGGTATCCTCTTAGTTTCTGGGGGGTTTTGTTTCCCTCCACCACAAAATGAGGTAGTATACATCATTTTATATACAGGCACCTTTCTTCTTGCTCTGCTCTCTTTGGGATATAATCCTAACAGTTGTACACCTAGGTCCAGAGGACATGGTCTGTTTCATAACTTTCTCTGCTGTACAACTCCAAATTACTTTCCAGAATAGTTCTACCTACTCAAATGTCCACCAAAAGTGTAGCAATGTTCGTGTTTTCCCATAGCTTCTCCAACAGTTGTCATTTTATTTTTCTATCATCTTTGCCAATCTGAGAGATGTGAGGTGGAACCTCAGAATTGCTTTAATATGCATTTCTTTGATCATTAATAATTTAGAAGTGATAGATTTAAGGTTCAAATTGGGATTTTTTTACAGACAAGTCCAGACTTTATTTAAACTACCTTTTAAATTTAAAGTTACTAAACAAATTACAATGAAAAAATAAAAAAGAGAACAGTGCCATAAGCTTTGAATCAAGAGAGGATCCCATCTCTGGTACGACCTGCCTGAGCAGAAGAAGTGTCTAAAAGGCAGTGGGTCAAAAACTAATTTACATTTTTATACAGATAGAAACTAGTTTATCTAGTGCCCATGGAAGATATGTATTGGTGGAAAGGCAGAGGAAGGCAGGCAGCTGGAAATCTCACAAACTTTGGGACATCTATTTTTTAAACACTAGCAGTCTGTCAACTGAAATTTATTAAGTACCTACTATGTGAAGGAATTTTTCTTGTTTGACTGAATATGTATTACAAGGAATTTTTTTTCTTTTTTATCTTCTAATGAGGTAAGGTATGGGAGAGACCAAAAAGAACAATGTTAATAAAAATAATAATTTAATAAGAGGAAAAATAATATAAATATGCAGATAAAAATAAATCATTGGTTTACTTGAAATTCATTGTCTTAAAAAAAGATCACATCAAGAACTCAAAAGCTTCCTAGATCTCTTAGAATGAGAGAATAAAGTAAAAATAGAAAGAATCTGCTGGTTGATCTCTGAAAGAAATCCCAATAAAAACTATTAGGGAAAATATTACCAAAATCCAGAGCTTCTAGGTCAAAGAAAAATACTGTAATCACCCAGAAAGAAAGAATTCAATTACTAAGAAACCACAGTCACAATCACACGAGTGACACAGGTACCACAATAAAGAAATGGAGAACTTGGAAAATGATATTTCAAAAGGCAAAAGATATCAGCTTTCAATCAAGAATAATTTATCCAGCAAAACTAAGTATAATTCAATGGGGGCAAAATGGATTTTTAATGCAATATAGAACTTCTGAGTGATAAAAGACTAGGGCCATGAAGAAATTTTGAAATACAAACAAAGGAGTCAAGAAAAATATAAAAAGATTGCTGTTGTAAGAAGACAAAACAATCATAAAAGAGTGAATAAAAAGTGTTTACTTTCTAATATGGAGAGGTGATACAAGTGTCCCCTGAAATGTTAATATCATCAGGAGTCACAGTTTATAAGGCAGAGGTGTGGGAATAGTTGTGATATTTTGAAATGATCTTAAATGAAGAGGGGGAAAAGAAATGTAATACCCTACTTGGGGGAAAGAGACTTGAGAAAATTACCTCATGTAATATATGTAATGCAAGATATGCATGTAGAAATCTATAAAAATTAAAAGGAAGGGATGAAGGAAGAGAGCAATCTTTGACCCTCATTTCCATCTGAATTGGTCAAAGGAATAGAAGACTATAGGAACATAATTAGGTGCAAAATACTTTTCTCTCAATGAGGAAACAAAGGGAAGAAGGGAGAGGGGAAAGTGGGAAAGCATATTAAGGGAAGAATTAGTGGTGAATAAAACAAACTCTAATCACAAAATGATGGATTATGAAGAGAGTTTTAAAAGGAAGGAAAGAAAGAGTAAGAACCTGTGGTTGGGCTCTATGTGAGGGAAAAAGAAGGGAAGGAGGGGAGAAGCTGATTGGCTGAAGCATAGAGTACTTTATACTATTGTGCTGTGTGTGTGTGTGTGTGTGTGTGTGTGTGCATGTGTGTGTGTTGGAAGCTGGAAATGAGGATAGTAACGAGAATGTAGGGAACAAGGTGATGAGATAGGAATGGTATGGATGTCCCATGAGAAAGAAATAGAAAGTAAGTATATATGTGAAAGTATTTGTAGCAGTACATTTTTCAGTATCAAAGAACTGGAAACAATTACAGGTCCATAAAGTGACAAATGGCTAAACAAATTTGGGCACATGAACGTGATAGTGCTGCAAGAATTGAAGAATGTAATAATACAGGGAATCATGGAAGTATTAATATGAACTGATGCAAAGAGAAAAAAGTAGAGTCAAGAAAACAATATACACAGTGTGAATGGAAAGAACAATTCTACAAAACAATCACAAGTAAATATTGCAAAATTCCAAAGAACAAAATGGGAGGAGAAATGAAAAGATACCTCTCTGCTCAACACTCCTTTGCATAAATGTGTATCTTAGGAAGTAGAAATCCACAGACGTGAAATAACAGCATAGAATTTTAAGGTTTTTTTAAATGTCATTGGTTCAGCTGAATTATTTTCTCTTAAAAAATGAAAACAAACAAGGAATGTCTCTCTGGGAGCAGAGAAGAGGAAGTTACAAGGAAATAAGGGGAAAACTAGTTAATATAAAAACTGAAGATATTAATAAAATCTGTTTTTTTAAAAGAATATGGATGATATTAAATTTTAATGGCCAAGGTTGGCCACAAATTAGAGACATGAGAATTCACCTCCTGCTTTGGCAAGTGCTGGGTGGTGAGAATATGAAAACAGAACTCACATATACTGATGGGCCTGATGGTGTGTAGGTTGATTTTGTTCAACTGTCTTTACTTTTTTTCAATCGTGTTTATTCTTGGGTGGGAGTAGGGGAGAGGTATATTGGGAAATGAAGATGAATGCAAAAACAAAATATATCAATGCCATTTTAAAAAGGAAAAACAAATAAAAGTTTACCTATTCCAAATAGCTCAATTCGTCATCTCACAGCTATATTTTGCCCTTCTTTAAATATTGGTCATAATATTTTTAGTCTTCTCTTAAAGTCTCCTGAAGAAAACAATTGCCCCATGCCCACCATTTTTCATGCAAATAAAATAAACTACTGGATGAAAGGACTGCATGTATATTTCCAAGTGGCTATTAGTCACTTAGTAAAGTAGTCTCCAATACGAATAATATTCATATTATTAATATGAACTGATGCAAAGAGAAAAAAGCAGAAGAGAAAAAATATCCAAAAATAATACTTATCTGATTATGCATCACTATCAGTATGTGTTGATCATGTACCCCTATATGTATATTGTTATTAATAAATTATATTTGCTTTGGCACAGTAGAGTGCTAGACTTGGAGTCAGGAAGAACTAAGTTCAAATATTCAAATACTTACTACCTCAAAGACCCTAAATAAGTCACTTAACCTTTTATCCTCAGTTTCTTTACCTATATAATTGGGGTAACAATTTTAGCTTCATTACAGGATGACTGTGAGCATCAAATGAGTATATATGTAAAGAATTATTGGAAACACATAAAAAGCTATATATCTGCTATTAAGTGCATTAGAAAATTAAAAATAGAAATTCAAAGGATAACAAAAGATGAAATAACATTTAGGGCTAGAATAAATAGGGAGCCCCAGGAGCTCCCTGTTGAGTAGGGTGCTGACAAGGTCAGACCTGCCTGCACTTTGGGGAAATCACTTTAGCAGTTTTGTGGATGATAGATTGGAATGGGGAAACTCTTAAGACTAGAGATCAATTAGGAAGCTCTTGTAATGGTCCAAGGTAGAGGTGATGAGGAATTGAACCAAGCTGGTAGCTTTTGAGTAGAAAAAAAGAGAATAAATGTGAGAGATGGTATGAAAATAGAATTAATAAGAATTTTAGAATTTTCCCAATTCCACCTGTACCACTACTACTGCAGATGCCTAGGCATAATTTGTGTTTTAAGTGTCCTTAAGGAATAATGCCAGTCTCAGAAGGGGGAAAATTGGGAGCTTGAACAGTGCATTTAAGGGACAGAGTAAAGGAGTATGAGGGGATCAGGGTAAGAGTAGTTGGGATATAAACAATTTCATCCTGCCTTTCCACTGGCTCCAATGAGAATTATATGATTTTGACCTATCTTCCAACCTTTCCAACTAGTTGAGTATATGTTTCTTTCCATCAAGCTATGCCTACATTATCCCGCCTTGGAAGATGACTGAGTCTGTGTACCCAAGTATTCTAACACTAAATCAAACACTCTAAGTAAACTCTTCTTACTAGAGGTTGACATAGGTCAGCTTTGCGGTGAAGTCCTGTTGTTGCTGCTGCTGCTGTCCTTTCCCATTCGATTAGATAAGTGCAAAAAAAAGATCTTTTTTTTTTCACTAGTTCTTTCCAGATATCTTGATGTTGTATAGATCTTATGTATCTGATGTCTATGAGCACATGTAACTTAAATGTCACACATCAGTAAAGTTGGATCTTATTTTCAGTGTTACTGAAATTTCTTAGACACCTTCAACCTGATTTCTTTTAGAGCCAAACTAATTTCCTTTAGTTCATTCCTATTTTGCAAATGTGGATGGTCGATGATATAAGCATCTCTGATAAGTAGAGATGAATGGGGTTGTTGCTATTATAAAATTCACTGTACATTCTCTGTCTAGTGCGAATTAGGGAATCAAATTTTGACTCCATTCCATTCTACAGTTATTAAGCACTTTTAGCTGCAAAATGAGAAGCAATACTGTTGGTCTATAACTGGATTCTAGTGACAGTGAGAGGAGTTGCCATTTTCTTTTATAATGATAAATACTTTGGGGCAGCTCAATAATTCCTTACCTTTTTAAGAGTGCTTCCCCCAATATGCACCATGTCACCCCCTGCCAAGGAATTTAGTAATTTTCTGAAGATTCTATAGATATGCATTCTCTGGTCCTTTATGTGTCTGTTCCATCATTCTTCTTATTTGTTTTTCCCTTTCCCTCCTAAATGAGAAAGGTCCACTCCAAGAATGTGAGGCCAACCAAGTTGTGTGACATGCTTGAATAGCAAAGTAATAGAATGATCCTGATTGACTCCAGAGTCACTGCATTAAGTATTTATTTCCTAGCAGCAGAGGCTGATGGCAAGGGTTTCGCCAAATGCAGATGGTGAGTAGGACTGTTGAAAATTGAAATTTGCTTGGCTATAAATCTTTAAAATTGATTTCAACAAAATATTAATTGATTTACTCATCTGTTTGCTGGCTTACTGTATGTGTGCAGGGCCTTTCCTCAGTAGGGCAAAAGCTTTAGCAATACCCTTGTCACAATGAAGGAATACATTAAAATAATAATAATATTTACCCTAAACATGGATGGGCAGGGGGTATAGTAGAAAGAAAAGAACATTCCCAGAACATCCAGGGCATTCAAACTTCTAATTTTAAGAATCTGTGCTGAAGTGAGTTTCTTTCATAATTGCTGTTACCCACAATCCAAGAAAGAGAAGTCTGAAAGTACAGCCTTTGTCATCATCCTGTTGTTGCTGTAGTTAAAGCATGTTTTAATTTTCAAAATCATTTATTAAGAAATAGCCAGTGAGACCTAGGTTCTGTACTTCTTCTCTGATTTATATAATCATGATTGATTCTGTTTCTTAAGAAACTGATTGCTGAGCAATCAGGACTAAGCACAGATTTCCAGGCTCTTTAGAGAGAATTAAGGCCAAACATAGAATCCCTTTGCAGAGCAATGTTTGACATTCATTCAGTGAAGTGTAAACTGTTTACTCTAACAGATGATCAAATTCTTGAGGCAAAAAGGAAGCCACAGTCTATCTCTAGTCCACGACCACCCCCTGCAGAATATTTCTGACAAATTTTAAGAGGATTTCTATTCAGACCCCACTGGGAAAACAGATAAGAGCCCCAACAGTGATATTTCTGGTGGATCCCCAAAAAAGGAGCAAACATCACATTATCCTATAGCTCTGGGAAAAAATGGCCTTCTTATTCTTCCTCAAACATGTCCTTCCATCTCTTATCTCTTTAGCCTGTGCCCACATTGTCCCCCATGTGGGGATCACTCTCCCTCCTCATTTCTACCTTTTGGAATCCTTATGTCTCTTCAAGGTTCAGCCCACACACCACCTCCAACTCAGGGACTTTTCAAATTCCCCCCCAATTGTTCACATCCAACACATCTTAAAATTTACTTCCTACTTATTTAGTATGCACTCTGTACTTACTTATCCATGTACTTGTTGAATCTGATTAGGTTCAGCACCAGCAATGAATGTGGTTATATCAGTGGAAATAGTATTAAAGAAAGTGCTTACCATCACAAGATCTTTCCATTCGACCTGAAGCCAGGGCATAGTGTGAGGCTTAAATCAGTTAATAGATGTGAATCATTTTGCAAACCTTAAAATGCTATGTAAATGCTAGTTTATTATTATTATCATCATCATTACCATCATCATCATCATTATCATCATCACCATTAGCATGCAGTCACTAGGTCTCTGACTTCATTCCTGAGCCTTCTATTCATTTCTGCTGAGCTCAAGCATTGCTTAGAGAGCAATAGAAAGCCATGATGATAAATGTTTAACAACCTGGCTCACTAAGAGGGAAAAAAAATCTATGCACACACAGTTTTAAGCTTGTGCTGCATTATTAACACGTTTGTAAGTACAGTCAACAAAATAGAATGCTTTCATTCGTTCATTCATTAATTCATCAGTAGAATGAATGTGATCTTGAAGGCAAGGGCTATTTTTTTCTTTTTCTTCTTTCTGCTTTTATTCTTTCTCTTTTTCTTTTCTTTTCACATCCTTTTTCACTATGCTTTGCATCTAGTAAGAACTCTTTAAAAAAAAAAAGATGTGTATCTTGTATTTATTTATCTGTATCCCTGTTGTCTCTACCTGCCTCCCACTCCCTCCACCTCAGTCCTAGGAACTCCTTGAACACAAAGACTGTTTGCTTTTTGTTTTTGCACCTCTAGAGCTGAGGACAACTAGGTGGTACAACACATAGAGTGTTGGGCCTGAAATCAGGAACACTTATCTTCCGGAATTCAAATCTGGTCTCAGGCACTTAATAGCTGTGTGAGCCTGGGCAAGTCACTTATCCATGTTTGCCCTCAGTTCCTCATCTGTAAAATAAATTGTGGAAGGAATGGCAAGTCACTCAAGTACCTTTGCCAAGAAAACCCAAAATGGAGTCCTGAAGTCAGACACAACTGCAATGACTCAACAACAAAAAAAACCTCTAGTGCCTAGCACAAAGTTGCAAACTGTGGCTGTTGTTTTTGCTTCTTTTTTTCTAAATTTGGGGAGATGCTTCGATAATGTTTTTTAGAATAAGTAGAATGCCAAACACTGTGGGAAAGAAATCTTCCTACCTGAGTTGCTGTAAGGTCTAAATGTAGTAATCTATGGAAAGCACTTAGTAGGCATCAAAGCTCTATATAGATGTTAGCTATCATTGTGATCACTTGCAAGTAATCTGAAAAACCTTCCAGTTGGAGTTGCCAACAATGCATAAAAACATATCACCCATTCAATTACATAACAATATTTTGAATACATACATACATTCATACATATATTTATAAACGCACACGTGTGTGTATTGGTGTGTGTGTGTGTGTGTGTGTGTGTGTGTGTGTATGATTCCATACCTAGGGTGTCCTGTCTCTGTATAAACATGGGGAAGGTAGGTTATCTCCTCACATCCTTTCTTTGGTATTAAGTTTGATATGCTAGACTTTTTTGGTATATAGGTTATTTCTGCTGAACTTCTTTCCAGTTTTTCCCCTCTTTATTAAAAGGATGGCTATCTGAAAAGCAATGGGGAGCAAGTTACACTGGAAAATGTAGAGGATATAATATAAACAAAAGGTATAATTACTTTTTAAAAGAGCAAGCAACAAGGTTTCTTTGTTAACCTTCAGTTAATCAACAAATTTAATTACTGAGAACAGTCCTTTAGCAAAGTATTCAAGTTATTAAGTTTTTATTTTTTGAAATTAAGAACTGTTCCATCCTACCTATATGTTTTTTCATTAGGAGCTATTTTGCCCAGACTCTTGGATCATGGTCATGGTTTAAAACCACCCAAACACAAGCAACCTATCCCTAATCAAGCTGTGCAGGAATGTTGCTCCAAATGCGCCACTACTGAAAAGATATCCTGAAAACCTGTCAGAGAGAGGAAGGTAGTGCTTGTTTTCTGCATATCAGCTAATTTCAGCAACTGTTGTCACCACTGAGAGCAATGTAGGGGAAAAGGTTGATGAACAAAAGAAGGATAGAAGTGAAATACTTTTCCTCTGGTCAACCGGGAGAGTACATAGCACCATTCCTTTTCCATGCCAATACTCTACATTCAGACATTATGAATGGCTGTATAAAAATAAAATGTTCCTAGCAATGATAAAATGACTTAAACTGTGAGAATGACATAATCCACTGAAAAATTGTCTTCATGCCATTACAATCTAGCATATTGCATGGATGGGGTATGATCAATTCAAAATTCTTGGTGTTCAAGTTCTGTCTCTGACACTTATTATCTCACTGGAGGAAGCTAACTTCTTTCACATCCCCATGCTCCTAAACAGTTTTCCAACACCATGAGCTGCAGAAGAGTTCCTTTGCCTCATAATGGTAGAAAGAGGGTCTACCATGGCAGTTCCCTATACTAATGAAATCAGCACTTTAAACTTATTATGCAACAAATAATTATTTTAAAAAATACAATCTCATTGGGAGAGTACATTAAATTAAAATTGACAAAAATAAAGATTTCAAAGCACTGTGGAATGCTAATTGATTGTCCAAAAGTTTCTACGAAAAGAATGAAATAAATGTTGATGAAGCCATTGCTTTTTTTTTCAAAGAAAACAGAAGCAGAGGGAGGGAGAGAGAGGGAGAGAGAGAGAGTGAGAGAAAGAGAGAGAGAGAGAGAGACAGAGACAGAGACAGAGAGAGAGAGAGAGAGAGAGACAGAGAGAGAGAGAGACAGAGAGAGAGAGAGACAGAGAGAATGACTTATCCAAGGCGATTTAGGGAGCTACTTTTAGGAAAAGAATGAGGAATAGAACAATTCTGTACAACAAGTCCTCAACAGAGTGCTTCCCACACAACGCTGCCAAGCTAACTCTCTTCAAATATGTAATTCTGATAAAGAACAGGGTACTGAGCTGAATCCTGCCAAATGCTGGAGTGTTCCCACAGCACAGGAAAAAAGAATGCAAACCAGATTCATGTCACTGGTGACATAATCTAAATTTAAATCCAGCTTTTCCAAAGTCAAAAAAGAATGCATGATTCACTGTGCATAACCAGGACACAGGAGACTTGTTTCCATTCCTTGCGTTGTCCATCATTCATTTATTCTGTAACATTGTACAAGTCACTTTACCAATCTGTTTGGTTCCTGAACCATAGAAATAGGAAAAATTGCTATTCTCATAGAGATTTCAAATTGAATAGGAATGATATTGAGTGAGATAGTAGTCACCATTCTCACTGGCCTTCATTCTTGGGATCATAAATTTATAGATTTAAAGTTGAACAGGACCTTACAATCCATCTTACCAAACATGTTTTACAAATAAGGAAACTGAGATTCATGAAGGTAAAGTGGTGTATTATGTTAAAATTTAATCTTCTTGAGAGATGGAACTGTTTCATTTTGTTGTCATTTTGTTTTTGTATACTTATTGCCTAGAAAAGTACCTGACAGATAGATGCTTAATAAATGCTTACTCATTAATCGTTAAATGTCACCCAGATGAAAAATTATGACGTAAGGATTTGAATCCATGTTCTTCAAATCTAAATCTGAGATTTTCCACTTGACTGTAATGTCTCCCAATTTCATTTTTTAAAGTAGTAGATTTATAAAATTAGAGATGTGTCCATGTCACCCTCATACTAAAAAAATCCTCGATGACTTTTTATTCGTACTATAATAAAATACATGATTCTTTGGCCTCTTGTGGTTGGCCTATAAGGTCCTATACAGTCTCTGCCTCTCACCTCTTATTCCAAGCCTATTTCACATTACTTCCCTTAAGTTATTCTCCATTATAGTCTTTTCTCTAAGTGATAATCCATTTCCCACCTCCATTTCTTTGCACAGTTTGTTCTACTATTTCCAAAATTCATCACCTTCTCATTTGAACTTCATAGATTTTGTTCTTTCAACCAAAGCATAGCTCAGATTCTACTTTAAAAAAAACTTTCTTGATCCAATCCTCTCAACAATTTAATGCTCCCTCTCCTAAAATCATTTTCTCTTATTTTACATATTTTGTACTTCATTACCTTTGTTCATGCTATGCCCCACCCTACTCCCATCAGACTAATCTCTCAGAATGAACTTTTTTCTTTGCGTCCCCAGGACCTAGTATGGTGTTGTGTAAATACTAGTTACATAATAATTATCTGAATAATTAAATTGAATTGAAAACTAAACATTCATAATGAAATATTTACCACTAATTTTGCTCCTTCACATGTTTAGGAAGTGTGCCTTCCTTTACCTTTCAGACCAATCACTACAGTTGCAGCCTCATAACTTTGTACTAGGATTAAAAAACAAAACTGTTAAAGATTCCTGGCAAAATTCTAGCATGTATTATTAAAATGAAGATTAGAAATGGAATGCATTTGGAAAGGGAAAGGATGATCTCGAAGAGCCAGTATGGCTTTATCAAGAAGACATCATTGCAATCTAACTCTAGTTCCTTTTTTCTTACATGTACTTGTAGATCAAAGCAATGCTGAATAATAGCAAACCTTCATTTGATTGAAAGATTTGGAAGTCTCTCATGCTATCCTTTCATATACTATGGAAAGATGGAATCAGAGTTAGGTTGTTTCACAATTAATTGATTACTGGAATCCATGAAATGAATCAAAAGAGGTGTGGAAAGACATATCTTATGGAATGCCATGGAAGTCTGTCCTTGGTCCTTTGTCATCCAACATTTTTATCAATGACTTGGATACAGGCAAAGATTATGGACTTATTAAATTTGCAAGTGGTACAATGTTGAGAGGGATAGAAATACTGTGATATAAGTCAAATATAAAATTATTTCAATGGGATAGAACAATAAACTAAATCTAATAAAATGAAACCTAATAGAGATCGACATATAGTGCTACACTTAAGCGAGGAGGAAAAGAGAAGAATCACTGTGACAAAAATATATATTAAAACTAGAGAAGATATTAATAGTCAATCATTCATATGAGAATGGCTAGTGATTTTACTGTACTGCAAGGCTTTAATGAGTCCACTGTGCAGAGAATGAAATCTTAGGTGTTATTAATAGAAGCACATTGTCCAGAACAAGAAAAGAGGCCTTATGCAGACTACTTTTAAAGTATTTAGTTCAGTTATGAGCTACACATTTTGGCAAGGACATTGACAAGGAAAGCTTGCCCAGAGAAAGTGAAATAGGAAGGTGACAGCACTGAAAACCATGGCATACAAATAATAATCAAGAAGGCAAAGGATAAAACAGTTCTCAAAATAAAAATGAAAACTATTAATAATCAATGTGAAATATTGCTCTAAGTCTCTAACCATAAGAGACAGAAAGACAGAGATACACACATACACACACACACACACACACACACACACACACACACACAATCACACACAATAACAACCTTGAGGCTTCACTGCACATTCAGCAAGTTGTCAAAGTGGCATGAGAAAATTTACATGGACTGATGCACATTAATGGAAGCAGAACCAGGAAAAGAGGATACACAGTGACACAGTGACAATCACAATGTAAGTAAAAGTAACAGCAAAGTATTTGATTTTTTTCCCTTTTTAATATTTTCTCTTTTTAAAATTCTGAACTTAACAAATAGCGACCAAAATGAGCAGTTCCAGATACATAGTAAAAAGAAAGAGAAGATTGTATTAAAAAGTGAAAATCTCTATTGTGTACAACTTGCTTTTCTTTTTAAATATATAATAAATTCAAGACATTACTGTCAAAGCTGTCTTGCTAAATATATTTGAATATATGTAACAAATATATGAAAAATATTTGAAACAATTGGGGTGTGAATCATTCTTCTACCAGGGATTCTTAGCCTTGGGTCCATGAACATCATTTTAAAATATTTCTATAGTTGTATTTCAATATAATTAGTTTTCACTATAATCCCATATACTTAGTTTTATGCCTTTAAAAACATTATTGTGAGAAGAGGTACACAGTCTACTGAAGGAGTGTCTCTCTCTCTCTCTCTCTCTCTCTCTCTCACACACACACACACACACACACACACACAAAAGATTTCTCAGTCTAAATTAATAACAAGAGTTTTCCTGAATGTTCATTTACCTTCATCAAATGACTAAATTCCTACAATCATCTCAACTTTAGGAATTTTTAAGACCTTGTGGTGTGGTTGTAAAAAATTTCTTGATGAAATTACTGATTAATTAATTCATTGATTTGTCTGAGGTAGCTGAGTCTTCTGTGAAGACATTAATTTTTTTGATATTCCCCCAATCTTACACAAGGAAAACTACAAATAAGTAGAGTTCTTCAAAAGTGGTATACAGTTGCCTTAAAACATGTGGTAAAGAAGGTTTTTCTTCCTGCATGTGGTAGAATAGAAGACCTTATATCTGTTTCATTTCTAAGATTTTATACTTAATGGATGTGTGAAATGAATTAAGTTAATAACAAACAATTCATGACCTATAAAGCATAGTGATGTATCAAACAAATGCATTCCCTTAAATATTAAAGAAACTATATTTCCCAAACTAGATACAAATGTAGACCAATTAATGTACATAAATACAATTAATAATTAATAGGGATAATAATAGCATCTACCTGCCAGGGTTATTGTGAGAATAAGATGAGATGTTCGTAAAGCACTTTGCAAACCTTTAAGTGCTATATAAAATCTAGACATTATTATCTTAAGTAAATAAGATAAATCAATAATAGAAATTCACTATAGCCCAGATGCAAATGTACCATGAATATGTGCATATTTCAATGTAATAATAAATTAATTGTTCAAATCATATGTTGAAGATTTGACAGAATTCTTAACTTCCTAAACCCATAATTTCTTAAACTACTAATCCTAAATGGTTTTCCTTCATTCTTGAGTATGAACCTAAACATGTGAGGAGGGCTAAATGTATATGGGGAAAGGAGAAGAAGAGAGAGAGACACACAAAATGACAGAGACAGAGACAGTGACAGAGACAGAGTCCTTTTTACTCAAGAATGAGTTTACTTTGTTTTGCACCCTTCTTCTCACATCACTCTATTTGGACCTCTTTTCAACCCTTATGTTCTAAGACAGTGACTCAGTGAGGATTAGAGGTGATCGTTGGTTACTACAGGCTAAGCTTACAATGTACGTGGTCTGACAAGTCATATTTAAATATGCAAGTTGAAAGAATAATTCCTATCTTCCAAGGGCCATCTTGATAAGGTGTTATTCCCAAGTCATTTACAGAGTAATGGGATTTGGGTTTATTTTGCCCTCAGCAACTCTAAAACAACTTTATCTTCCCAATTATAGAGGATTCAAAATGTGCAATGGTAGAGGGAATGCCCACAATTTAAAAAAATCACAGGCCACTCAAGAGGTGAAGAAGATTGTCGGTCTCCTCTCCTGTACTCAGAGGTATGGGAACTATATATTATTTATCTTTGTATCTCCCCTCATACCTAGTACAGTGCTTTGTATGTAGAATAAATTTTTGTTGAATTAATGCTTTTAGGAGAAAGTCCAGAGACAATGGAGATTAACCAGTTTTTATTCTCAAACAAATTGTGTCTTAGCCTGTTCCAAATGAATGGAATTTAATTGTAATTCTTTTCTATCCTCACACAGCGCCTACTATAATGCCCTACCACATAGGAAGAGCTTAATACATGTTGATATCTAGAATACGGGCAAAGCAAAGGGCCAGATAAAAATCTATTTGCTTCCCAAAGCCTTGATGATTAGGAGAAATTTAGATCTAGATTCAAATCTGCTTTATATTTCCAGATCTTCAGGTTGTCACTGCCAGTGTAGAGGAAAGGGCAATGTTCCATCATTCTGAATAAATACAGGATACCATGGCACATTGGATAGAGAATGGAAATTGGGATCAGGAATATCTGATTTTGAGTCTGCCTCTGCTACATTCCAGTTATGTGACTTTAAATAAGTCACATCAAAACCCTAGACTACTCTGATAAGATCATGAAATTAAGAGCAGGTACTAATCTGGATGGGTAGAATATTACCCAAATCAGAAGCTCTCTTCATCAATGAAATTGGTGTCTGCAATTGCAAGCAAAGTGCAACTTTACCCTGTTTTTTCTTTAGGAATGCTTCTCACCACTAAGGCAAACAGGTGCCTTTGATTGACTCTTCTCTTTGTTTCAATCAAGAGTCTTTGATTGACTCAAGCATCTTTGATTGAATCAAGAGTCTTTGATGACCTGCTTAAGTCACAAGAAAGCCTAAGTCACATGAGTTTGAGTCACATGGTTGTGATGCTGTCTAACCCTGAAGAAGCATATATACTCAGAGGTTAGCATTTTGCTTTGAGGGCTCACTCACTGGAGGAGTGTTGTTGTGATTTCACCAGAAGAGACTCTGGGTACCCGTTAAGAAGCCCCCAGGCTTTGAAAATCCAGATGTTGGTGCATCTCTCTCTGGTAATTATGTATGTGTTGTTATGGACAGACGGAAGTTCTGCTAATTTGTGTTATTTGCACTGTTTATATAATTTCTACTTGTAATTTCTGTTTGTGTTTTCTCTGAAGTTCAAGGTGCTGACTTTTTCCCCTGAACTAAGTGAATGATATATGTATGTTTAATTAAAGTGAGATTTTAAACTCCTTAAAGTTGCTTTCCTTAGAAAAGCAGATCAAAAAACCTGTGCTAGCAGCCCTCCTGTGGGCTGGTGTTATTGCCCTTACACCTCCACAGCAGCTGCAAGCAGCATTGTTGTCACAGTGTCCAGGTTCAAAAAAAATTAGAATAATGTGAAGCTTATCAGATGGTTGTCCAAATTTTTGGAGCATTTTAGTCTTAAAAAAAGTAAAAATTTAACTGGATGATCTCATAAGGAAAGAATTAGTTCTTCGAGCCATCAAAATATTATACTATTATGGAAAGGCAAGAGCAAACATTCTAAGACACTTTGAGGGATAAAATTCACCTCACTCAAGTGGACATTTTATTTATTTATAGAGTGGTTTATCCACTTTTTCTATTTGTCCAAATGGCCTCTTTACTTTTTCTACTCTACACATTTAATTTCCTTCTTAAGGTTAATTCCACCAGGGAAAATAAAGTGCTATGATCATATCCCATTTATAACAGTAAAAACAGTAAAACAGTAAAATTTAGTACCATCAGATCATAGCTTAGAGACCATTTAATTCAACTATCTCATTTTACAAATGAGAAAACTAAGGCACAGAGACATGAACCAAAAATCATATAGTGGCAAAGTTGGTATTTAAACACTGGTCATCTGCCTCTACATGCAATGCTCATTCCACCGCACCACCCTATTTCTCAACTATGCCAGTTAAGCTATCTACGAAGAACCCTGTAAGGAACCAGAGATAATAAGTTATTTGATTTATTGAAATTAGACAATCATCATAACAACAGTTGAGACATTTTTTGGCAGATTTAAGGCAAAATCTTCATGCTACATCACTTGAGTCTTACAAAAACCCTGGGAGTCATAGGAATTATGGCTATTACTACTATTACTTTGTCGTTGTTGTTGCTCAGTCATTTCCATCATAACCAACTCTGTGACACCATTTGGAGTTTTCTTGGCTAAGATACTAGAATGGTTTGTCATTACCTTCTCCAGCTCATTTTACAGAAGGGAAATGAGGCAAACATGGTTAAGTGACTTGCCCAGGGTCACACAGCTAGTAAGTGACTGAGGTCATATTTGAACCGTGAAGATGAGTCTTCCTGATTCCAAGTCCAGTGCTCTACCCACTATACCACCTAGCTGCTCCTACTTTTGTTATACGAATGAGGAAATCAAGGTAAAAAGTAGAGTAGTTGATTTCTTCCATCCCATCCCACTTAAACTGACAACTCATTCATAAGTAGGTCTTTCATTGTCAGTAGTCCACTGAAGCCAAACTTGCAAGAACCAGTTCTTAAATTTTGACTAAGATAATTTATACCTCAGAAAATCTTTATAAATCAGGAATTGATTTATTGGGTTTTTCCCCTAGGCTTAAGAAAGTGTCGATGATGCAAATTAAATTTAAAAGTATATGCGTACTTTCTTTTTTCTTCTGAAGCCCTTTTCTTAAACATTCACTAGCTCACCCTGGGACCAAGCATGAAAACTTTAAGCTAGAATGATGCTGAAGAGGAATCTTTGCTCATAACTGTATTCAGATCAGCTTAAGGAAACCTGGTCATGAACAAAGGCTCTTTTATAAACTGTCAACTGTATTAGAAAGGGATTCATTCCAGAAACTAGATCATTTGGCTTTCCACGACCCCTTGGATGAAGCACCACTTGGCAGGAGGAGGCAAGGCAATGTTGGTATGCCAGCAAATGTTAAACAGTTGGTTACCCCCTCCACCCAAGACACACTTTTAAATTGAATTTGCATTATTAGATTTTCTCCTTGATGTTCTTAAGTCTAGAGAAAGGTTTGGTACACATTCTGGACCTCTGGTCATAGTTTGTAACCTCCATTTGTAGCCATTTCCAAGGTGTAAAAGCTCATTGAAATTTTAAAAATTGCCTGGCTCTAGCACACTTGGGGAAAAAGAGGGCCAAATTTTCAGCTTTGGCAGCATCTCCTCCCTATTGCTTGTCTTTAGCCAGAGGAAGACCTCGTGAGATTTAAATGGTCTAGAAGACTTTGGATTTCCCATATTCCTACAGTTGTTCCTGTCATATTCCTGGACCAGATGATAGCAGGGCCTGAATTGGAAACCAAGGAGAGATAGACCCATATTCACCATGCTCAACAGGAATGTCTTAAGTATTCCAAGAATAAAAGAAAATGACTTGCAGTAAACCAATCTTTGACATTTTGTCTAAGAATGAACCTATTTTGTCCTGAATTCCTATTCTTATAGGAGACTGTGTCACAGACATTTTGGAGAGGATGGTTTTTACCTATTGTTCTCTGTGCAACAGTTTAGTAAATACCTCTTTCTAAAAGTTATTTAAGTATGTATGCCTAAAATGATCCTCAACTGATAATAACTGAGTGAAATACACAAAGCAGGGGGTGAGGTGGAAGGAAGCTTATGTCCTAAGAGATTAAATTCCAGGGGATTTAATAGGATTTAATTTAATAGGACCCTAAAGGGAATATGTTGTTAAATTCTGAAGGCCTAATTTATCAGTGTGAAGAGTTGGGAGAAGGGTCTTATATAGGCTCCAAAAGGTTCAGAGAAGGTTAGTGATTTCCCTGACCCATAATGCATGCTCAATACATATTTATTGAATAATTCCTTACAGTCAGAGACCTAATTAAATTTAAAACATAGAAACGAATAAAGTTATCCCTGAATGCGAAGACAAGATCTCATATTTCCTTTTGAGAAAGCAGTCAAAGCTGAATTGAGATTTTTAGAAGATTATTTCAAATCAGATGTAGCCTGGACTCAGTAGTTTATGCTACCTGAGTCATTATAATTGTTCAATGATAAATATACACATATATTTTCTTTTATATTACTTTACATACCTTCCATATTTATTGAGCTTGTATTACATTCATATTTTAAAGCACAATTTTAGTTAGGTTTCATATTTTCATATTCTACATATGCCTAGAGGCTACTGAAGTAGGTATATTTTAATAAGTCCAATGAATAACTAAAATGCAATTCTTACTTCTACAACAATACTTTTTCATTATTTTTTACACTTAGGACTTCCATTATTACTAATATTAATAGTAACAGTTACTTTCTATCTCACTCTAAAGAACGAGAATTCAAATGCTGCATCATATTTAAAAAAAAACAATGATGAAAGCAGTTTTAAAAGGATGTAAAGATTTTTAAGGAATATACAATTAAGATGCAGAGGTGTGTAATGGAAAGCTTCTTGAGTCAGAGTAGTTGGCATGTACTCCTGCCTGTGCCACCTACTACCTATGTGACCCTGAGAAAGCCACATAACCTCCATATTACTCAGTTTCCTCATCTATAAAGTGAGGGGCTTGATTAGATAGTTTCTAAGGTTTCTTCCAGTTCTAAATATATGATTGTAATTTTACTTCAAAGTTAAAATTATCTTTGGGAATAGGATGTCATGTCAATATAAAATAATTACCAATTTGTATTTATTCCTCTTGTTACCACTCTGGGCTACTGTCCTGACTTGCACTTAAATTAATGAGTTTTGTCACCAGAAGGAAAAAGTTACTTTAGGTTCAAGAGTGAACCCTGTGGAGCCACCCTTGTAAAAATATAGTCCCTGAGTCTCTACCAGTTTGCTATGACTAACAGTAATGCAATAGATATGATCAGTTCTTGGCAAAGAATTTACTAAAATGACGTAGTGAAACCATAGCAGCAAAACTACCCCCCGCCCTTAAACATAGGGCTCATTCTTTCACTACTCATATAGGATACATGAGATGAATTGTGCTCAAACTTAAATTATAATGGTAGTAAAGAACATATTTATTACTAAGGCAACTCCACTATAGTGCAGGGTCCCTATGCACTTTCTCTCCTAGTAGATTCATCACAACGATCTCTTTCTGGAGAAAGCATCATATTGGGTGAGGTTGCTTAGCAGGGCTCTCATGGTCTGTTCCTCTACACAGACTGATTCCTGATTGTAATAGATAGGTCTCTTTTCAGTAAATATTTAATCTCTTCTTTTACAAGAAGTCCAGCTCTTCCATCGAGTAATTGGCTCTCTTTCTTTGTCTACCTAAAGTAAGTGTCTATTCGCTTCTGAATTAAGTATTTCCTACAGGTAGAATAGCTCTACTTCAAAGTGACATGGTAACATGGAGAAAATCATAAACACCCACTTTGATTCCTTCTCAGGGGATGGGTTTCTTCTCCACTTCTGCCTCTTAACTTGGACTAACTGAAACTACCTACCAAACTTTGTTCTCCAGAATTTAGCTATTTAAAACACTTCAAAATTGCCACTTGTTTGTTCATCCAATGACATGGTTCCCTTCTGATTCAAACAGAAAGGGGTCCATGCTTTATAAAGAGATAAAAGCATCCTAACATTTTGCTAATACAAAAAATCCTCATCATCCATTGCCATAAAAAATTCTTCTTCCACTTCACTATCTGCTCAGTTAAACATTTGCCATTCCAGCAAATCAACTAGGGATCTTTTTTGGCAAAATCTACATAGTAGAATTGACAAACCATCTGGAAATGAACATTACTTCAAAAAATCTAGGCCTGCTATGCTAGTAGTCCTAGGAATTATATTTGCTTCCAAATTCATAGATATGCAATTTTAAAAAGAAGACATAATTTTACAAAATCTAAATACACTATTATTGGTCTGGGACTTTTAAAGACCTTCTCTAACCCAAATACAAACAACAAAAAGAAAAGGAAAAATAAAGTAAACCATAAACCTGTCCATTACAGAGGGAAATTCTGGTGCCCCCAGAGCTCCCAGAAGGGATAGAAAACAGGGTTGGCTGGGAGTCATCAATACTGTCTCAAGTACAAATTTTTGCGGGTCCACAAAGCACCCCAATTTACCATGTAATATATAGAGAAATTTGTACCATGTAATAAATAGAGAAAAGGAGCTCAGAAAGGCCAAGTAGGAGTGTAGGCTCCCCAAAAAGTGTGAAGAACTTGTCACCTCTTTGGTTCCATGTTTTCTTCCAAAATTCAGCTCAAATGCCTCTCTTGGTCACCCAAATTCTAATGACCTTCCTTCCAAAATTATCTTGCTATTTATTTTATATGTGCTTGGTTTCAAAGTATATTCACATGTTTTGATTCTCCCAATGTTAACTCCTTGAGGTTTTTTGCCTTAATTTTGTCATAATTAATTTGTTCCCACATTCTTAAACAATTAAGTCATATTTGCCATTTTTATCTAACCATATTGTCTAAACTACTGCTTTTCAAGGTAAAGTGTTTGCTTTATTTTATTTCATTTTATTTTATTTTGCTTTTTTTTTTCTTTTTTGCTTTTACCCAAATTGGTTAACCATCACTCACTTAGCACGAGCAGTTGTTCCACTGGTCTTCTTTCTCTCTCTGGAGTCTTGGCTAATGGACAGGGTACAAATACCAGCATACTTCTCCTATCTTATCCATTTTGTTCACTGATCCCTCACCCAACTCTGTGCTCTTTATTCTTTTTCTTGGTCTCTCAATGTTCTTATTCAATGCCCACTGACTACACAAACAGAAAGGTCCTACTCTTTGCATAGCCTGTCTACAATCAGTAAATGAGCATGTGGATTTCAAAACTCTCCATGATTCCCCTGTGCTCAAACTCCACTTTGCTCCATGAAACTGGCTGATTATAGTCTTGTGAATCTTGCACTCCAGTGAATTACTATCACTCATTCAATTTCTTCCCTCATATGGATCCTTTTTCTATATGAAACCAATTATTCTTGAATCAAAGTAGGATAGATTTCAAGGGGTGTTTTCCCACCTCTGTCTTTACATATATATTCATATTTGTGTCTAATGATAGCCATTTTGGGAGAGGAGGGAAGAAAAAAGGTGAAAAAGAAAATTACATAATAACTTTATTCTATATATAAACTGAATAGCAACTTTTACATAATAGGTTTGCAGTTTCATGTATAATGATCTTTTTCTATTCTGTTATGTTATAAAATGATTGTTTTATTTCTTAAATCCAGAATAAAATAAAGAAAATGTAAAAAGAAATAATGAAATAAAATCATTGTGTTCTGGGGGGGGGAGTTCATTTGCGTGGGTCATGTAACAGCAATTATTTGTAATGTAGATTTAAAAATCCAGGTTCTCATAAATGGATGAAGGGGCCTTAGATATTAAAAGATGATAAAATGTGTTTTTGTTACTCTCCCTTGCATATTCCTCCATTGGAGTATAAACTCTTAAAAAGAAGGGGAAATGTATGACTACTATTTCCTTTAGAATTTTATAACTTCTTTACTTTTTGAATGATACTCTGTACCCAGCAAATACATTTCCTGTGTTCTTGACTGACTGATTAAAAACACCAGCCTGCGCTAGACTATCAGTAGAGAAAGAAATCAGTTTTTATAAAACTTCTGCTTGGCCTGGAACTCAGCCAATGTGTAGGTACAGTAATGGGGAGTTGGAGAAGAGGGGGCTGTCAAGAGACTGGCAGCTGCAGGCAGAAGAGATACTAATGGAGAAACCTTGAGATGTTATATTTCAAATAATTGTTCCTCAGGGTAATGTAGAGAAGAATGAGCTATGGCAAAGCAGATTATTTGCAAAAGAAAGTTAAATTTTGTTTTAAAAGTGAAATAAACTATATGATGCCCTCTATAGCAACCAGAAAAGTCTTTGAATTCCTCTGAATACTATATAATAGATTCTACTCCTCTGAATCATATACATTAACAGACTTCCAACTGACAACTTCTTGGTTGATTGCTAATTCTTATGTTATTTTTCGAATTAAATTTTTGTAATGATCCAATCCTCTATGTGATTAGATACAATTATTATTAATGATAATGCTTTACACTTGAGTAGCACTCAGTGGTTCTCAGATTGATTTGGCATACTTTCTCATATTTGATTTTCTCAGCAACCCTATGGGATAGGTAGGACTGATGAAGATAGTAAGATTCATATAAATTAAGTGACTTTCCCAAGTACACACAGCTAATAAGTAAGAGCCAAGATTAGTGCCCACATCTGATGAAGGTGAGTTAAGTGTCATTTTCAGTATATCCCAGTGCCTCTTATCACAACAAACTCACAGGTTCCAATATTTATGCCACAATATTTTGGTATTCATAGTGGTCTGTTCTTTTTATTTTTTCAGAAATAATGGAATACTCCCATCAGAGTTCTTCATATTCACTAAAGGACATTTTATTTAAAAGATTAATTTTTCTTTTCTACGTAACTCTTAATTTGCAAATGGCATATTTCAGGGTGCATCATAATGTAGAAGCCTACAGCACACCATAAGTACAAAAAAATAGAAGAATACAGACACCACTAAAAAATAAAGAACAGAAGGTCATCTATATTTTGTATTCTTAATTAATTCATTTATTTTATTTATTCTTTTTATTTGTTTTTATTTGCCATTGTTTCATGTTGGTGTTTTTAAAATCACAGTCTTTTCCCCTTAACCAGCCTACCTCTGCCACTTAGGCATTTTCTATGGAACAAACAAAAACATTTCAACAAAGCCAACTGCCATAGAAAGCAACATCGCAGCATACAACATATTCCAATTCCGTAGTCTCCTCCTCTCTACTAAAAGGACGTAGGTATATTTCGTTATCAATTCTCAAAGTCCTGTCAGTTAATTTTTTAGGGAGTGTGATATGGTGAGAAACACTTAGAATTGGGGTCAGAAGAGGTTTAGATATCAGGGCTAACATTTGATATCTATGCAAATTTGCATGTCACTTAACATTTGAGC
Organism: Phalanger gymnotis; assembly: GCA_028646595.1. Taxonomy (NCBI): domain Eukaryota; kingdom Metazoa; phylum Chordata; class Mammalia; order Diprotodontia; family Phalangeridae; genus Phalanger; species Phalanger gymnotis. The sequence continues at coordinate 165,654,231 of CM053627.1, forward strand.
CTCAATTTCCCTTCTCTAAAACTAGAGTGGGCAGCTAGGTGACACAGTGGATGGAGTGCCAGGCCTGGAGTCAGGAAGACTCATCTTCCTGAGTTCAAATCTGGTTTCAGACATTTATTAGCTATGTGACCCTGTTTGCCTCTTTCCTCATCTGTAAAATGAGGTGGACAAGGAAATAGCAAACCACTTCACTATCTTTGCCAAGAAAATCCCAAATGGGGTCACAAAAATCAGACATGGCTGAAATGACTGAATGACAACAGCAACAACAAAAAACTGGAATAAAAAACTTTGGATTATCTACCTACTTTTATGAAAATCTAATAATTGGTGCAGAACATTATATAAAGACTGAGTTAAAATAATCAACATGACTTTAAAGCAAAAATATGAGTAGGAGAAATGAAATGTTAATATAATATGTCACTACATTGGTGGTGATCCATTATTTCTTCTGCATGTATATTCTCCATAGTCATGCAGGTATATAAACACATATACATAAAAATATACTTACATATGCACACGATGTACATATACATACATATTCATATGCACACATTATATGTATGAATGTTCATTAAGATCCTGTTCTTCTGTGAATCATTAAATGGTTCTAGAGTTATGGTAGCCCAAAGAAATCATCATCCTGAAGCCACTAGTTTATAATGTCTTTAAAATGTTTTAGTAATAATAATGTTTATGTGATATAGCAGGAAAAAGAAGGAAGGAGAAGGAAGAAGAGAAGGAAGAAGAGGAGGAGGAGGAAAAGAAAGAAAGGTGCTTTGCAAATATTCTCTCATTTAATCCTCCCAGTAACTTTGGGAGGTAAGTGGTATTATTAGCCTTGTTTTATAGGTGGGAAAAGTGAGTCTTACAAAGGGCAAGTGACTGGTCCAGGGTCACCCAACTATCAATTGTCTGAGATAGAATTTAACCTCAGGTCTTCCTGAGTTACAGAATGGTGCTCTATCCACTGCTAGCTGCCCTGGATTTAGAAACAGATGACCACATGTCATCCTGCCTCCATTAATTACCACATGTATGGCCTTAGACAAGGCATTTAACCTGTTTGGTCAGCCTTCACCTGTAAAAAGAAAGCATTTGACTTTGTCACTTCTAGGGTATTTACCAGATTTACCTATGAATCTATTATGATCTTATAGTTCTAAATGATCAGTAAGCGTTCACTAAGATAACTTCCAATTCCAAATACAATGATCTACTAAATAATACTTTCACATGATGATAGATCTATGATCACATTGATATAGTTAATCCCTCCAATGATGACACTCACATTCACACTTTCTCATTCTGAATGACTTGTTTACATCTCCCCCTGCATCCTCACAAGGATCTATCTAATGTATTGGAAGCATTCCTAAATGTAGCCACCCAGAGAGAATGTGGTGCCCTGGGCAATTTTCCTTCACGGGGCTCCCATCTATAGGAACAATTTGACATAAAGACATAGTGTAGAATTAATAGATTCATACTGATTTATAAATGGAGACTTAGAATAATGGGTAGAGAAGAAATACTTAGGTACATGTTTATTGTCCAATCAATACATAGGAATGTTATTGGTAATGTCTAGGTCTAGGTAGTATCTCTTCCTGCTCTAGTCTAGGAAACATCTATTCACATCCTTTACGGTTAAATGAGCTGTTCCTGCTAATTTTATATCTCCTGCCTTGAGAAAGACAGTAGCAGCACTGTTACTACTCACAGGCCTTTTCGTAATAAATGTTGTGATTTAAACCATTGAACTGTACAGAGCTGAAATAACCCTCTAAATTTGGGTTCTTATTGTCATCCATGCTGCCACTCATAATACAGTTCCATAAAGCTTGAGTGGCCATTGATGGTCAAAGAGTGATTTCCCATACCTTTCCTCCTAGCTAGTCTCAATACTATTCAGCAGATATCATAGGAAAACAGTTTACACTATGATTGCTCACCTCATTCCTAAGCTCCCCACAGGCCCTGAAAATGCCACAAATATTCATAGATTCATTTCCAGAAAGTATTTAAAACACCATTTAATAGCTCATACCCAGAAGTTAGAAAAATATCAAAACAATCTGATGCCGTTGCCCGATAATACACATTCCAATAAAACTGAAAAAGAGGCTTTTTGCAGCAATGTATCTCAAGGAATAAAACACATTGGACAAAAACTTTAATGTAGAGCTAAACTCTATTTTAACACCTTTTATGCCAAAAAAAAAACAGGCTCTTCATCAAAGGCCCTGATAATGACGTTCTTTTTTTTTATAAAATAGATCATTTTAAGATAAATTTTTTAATTTCACACTAAAGTTTAAATTGTTAATTTTAGCATTGCATTGTGTTGTCAGTACAAATAAATCAGAGCAAGGAATTTTGGTACTATTTTTACATTTTATGGTGCCCTTTTTTTTTAAAACCTCAGATATAATAATCATCTGTCTCTTCGCTGGTTATAAGTGTGGTGCAAACCAGAAATGAGAGGGAATTGGGCTTTGATACTATGTTACCCATTCCTGTCCAGGTGAATTAGGCAGTTTTCCTGAATGCCTAAGAGAATGAGGAAGTTAAACACCTTGTACCTACAAGAGTAAAGATGGTACTTCTAAGGAGCAAGATTTCAAGAGACATGATTGAGAGAAGCAAGTGTGAACTTTTGTGTGGTAGAGTGTAGAGATCCCTGGAACCAAGAACAAGTGGGTAAGCTGGCTTCTAATCATGTCTCTGATGTCCAGCACTTGTAACCCCAGAGAATGCTAAGGACTCTTTCAGGTGATATCATTCTCACCTTAGTTCAGTTGAGGTATTTTTATCTTCCTCCCAAACCCAAGAACTCAACTCTGTTCCATTCTATTATGTACCCTCGTTTGTATAATTTACTAAATTTCTATTTACTGCTTACTCTGATAAAGATATTTATTAAAGGACCATGATGCTACTTTGTGTCACCTGCATTTGGTTGGAGGGGCTCCGCTAGTTATATTAAGCTAAATGTTGCCTTTCCCAAGAGCCATCTGTCAAAATGTCTTTTGTATCAAACCAGATATTTGACACAGTACATAGATATAATTTTACTCTGAGAAATATTTCAGAGATAAGATAGTATAGAAGAGACCTCCTAGCCACAGTGGTCCTGGATCCCATTGACACCTCTCATGCTAGGCTTTCAATGCAATGATAGCCCTCTTCCTACTCTGGGCATCTAAGTGGCATGGTGGATAGTGTGTAGGGCTTGCAGTCAAGAAGTCCTGAGTTCAAATCTAGTCTTAGACACTTATTAATCATGTGACCATAAGTAAGTCTCAGTTTCCTAATCTATAAAATGGGGATTATAATAATAGCACTTTTGCTGTTGCAACAATCTTACTAGCAGCTACTGTGGCAGTGTAAAACCAACAACAATCAGCGCACAGAACGCTCCAAGCCCAGGTTCTTTTGGTCTGCTTTACTAAGGAAAGCAACTTTGAGGGATTAACAATCTTATTTTAATCAAGCATACAAATATCATTCATTTAGTTCAGGTGAAAAAGCCAGCACCCTGAGCTTCGGAGCCAATACAAACAAATTACAAACATCAACAGACAGACCTTGTCTGATTCAAATCTCAATGCATAGTTACCAGAGTTTAACAAAGTCTGAACATCCAGGTTTGCAAGCTGAGGGCTCTTACCTACAGCTGCCCAGTGTCTCCACATCAGCACACCACCAAGAGTGACAGCCCTAAGCAAATAGCTCTGTTCTCTCTTTTTATGCACTCTTTAGCCATCATTGAACATCTTCTGAACGACCAGAACTTAGGCTCTTACTATTGGCTCTGGTCTTAGCAACTCCCCTTAGGACCCTGAGGGCTTCACACTCACATAGGCTTAGCAACTAATAGATAGGGGTTTGGGCCTGGGACTTAGCACCCAACTTATTGATATTACACCTACCTTCCAGGGTTGTTATAAGAGTTAAATAGAATAATAATTATTGCCTGATGCATACTAAGTGCTATGTAAATGTTGAGGTTTATTCCCCTTGAAAGATGGGATGGGCCAAATCGTACTTCTGGATCTAAATTTTATATAGGATCAAAACGGTATTAAAAAGGTATATACTAAGAACTCTATAAAAGCTGTAATAGCCAGTCCAAAGTTTGACAAAATGTAATTGATATCGCCACAACTATTCTCCTTACACCCCTTATACCCCACCCCGCCCCGCTTTCAAACTAAAATCTTCTGGTCCTTAAGTGGCTGCTCTATTATGATCATTTGTGCAACTGCAATATTTTCAAGACAAGAGTGAAACAGGAATAGAGAGGCTCCAACAAAATAAAATGCAACCCTGTCCATAAAACAGAAATCCACGATGGTAGTGTTAAAAGGGTTGAATATGAGAAAAATGTCTCTTTAATAAGGGCTTCAAAAATTTCTACTGTTTTTTCTTTTTCTTCCTAAAAAGATTTTCTGGACCTTTTCTATAAGAGTGGCCTATTTCAGAAGTACAAATAGTTGTTTTGATGTGGTTGTATTAAGATAGAGTAAGTGTTCATCTTCTTTACATACCCCCATAATCCAGAAGTAAAGCGGTAAAGCTGCCAGAGGCAGCTAACAGTGACTAGAGCACTGGGCCTGGAGTCGGGAAGACCTGAATTCAAATCTGGCCTCAGACACTTACTATCTGTGTGACCCTGAGCAAGTCACTTAACTCATCTCTGCCACCATTTCCTCAACTATCAAATGGGCCTAATAATAGCACCTATTTTCCAGGGTTATTGAAAGGCTCAAATGAGATCTTACATGTAAAGCACTTAGCATAATGCCTGACACATAGTAGGCATAAATATGTCTTCCTTTTATTCCTTCTCCTTAAAGATTAGGGCTTATAAGAGTACCTAACAAATCATGTGTAAAGTAATAAATAGTCTTATAGACTGCAGCATTTCAGAAATATAGATGCTTGAAATATTAGTAAATTGAGTAAGAATGTGTCCTATTGACCTCTATACATCAAGTCTCAACCTAGCAACTTGCATTTCCAATTTCAGCTACCATGATTTCTGAATCAGAATAAAATGGCTTTGGATGAAAAAGAATCATTTATATTTTGATGATACACAAAATGCAAAAACAACTGTTCTTCAAGATGGCTAATGGAAACGCAGACAGTTGAGGAGATAAGTACCTTTAAGGAGCGATCCATTTTCTGAACATTTCTAGGAGATAGAAACACTCAGGAAAAAAATCCAAAGCAGGTGTTATTTTACTACAAGAAAATCATACTTCTTGACATTTTATTACCTAGAAAATCAACAACTTGTATAAAGATTCTCTGAGAGGATTTATTTTTCTTTACGAGGCCCTAGAGACAAATTCCCTGGATCCTGTAAGGATTTGTGAGATGGCTTGAGAAATATGTAAGTAAACCAATATTTTCATCTGAAATCTTCTGAAAGCATGGATTTCTGAAGAGGAAATGTGACTATTGAAGTCCTCTTCAATTTATGAATGGGGGATTTAAGAAATGGAGGAATAAACCAATGTTCTTTTCTTCCACCCTTCTGAAAGCCAGAATCTCTGAAAAAAAAAAACATATGACTACAAAATTTTCTCTCACACTCTTCCTAAGAAAATTGCTTCATGTGATGGTGACATATTGATTAGATTAAAATGGAGAGAGACAAAAAGAATCACTTTGTTACATCTGGGAAAATGCACTAGAATAACTGAGCACTGGGACAAGCTACCTTCATACTTAGGCTGATATAATGGGAAATGCCCTGGTTTCAATGGGAAGGAACATACTCATTTCCCATTATTGAATGCAGTTCAGGAGAAGTCACTTAATTTCTCTATGGCCAGCTCTTCATATGCAGTTCAAGCACAGACTTCCATGCTTTTGTCTGAATTTTGTATTCAGTATCAATGACAGCAGGTTTCCAGGATAGCCGAGTTATGGAAAAGCTCAAAATTACACTGGTTTTGTGTTGTACTTTCCAGTACTTCACCATTCACACGTTAAATTGTATCAGATATTTGGGATAAATTCTCAATATAGAGCAAAAACTGAGGATTTTCCTCCTTTCTCCTACTGAAAGGATTATCTCATTAGTCATTGAATGTAAAAGTTACAAATGAAAATAATATATTGTGCAGAAGTGTTTCTTAATGTTATTAGTTTGTATCAATAAATATTTATTAAGTATTTTCTATATACCTGGCACTGTGCTTGTTGATGATAGATACAGAAACAAAAAGTAAAACTGTCCCTGCCTCAAAGAGTTTATGTTTCTTAAGAGGAGACAATATGTACCTCAATAAGTGTTTATAAAATACATACAAAAGGAATATAAGGTAGTCTGTGGGGAAGGACACAAGCAATGGAGGGGAGGTTGAAGAGATTTTGGAAGGGCTTGAAAAAAAAGGTGTTAAAAATTTGCTGTAATGTGCTGCCTTTCTTCCCCATTCCCCAGTCAAATATGTGATTCCACAAAAAAACTCATTGTTTTTTATGACACTTAACTAATATATTGTTTACAATGTGACTTTTATGGAAATCTGTCTTTGCTGATGAAAATCAAATCTGTTCTATGTAATGCTCCTTTGAGAAAAAGGGAGCTTCATCATAAGTTGAAAAACATTACCCCACCCTGAGTACAATGGCCAATTGTCCTCTACCTATATCTCTGTTTTGGGGGCAACTAAGTAATTCAATGGACAGAGTGCTGGGGCTGAAGTCAGGAAGACTCACCTTCCTGAGTTCAAATCTGACTTCAAACATTTACTAGTTACGTGTGTGACCCAGGGCAAGTCATTTAACACAGTTTGTTTCAGTTTCCTCATATGTAAAATGAACTAGAAAACCACTCCAGTATTGTTGCCAAGAAAATCCCAAATGGAATCACAAAGAGTTGAATATGACTGAAATGACTGAACAACAACATATCTGTTTTGACATTGGTACAGCAAATGTGATATTTAAAAAAAATACAATGGGAATTACAAATTGGAGTGAGATTTGGCAAGGACCAGGATAAGGGCAGCTCAAACTGAGAATGGATATGCAACTCACTTAGATAAGCCATATATATGTTCAACTGAGTGTTGAAAAAAATCCTAAAAGCAAATATCTAGTGATTTCATATTCTGCTTCTGCATATCAAATGTAGTCTGACATGTAGTCTGATGTTCACTGCAGAATGTTCCAGATCTTAGAGCAATAAACAGATGAAAGAGCTAATATAAAGACATGAGACCTTAAGAAGCTTTCAGAAATGCTATTTATTCTTTTAAAATACTAATTTTTAAAGTTGAGAAGATTTTTGTTGCGCACAGCTCTGGGCACATATACATACACAAACTACAAAAAGCATCCATTAACTCAGCAGTCAATAAAAAAATGTGTTTCCCTAACCACTGAAGAGCTGCACAACAAAAAATGGAAATGCCTTCCCTGGCATGAAAATCCTACATAATTTGCACATTGCTTCCTGTGAGTCTTCCCAGAAAAAAAATGCTCTTATTATAAAATCATTAACATTAGTGATAGATACGTCAACTTTGCTCCACCTTGCCAGCATTTAAGAAGCAGGGCACCCCACTTGATTTCTGCTCTCTATATTCCTCTATATGCTTATTCCCAAAGAAATTCTTATTAGCTCCTTATTGATCCTCTCATCTCCCCATTTTGTAATCACCTAGTGCGATGTGGTAGCCAAAAAAGTTTATGCCATTTAGAGAGCCTAACCTCCCAGAACAAAGAGGTGATAGTCTTGCTCTGTTTTGAACTTGTCAGATCTCATCTGGAGCAGGGATTTAGTTTTAGGTACTACAGTTTGAAAAACCATTGAGAAGCTGGAGATCATCCAGGTTAGTACAACCAAAATGATGAAGGGTATTGAGCATCTAACAATGGAACTATAGATTTGGGATACCAGCACTGAATTAAAAATGTCATTCCCCCTCGTGCTTTGAGTAAAAGGACATAATAAAAAGGAAAGGACAAGGTCAACTACAGTTTTTTTCAAGAAGAAATGAAGTTAGTACAGTCACTGTGGTCTGTAGTTTCAACCAAATAAAAGGATGCAGTTAGAAAAAGGTGCTAGTCACATCCTTTTGGATTAGGGAGGATATACAGGTAAAAGCTACCAATTCCTCTCATATTCTGTTTGTTTTGGTTTTTTTAGTGCTCCAGCCACCCAAGCTGTATTTTATCTTATATCTTGCAGTTTGTCGCTTTATCTTTTATGTGAATTTGAGGAGGGGAACTGCTGATGTTTCCTGGGGCACAGATGCTCCATATCTAGTACAAGGCAGGGTAGTAGAGGTGGTAACCCTTGAAACCTCCTTCCTCACTATGTTTTCTCTCCTCTCTTGAGGGATACTTGAAAACTCCCAATGTAGGGATGAAAACTTTGCCTTCTAATCCTAAGTCCATATTAGCTTTCTCACTTCCTAGGCTGAGAAGAAATATAATTCTCAGGGTCTTTAGAGACTTTAGGCCTTTTGTAAGGCAGCCATTTCAACCTTTGCCAAAAAGACCAAGACATTCACAAAGCATTTGTGGAGCCGTTGAAGGAACTGGGTATGGTTAGCCAGGTTAAAAAAAAGACTCAAGAGGAATGCAAGAGCTTTCTTCAAGAAATTTGTTCTGTTTGACTCCAGAAGATAGAACTTTGAATGATGAATGGAAGTTGCAAAGGGACACAGTTAAGTTAGATGTCAGAAAGATATAAAAAAATCTTCTTAATTAGAGGTTCCTAATTAGAACTGTCCAAACTAGAATGACCTGCCTTAAGAGATAATAGGTTCCCTTGTTTGAAAGTGTTCAAGCAGAGGCTGTGTCCACTTTTCTGATTTGTTGTGGTATGGATTCCTTTTGTCTATTAATTAGACTCTTGTCTAATTAAATAAACTTTTGTCTATTAATTAGCCACTGAAATCCTTTCCAATTCTCAAAAGTATTTTAAATCTTAATGAGTATTTTTATACTTATCTGTTCTTCACAACAAATTTGTGAGTTAGGTACTATAGATAAAAACAAAATATGATTTAGTGAACAGAGCACTATATTCTGAATCAGAAAGACATAGATTTGATATCTGTCTCAGAAACTTAGTGACTTTGAGTAAGTCACTTGAATTATCTGTTCCTTGGTTTCCTCATACATTAAATGGGAACAATGACAAGGACATTTCTCTCATAGAGTTGTTGTGAAGATCAAATGAGATAATGTATGGGAAGTCATTTGCAAACATCAAGATATTATATAGTGCAAGGTATTTTTCATATTGCCATTATATTGATAATTGACTTGAGATTCAGAGGGGTTAAATGACTTCTCTAAGGACAACCAGCTAGCCAATGTCTGAAGCAAAATGCAAACCCAGTTCTTTCATAATTTCAACCCTCACTCCATGCTAATACCTCTCTGTCCCTCACCTGAAATACCTTGTATTTATTTTCTATATATTTATATGCTTAATGGTACACAAGTAGTCTTCCCCAATAGAATGCAATATAAGCAATTAAAATTAGTACACATAAAACATAAGGAAGAGAGAGTTGATTAAAAAAGCATCAGAATGAATAACAGTAGTAACCCTTTGCATCTTTCTTCTACCAAATTTTGAGCTGGTCAGATTTACCCAGTGGGCAAACATAATGTTCCACTTTTTCCCCACATAATTGTCAATATCGTGTTTACAGTTTTTCCCCATGGGAAATAGAGCATTGAAAATACTTCAAAAGTAAATATCAAAGAACAAAAGCACCTTTCTGAGTAATCTCATGCAGTTTGATTGAAAGAAATGATGGGCAGAGTGAAATTGACAACCTTGGATTCCATTTCAACACTTCAGTAGCACTGTATTAACAATATCCCTTTTGCATACTTCCTGAAATTAAGGAGCTCTTGGGGAGAATGTATGCTTGTGAATAGAATTGCTATCTCTTGACTTAGGTTTCAATGTTTCCAATTTTGTTTCCATTTTATAAACTCACCAACAAGCTTAAAAAATATTTTTTGTACTAATATTAGTTATACAAATGTTCATAAGGGTCAATCATCAAAAGCACTTTCTAATGGACCAATGTCAGTGAACTTCCAAAATAATTGTCCTAAAGTCCTACAGAATTTAACATTCTTATCAAAAACTTATTTCATAAAATTGACTGTATATCAGTAATTTCACTGAGAGCAGCATATTAAGCAAAAAGGTTATCCTCTCCAAAAAGAGAAAATTTTAAGTTTAAACGATCCAGAAAAATTAGAATTGTATAAAAACAAACAGAACAAAATTAAGGGGAAGCAACTAGTTACAGGTTTTTCCCCCAAATCTTATGCCAAGTTTAAATTAAGGTAGTACTAACTATGCAAAATTGGGACACAAAATATTGTCAGAATTTCAATGAACAACAAGCTAAACATAAAATACCAATGGAAAAATAGGTTTTACATCTTATTTATTTATTTTTTCTTTTCAACATTCACCTAAACTTTCCCCCTTCCCTTCCTTCTCCCCTCCCTAAGATGGCATGCAATCTGATATAGGCTATGTATGCACAATCATATTAAACGTATTTCCACATTAGTCATATTGTAAAAGAAAAATCAGAACAAAAGGGAAAAACACAAGAAGAAAGGAAAAAGAAAGGAAATAGTATGTTTTTATCTGCGTTCAGACTCCATAGTTCTTTCCCTGTATGTGGATAGCTTTTCCATCATGAGTCTTTTGGAATTGTCTTAGATCATCACATCGTTGAGTAGAGCTAAGTCTATCAAAGTTGATCTTCATGCAATGTTGCTCTTTCTGTGTATAATGTTCTTGTTCTGCTCACTTCACTCAGCATCAGTTCATGTAAGTCTTTCCAGGTTTTTCTAAAATCAGCCTACTCATCATTTCTTATGGAACAATAGCATTCCATTACATTCATATACCACAACCAGTTCAACCATTCCCCAACTGAAGAGCATCCCTTCAATTTCCAATTCTTTGCTGCCACAAAAAAAGCTGTTATAAATATTTTTGTGCATGTGGGTCTTTTTCCCTTAGAAAATATGGTTTTAAAAGCAGTTGTGATGTTGATATTTATAAATCAAAATTTTGCCCATAAGAAGTAACTATTTCTATGTATTCAAGATTTATTGGGTCAGTAATATTTAATTTGGGGACCATGCAACTAAAACCATTTATCTGAAACCTGAAGAAAGCCTAGTGAATATCAATGATGAATGAAGATTTGAGGCATTGCTTACATGAGAAAAACCTAAAGTTTAATAAAAATAGAATACTATAGTAGGTCTCAGCAAATAAGAACCTTCAAGAGATGGTATATGGCTAGTGGTAAGCAACTTTCCTGTTTCCATTAAATATATGATAAAAGGAGAAAGATCATAATTACAATAAAGGAAGGCATGAAGCTAGAGACAAAGAAGTTGCTGACTCTCTGACTAGTCTGTATCCCAAAATGATGAGATCATTCCCATTTACCATGTCCTCTGAAGAGAGCCTTATATTGAGTAGAACCAAAGTAAGGTATCCAGGCTTTGCCTTGTCAGATGGAAATCTGAAAAAAAAAAATCTCCTTGAACCAGAAATTTCACAGAAAAGGAATGACTGAATGATTTAGCTGTAGCCTGTATACCTATCTACACAAGTATGCAAACTGTATACCTATAAATGCAGTCAAAGAATGATGAAATTGTCACGTAAAGATATCAGCATTTAGTATCTCCAGTGTTATTGTCTAGAAGGTATTCAGGTTAAAACTATTGCTTTTCTAGCCCTTGGCTATTATAATTTATGAAGAATGACACATACCACAGGCTTAGTACATTGATCAACATACAAATACTGCAAATCATATATGATCCAGTTCAATGACCTATTTTTTATTATGTCCCCAAATTCTCAAAGGTAATCTTGTCCAGTGTTATCAAACTAAAGTAGAAACAGATCCCTGCAGGCCACATATTGACTTAGAAGATCACAAATTAACATTATCGTGTATTTTATTTTTGTTTATTTTATTAATCTGGTTCTGGCCCCATGATTTTGACACTTATAATCTAATTCATGAACAGAAATCGCCTCTGAAACATCCTTGATAAATAATCATCCATTTGGTCTAATAAGAACTGAGTTTAATAAAATTAAATGTAATAGAGATTATATGAGGAAATGTAGTAGAAATAAGCATAAAGTCCTACATTTAGGTTCAAAAAGCCAATTGCACAAGTATATGATAATAGAAGTGTAACCAATCAAACTTTCATGGTAGAAAAAAATCTGTAGTTTTTATAAGCCTGTAAAAAATAAAATAAAATCTTCAAAAGTCTAATGGAAGCATAGGCTGTATAAACATCTATACCACTGTTAGGTCTATTTCCAAAGACAATTGGAGAAAAAGGAAAAGAACCTCTATGTTCTAAAATGTTTATATCAGCTCTCTCTGTGATGGCAAAGAACTGGAAATTACAGGGATGCCCATCAATTGGGGAATGGTTGAACAAGTTTTGGTTTATTATTGTGATGGAATGAATACTAGTGTGCTATAAGAAATAATGAGCTCAATGTTCTTAGAAAAACATGGAAAGACTTGCACAAAATTACAAAGAACAAAATGAGCAGGATCAAGAGAATATTGAATACAGTAACAGCAATATTGTTCTAAGAACAACTTTGCCCAAATAAGTTATTTTGACTATTATAAATACCCAAATTAGCC
>CM053627.1:165667455-165685118 GCA_028646595.1 Phalanger gymnotis
TTCAAAGACAAGGTCAAAATGGCTAAATGACTTAGACATAAAGGGTGATATTTTAAGTAAATTAGAGGAGTATGGAAAAATATATTTGTCAGATGTATGGATAAGAGAAACAATTTATGATTGAACAAAAGACAGGATCATAGGAAATGAAAAAGATAATTTTGATCACGTGAATCAAAATGTTTTGTACAAACAAAATTAACAGAGCCAAATTTAGAAGGAAAACAGGAAAGTGGTGTGAAGATGTGTGTGGGGGGGTGGAAATTACAGCAACTTTCTCTGATAAAAACCCCATTTCTCAAAAAAAGGGGGGAAACAGAGTCAATTTTATAAAATTAAGAGCCATTACACAATTGACAAATGGTCAAAGGATATGAACAGTTTTCAGAAGAAGTCAAAACTGTTGATAGTCACATGAAAAAATGCTCTAAATCACTCTTGATTAGAAAATGTAAATTAAAATAACTCTGAGGTACCACCGCAAGCCTATCACATTAGCTAACATAACAGAATAGGAAAATGCTGGAGAGGATATGAAAAAAAATTGGACACTGAGGGTAGCAAAAGATGCTAAAACAACACCATTTTATCTGCAGTTCCTCTATCTTGCCCCCAATCCTGTTTGTATTGTAACCCCAACTCTTTGTGCTGTCTTCATTCCTGCTGAAATAGGGTTATTAGGGTTAGGTAGCAAGAGATAGCTAACCTAAAACTTTTTTTCCGTTCCTACCACAAGAACAAGCCAATCCAATCATATTTCCTCTTTCTAGCTCACAAGCCCTCAGCAAAAGCTTTGTCCAATTACAAGGTACACCATACCCAATTCACGTCTTGCCTAATTTGAAACACATAAAAGCTGTGTGCTTTTGTTCCTTTAAGGAGTCTCTGCTCATGCAAGTGGGGTTCCCTTACTGGTAATTTCAATAAATACTTGTTGGTTACTAAATTTATGATATTGGGTTTGGCTTATGGTTTCAGTTTTGGGGTTCTGGTTTTGGTTCTGATTTGTGGTGGCACCAACAATCTTACTCACAGTACAATTGGGTAGGTGGTGGGATTCCTACTTGGATGTATCCAGGGAATTCCGGGAATCTTGACCCAGAAATACTGTAGGCTCCTCTATTTGGGATAGCCCTAAGGTTGGTGCTGAGAACCTGGAGAATACTTATATTCAAGAGTTTGAGGACTGGCCATGCTGTTCTGATTCATAAATCAGATCATAATCAAATTCATAAATGGATCAGTCAAGTATATTGATTTGGTTTAGATTGGTTCTGAATCAATTGTAAAAGACTTCACTAACAAGAGCTTCTAAGTTTCTGTCTTATCTTTGTTTTGGTTTAAGTGTTTGTATTTGCCTAATATCCAGTATGTTGTTATTGTATGTTTTTTTTGTTTCTTGGTAAATCTGACTCTCTCCAATAGTTTAATCAGCCAAAGGAAAAAGGACATAAAGAATAAAAACTTTTCTGTGAAACTTTAAAAGTCTTCAAAATAATGTCTCCCTCTGCATTTCTAACTCTAGCCATTTGTAATTGAAATGTAATTTCTCTATGGTGAATTTCCAATTGTATTTTTTAACAAATGCTGAATTTCTTGAAGACTTTTGTGGTACCACTCTTTAAAATCTGTTTCAAGGAAAAATAAGATAAATTTTTGTGAAAGTTATATGGAAACAGCACTTAGACCTTGTATCACTCTTCCTATAGAGTGACAGATTTATTATTTTAATGCAAGGGAGAAATGTTATTTCATTGACTAGAGAAAAAGACAGGGGAAGGGGGTACCTGAAGGTAGTGTGAAAATAGTATGAATAAAGTTCCAAAGTAAATGGAAAAAGTGGATTGGCTTTAGCTTTCTCTACCACCAACGACTGCTGGTGTAGGTACTATTGGAAGTTCTTAACTGTTGGTTGAGCTATGAACTGACCCAACCATTGTGGAGATCATTTTTGACATCTCTCCAAAGGGCTATAAAACTGTGCATACCCTTGAGCCAGGTATACTACTACTAGGCCTATATCCCAAAGAAATCAAAGAAAAGAGAAGAGAATATGTATATTGATATATACATATAAATGTGTATATATATATATATATATGCATATATATATATATATATATATACATACACACATATACATACACATACATACTCTTTTTGCAGTTTCAAAGAATTAGACATTGAGGGGATGCCCATCAAGTGGAAAATGGCTGACAAGTTGTGGGATATGATTGTGATGGAATACTATTTTGCTATCAGAAATGACAAGCAGGATAGTTTCAGAAAAACCTGGGAAGACTTATATGAACTGACACAAAATGAAGTGAGCAGAGCAAGAATATTGTACCTAGTAATAACAATATTGTAATGGTGATCAACTATGAAGGGCTTAGCTACTTTGATCAAGAAAATGAACCATGATAATTCCAAAAGATCCATGATCAAAAATGCTATCCACTTCCAGAGGGAGAACTGATGAAATCTAAATGAAAATTCAAGCATACTTTTTAAACATAACTTTGATTTTTTTTGTATATGTGTTTACTTTTGCAATGTAGATAACATTGAAATATGTTTCACATGATTTCAAATGTATAAATGATGTCATATTGCTTATTTCTTGAGTGGTGGTAGAGGGGCAAGAACAAGAAAGAATTTGGAACTCATTTTTTTAATTAATGCTAAAAATCTTTACACGCAATTGGAAAATATTTAATAAAATAAAAACATTTTAAAATGTAAAAAGATCACTGGATTTTTTTCAAAGGCCTTTGGTTTATATCTCAGTTCTACTTGTTATGTATATGTAAATTTGGTCAAATGTCCTCTTTGTTTCATTTTCTTTTTTTTTAATTTTTAAAAAATGTTTTTAATTTTCAACATTCATTTCCACAAGATTACAAGATTTTGAGTTACAAATTTTCTCCTCATCTCTACCTTCCCCTCACCTCAAGATGGCATGTATTCTAATTGTCCCTTTCCCCAGCTTGTCCTCCCTTCTGTCACTCCATTCCCTTCCCCTTTATCCCCTTTCCTCTTATTTTCTTGTAGGGCGGGATAGATTTCTATACCCCACTGCCTGTATATCTTGTTTCCCAGTTGCACATAAAAACAATATTTTTTAACATTTGTTTTTAGAACTTAGAGTTCCAAATTCTCTCCCTTCTTCCCTCCTCACCCACCCTCCCTTGGAAGGCAAGCAATTCAACATAGATCACACATGTATCATTATGCAAAACACTTCCATAATAGTCATGTTGTGAAAGACTAATTATATTTCCCTCTATACTATCCTGCTTTTATTCAGTTTTCTCCTGTGACCCTGTCCCTTTTCAAAAATGTTTGCTTTTGATTACCTCCTCCTCCAATCTACCCTCCCTTCTATCATCCCCTCTCTTATCCCTTCCCCCTCTACTTTCCTGTAGGATAAGATACCCAATTGAATGTGTATGTTATTCCCTCCTTAAATCAAATTCGATGAGAGAAAAGTTCACTCATTCCCTTTCATCTACCCCCTCTTCCCTTCCATTATAACAACTTTTTCTTGCCACTTTTATGTGAGATAATTTACCCCATTTCACCTCTCCCTTTGACCTTCTCCCAATATATTCCTCTCTCACCCCTTAAATTTGTTTTTTAGATATCATCACTTCATATTCAACTCACCCTGTGCCATCTATCTATCTATCTATCTATCTATCTATCTATCTATCTGTATGTATGTATGTATGTATGTATATATGTGTGCGTATGTATGTATGTATGTATGTATGTATGTATGTATGTATGTATATTCCTTCAACTACCTTAATACTGAGAAAGGTCTTATGAGTTACAAATGTTGTCTTTCCCATGTAGGAATGTGAACAATTCAATTTTAGTAAGTGCCTTATGATTTCTCTTTCCTATCTACCTTTTCATGCTTCTCTTGATTCTTGTGTTTGAAAGTCAAATTTTCTATGCAGCTTTGGTCTTTTCATCAACAATGGTTGAAGGTCCTGTATTTCACTGAAAATTCATATTTTGCTCTAAAGTATTCTACTCATTCTTGCTGGGTAGGTGATTCTTGGTTTTAATCCTAGCTCCATTGACCTCCAGAATATCATATTCCAAGCCCTCTGATCCCTTAGTGTAGAAGCTGCTAGATTTTGTGTTATCCTGATTGTGTTTCCATAATACTCAAATTATTTCTTTCTTGCTGCTTGCAATATTTTCTCCTTGAGTGGAGAACTCTGGAATTTGGCTAAAATATTCTAGTTTTCTTTTGGGAATCTTTTTAAAGAGGAGATCAATAGATTCTTTCAATTTCTATTTTACCCTCTGGTTCAAGAATATGAGGGCAGTTTTCCTTGATAATTTCTTGAAAGGTGATATCTAGGCTTTTTTTTAATCACGGCTTTAAGGTAGTCCAATAATATTTAAATTATTTCTCCTAGATCTATTCTCCAGGTCAGTGTCTTTTCCAAAGAGATATTTCACATTGTCTTACTTTTTTTATTCTTTTGGTTCTGTTTTATAATTTCTTGATTTCTCATAAAGTCATTAGCTTCTACTTGCTCCATTCTAATTTTTAAGGCATTATTTTCTTCATTGATCTTTTGGGCCTCCTTTTCCATTTGACTAATTCTTCTTTTAAGGTATTCTCTAACCTCATTGGCTTTTTGGACTTCTTTTACCATTTGAGTTAGTCTATTTTTTAAGGTATTGTTTTCTTCAGTATTTTTCTGGGTCTCCTTTAGCAAACCATTGACGTGTTTTTCATGATTTTCTTGCATCACTCTTATTTCTCTTCCCAATTTTTCTTCTCTTTCTCTTACTTGATTTTCCAAATCCTTCTTGACTTCTTCCATGGCCTGAGACCAATTCATATTTTTCTTGGAGGCTTTTGATGTAAGATCTTTGACTTTGTTGGCTTATTCTGGTGGTATGTTTTGATCTTCTTTGTTACTGCAGGAAATTGAGATCAAGAGAAATTAAGTTGCTTTCCAATTATTAGTCACTGAGAGTTTTTGAAGTAATTTAAAGACAGATCTATATTACTCTGTATAAAAATAAAAAAGTCTACAAATTTTTCCTTGAGACATCATGGAGGCAGAAGCTAGAAAGCAGTTGGAGAGAGGCTAGAAGAAGCCCAAAATGATGAGTAAGTGGTCATGGGAATGTTGTAAAGTTGTAAGGGGGTAAAGTTGTCATTGGGATCAGTCCTTCCTAGCCTAGGATTAAAATGTTGCTAGATATGCTCACCTCCCCCAATTCTGAATAATTCAAGATCCAGAAGGGATAAAAGGAAAGCGAGAGTAAAGGAGGAGACCTGGGGCAGAGACAAGCTTAACTTGTGATACTTCACATAGACAGGGACATGGGAGTGGGTAAGAAGCAGCTTTAAAAGTATTGACTTCAATAGGAAGGCCACTACCCAGTATATCAGAGTTGGTGAAAGTCCATTGGTATGTATCAGGCCCAGAAATAATGTTTCTCCTTGCATTAACCATAAGTTAAGTCTTGTGTAATGAGAAAATTTATGATCTCTGAAGTCTTCTAGGGTTCTAAATTTCTATGACTGTGTCATTCTCCTCCTTAAAACTATCAGTAACCAAATTAAAATTACATTAGCACAAAAATTACAGTATCACAAAATTAAAAGTTCTTCAGGTAGCATTTGTGCTCTACAATTCTCAGCCTTCCTGATTAGCCTTTCAGCTACTGAATGTCAAATGGAATGACTATTTTTTTAATCTTCTCTTCCTTCATATTTCTACCTTCCTCCATTTTCACAGTCTACCCAATCATACCTCAAATATATTTCCTCATCAATTCAGCTTGTTCAAATTTTTGTCTTCTTTCAATGGCAAGCCCAGATGCCATCTCATCTATTTACATTCCCTTCAACTCTTTATAATCCTCTCTTCCCAACTACTGCAATGTCAAAATAATCCTGTACCAATCTTCAGAGTGACAGAGTTCTAATTTACTCTGCCCTGATCAGAAATTGTCCAGAATATGTTGTGATCATACAGTCTGCCTCCCTATCTAGTCAATCAAAGATTGATGATACTAGAGATCTGTGAACATTGAAAAAGTCCTTGAGTTATTTTTAAATGTTTTTTTTTATTGTCAATGGATTAAATTTGAGGCATTTCACTTTCAGCAGGACACTGCCAAGCTGAAGTGTTCATCACATTTTGTAGAACACGGTATCTATATCTCTCCTTCATCGTATTCACATTTTATCTCGTAGCATATTTATTTGTGCACATGTTGTATCCCCATACAGTCTTCAAAGTGAAGGCCTTGAACTGTTTTTCATGTGCCATAGAGTTTGACATAGTACATCACATTTAGTAGGCTCTTAATAAATGTTGACTAGATTACATTCGATTGTAGTAATTGCTTTTTTTAAATTTTAAGAAATTTTGAAATGATGGAATCAAGGCCAATCTGAATTTTTATTGCTGAGGGCAAACATGTTGCCCTAAATGTCAAATCTTTATAATCCAAGACTGTGAACACCTTGAAACAGGCACTGCCTCCCCTTCTTTTTATCTGTAAACATTTGACACAATACCTGGGACATAGTGCATAATAAATGCTTATTGACTATCAGGTCTATGTCTACTTATAGAGATAAGGTTAGGGCTATGGACTAGACCTAAGACTACATTGGAATCCAAAACTCCCAAGTAAGGAAACTCCCTCTATCAATGTAGGATGACATCTCCTTTGTAGCCTATAGCCTTAGAGGATTTCCTAGAGCACTGATGGATTAAGTGACTTGAGCAACACATAGCTATAGTTACTAAGAGCTTTAAAATTTCAGGCAATTGCTCCAAAACAAGCCACCTACCACTTGATTAACTTCCATTATAGAGTATGTGATTAGCCTCATTATTCATGCTAAACAGAGGCCCTGTATCTCTAGAATATAATTTATTAATGAAGCTTTTTGAGAGTGACAATGCAGCTAGCAGGAAAATCTTGGCCTGCAAAATATATGATTTTGATTTGCTTTTCCTCCTTTGAGAAATTCAGGGTGCACTCCCCATAGTAAATATGCCAAATTAAGTTAACAGGGAACTAATAAAACCACTAGAAAGAACAAAATGCAACGGTATATTTTGAAGCCAGCAACCTTCCTTAGTATACATTTTTTTTAAAAAAACTGCTTTAACTGAAGTGAAAGATTCTCAATTCACCTTAGCAAAGGCAATTTTTCTTGTTAAAAGGAAACAAAAATTGAAATTAACTGGAAATCACACCAGGGGAGCTGAATCAGGTTGGTATTTTCTGAGGCATATATATATATATCCACTTTCACGTGAAACTTAGATCCACATTTTCAGCAGGACCTACCACAACTCCTAGCAGGTAACAAACCCTAAGACATACAGTGAATTAATTAAATCATTGACTACTAAACTGGCCGCCTCTTAATTCCTAAAATATAACTCTCCAACTTCTGTACTTGTGCCTTTGCTTTGACTATCTTCCATGCCTGTAATGAATACCCTCCTTACCTCCTACTCATAAAATCCTTCTTTTCCTTTAAGCACCCACCTTCTACATGAAACCTTCCATGATCCCCTCAACTACTACAGATTTCTTTCTCAAAGTACCTTACTTACTACTTATTCTGTAAGTCCTTATATATGTACTTCTTGTTTCTCTCATTAGAATGTAAAAACCTCACATGAAGGGATTCTATCAAATAGTTGTTCTCATGAAAATTACACATCAGACATAATTGTAATAATATTAACAAGAATATTATGATTATATCAACAATACCAGCTCAACTATTTTCATAAGCATATTGAAAAACGGAGTCAAGATTGTGACATTGAATTGCATTTATTGAGACCTTGAATTAACAGTAGCCAGAAGACAAAAGTTCTGTTGTAGTATTCTAGATTTTCTCCCTCAATCTAACTTTAAAGGTATGAGATGGCTGAAAACATATTTTAGTGTTTTTCTCCCTCTTGTTCCTGCTTTTCCACCACATCTCTTCTTCCATCTTCTTTTTTCTTTCTGGCATGCTCTATCTCCCACTAACTTTAAAGTGTCTCATTCTATAGACACTCTGAGAAAATCCTAGAAATGATCTAATCCAACTCTCTCATTTTATTGACAGAAACAACTATGTTTCCTCTTTTTCCTTTCACTCTTATGCATACCTTTTCCCCATTTAATCTGTTTCTTTATTCATCCAGCAGTCTTTTATTTTTTGTTTAATTTTAATTTCATTCATATCTTTTCCTTTGATATTGTGTTTATTTCTGAATACATTCTTCCTACCTAAGCAGAGAGATATCTTTTATAACAAAGAACCCCCCCCAACAAAAAAAGGGAAAAAAAAATAGCAAAACTTCACTTCAAATTACGAACAATGTTCAATACTACCTAATTTCTGCCAAGAACTAATAGCACATCTTCCTCATCTTCTTTGGAATAGCAGTTAATAAAATGAGAGGTTATCCATTTCAATTTGTTTTAAACCTCACTTTGTTATAGGACAAATACCTGCATGTATGTGCATGTATGCATATGTGTGTATATACACACAAATGTATGTATGTTTGTACCCTAGTTCTGAGTTATAAATAAATGTATGTATCTATGTGTATTTGTGTTTATATGTGTACATATGTTTCCTGGTTCTGATTAATTCATTCTGAATCGCTTTATGTGTCTTCTAAGTCTTTTCCTAATATCTCCTATTTTTGTTTAGAATCCCATCCTGCCTCCTGCCTTTGTTGCTGTTTTTTTTTTTCATAGATTCATGTGATCTCACTTTGTTCCTGCCTTCTACTGGAGGCTATAAAACAATGTGCATGTGATTCAGAGTAAGAGGAAGTTCCAGTCTTTCAGATACTGTAGTGGTAATCAGGGCAATATTTTTTGGTGTCCTTCTCTTTGGGATGCTAAGGCAACCAAGTGACTTTGATGAGCCTGGCCTTTGCTTGAATGATGCAGGTAAAGTGCGATCTTTTGTCTTGGAGTGCTTCTCAGCAATAGAGCTGTGGAAAGTCATTGATTTGTATATGATATGGTGCTTTCCCACACTCTGGTTTCCCATACCCTGGATGGTGAGCCTCAAGCCACTGAGCAGAGTACATGTGTTGGAAGATTAGTACTTCCCTTTTGTGGGTACCCTCATTGAAAGAGTGACAAGACTCTGGGCAAGCTGTTGAAATAACCCCCCTAGCTTCTCTGGTAACTATGTATTGCTATGGGTAGACTGTTTTGTGTTATTTGATTTGTTTATATAATGTATATGATTTGTAATTTCTGTTTCTATTTGCCATGAAGTCCAGGGGGATGATCTTTTCCACCTGAACTAAGTGAATGATATATGTATGTTTAATTAAACCCTGAGATTATTAACCTTAAAATTGCTTTCTTTAGAAAAGCTAATCAAAGAACCTGTGCTGGCAGCCCTTCTGTGTGCTCTTGTTATTGGTCTTACACAGCCACAGTAGCTGCTAGCCACATTGTTGATAAAGATACCAAATCATTAAATCCTCAGATGAGCTTCTATCATTGATCTAACAATAACTTAAAACCAGAGATGAAGTAAAATTTCAAGTTTTGTCTACCTATACCCTCAAATTCTACTAATTTGAAACTTAGACCTTCAAAAATGACTGTACTATAAAATATAAATGTGCCATTAAATCACATTTCAGGTTTCATAAATCACTGAAGCTAGAAGAGATCATATAAATTAACCTGTCCAGCTCCCTCATAGATAAGAGTGCTTGATGCCCAGCAATCAATCAATCAATCAATCAATCAATCATCATCATCATCATCACAGCTGGAATTTGTATAGAAATTTTTTCTATTATATCTTTAATGAACAAGAACTTATTTTCTTCCTCCCTGCATTCCCCCAATATAACAAGAGCAAAAGGAAACCCTTATAACAAATATGCAATCAAACAAAGCAAATTCCCACTTTGCCCATTTCCAAAATTTCTCATTCTGAATCTTGAATCTACTACCTCTCTGTGAGAATGTGAAGATGGTGGTTCATTACCAATCCACTGGAATCATGGTTGGTCATTGCTTTGGTCAGAGTTCAAAATTACTCAAAGTTGTCTTTGCAGTATTTCTACTGTATGATTCCTTCTCATGATTCTATTCACTTCAATTCACGTCAGCTCACACATGTTTTCCTAGGTTTTTATGAAACTATTCCTTTAAAGTAATTTGTTATAGCATAATATTATTCCATTGCATTCCTATATTTTATTTGCTCATCCATTCCACAATTAAATTACACCCCCTTAGTTTCTAGTCCTTCGCTACTATAAAAGAGCTGTTATTTTTACACAAATACACATATGCAAATATATGCATATATATGTGTATTAACATGCATTTACACATACACATGGGTCTCTTTACCCCTTCTTTTGATCTCTTTGACATATATGCTCAGCGGAGATATTGCTGCTACAAAGTCAAAATTTAGTGACTTTTGGGGTGTAGTTTCAAATGCCACAACAGCAGGAGCAAGTCAGAGCTCTTACAACAGTGTACCCTAAACACAGCACTTTGAGACTTGCAAAGTATTTTTGATCTGTTGTGTTCTGTTTCTTATAATTACCTCTTGAGGTAAGGACTCCAGTTACCCCTATTTATCAGATGATGAAACAAAGGCTGAGAAGATAAAGTAACACGTACAAGGTCTCACAGCTAGTATTTGGCTGAGTCAGGACTAGCATTCAGGTCTTTAGGCCCCCAGACTATCGAACCCGTGTTGATAGCCATTTAACCACAAAACATCCAACAATGGTTTGGCAAGCAATGAGAAGAATGGGTGAAGTGTTTCTTCATCAAAAGAGGAACCCAGAATCAAAAAACGAGTAGGGGGAAAGTTTCCATTCGATGAATTTAGTCACTGGGATGTCTCCCCACAAAGTATGTGGAGAATATATGCAAATACCTAGATATGAATTCCTATAATGAAAAGATGTGGAGAGATGTCCATATAAGCAAACAATTTGAACATTTTAGATCTCATCTTCTTCCTTAGAAAAAGTGAGAGACTTGGACTATATGGTCTCTAAGGTCCCTTCCAGCTCTAGAGCTATGAATCTATGACAAAGAAAGACCAATTTGTCAGCTCATTTTTTTCCTGTCATTTTTGCCATCTCTTCACCAATTCTTCTTTGTAAGTTCTATAAAACGTTTGGAGACATACATATGCTAACTTTCATATCAAAGATGGAGAAAAAAATAAAAAAGATGACTTCCAGGAAATCCCAAAGGTCCACAGGCCTCAGGAATGTTTGTCCACTAACCATAAACCTGGTTATCAACCTGATGCTCTCTGATTGTTGCATAATGAGTAATGTAAACCTAAGTCAAATAAAATACCACACACACAATATAGATATACATATACATATGTATATACATACACACATATATTGTGGATCAAATTAGGTAATCCACAGATATTTGCTCCACAAACAGTACTAGTAATTAAAGGAAGGACAAATAAGATTAAGAAGTAGGTCCTATTCCTTAACTTACAGTTTAATTGGGGAGACATCAGAAATAGAAGACATTTTATACCAGTTGCACATGGGTCCCAAATGCCACTTAAGGATATAGAAACACTGAATTAACAAGAAAGATAATATATTTTTAAAATTCCTTTTATTGAGTACAAACACTCAGAAAAGATATCTGTTGACAAATACAAGTTCTCCAGGTCCCCAACTAAAGAAGACACCAAGGTTGATTACAGACCTTGTGAGAAAAAAATTGTCAGATCAGAAGAGCTATATTCCCTTTTTGATACTGGATTGACACTTGATAAAGTGTGTATAAAAATGAGACTAAGTACATTTAGCCTATCCCTCTTTCTAGTCTCCATGACTAAGGTCTAAGTGCAAGTTCAATAATTAAAGTCAGATCTTTAAAATCAGATGCCTGAGCCAAACAAATAATGCTGAAGATATATTGAAAGTTAAATAACAATATAGACTACTTATATTAGACATATCTAAGAGGAATACATTATTATTAGTTCATTAAATCAACATTTATTGGGACATATACCTTGCAGTTGGCTTGAAGCTGAGGGACATAAAAATAAAAGATAATCTCTGCCATCCTGGAGTTTATGATTGCCAAATGAACAGGTTTAAACCAAAGTGTTACTAATTCAAAAAGAAGAGATCATTGAGAACAGGAATAGATGGGAGCATCATGAGGGAGGAGAAACTGGGTTTTTAAGGCAATGTAGAATTTGAATACAGTAGCTAGGTGGCTCAGTGGATAGAATGTTGTAAGTGGTCTACCTAGAGTCAGGAAGATCTGAGCTCAAATCTGGCCTCAGGCACTTCCTAGCAGTGTAACACTGGACATGTAACAACTCTGCCTCAGTTTTCTCATCTGTAAGAAGAGCTCGAGAAGAAAATGGCAAACCACTCCAGTAGCTCTGCCAATAAGCCTCCAAATGGGGTCACAAAGAGTCAAACACAACAAAAGCAACTGAACAAAGAATTTGAATACATAGCATGGATGTAAGAATGAAAGTGTAAGCTCATTGGGGAGGTTCAGAGATAGTTTTTTGCTTTTTTCTGAGTATCCCCTATGCTTAGCCCAATATTTGGCACATAGTATGTACTAACTAAATGCTTATTGCTTGACTGATTGGTTCATGACATGGAAGAGACAGGTCAAAACATTCCCTCTTTTCCAGAGAGGGAAAAGCAGACACTTGATTGGGGAGAGAGAGATGACCATAATACACATTGATGGTATGAAGTATGTTGGCACAACCAGAAAACACCCATTGGCTTCATGCTTAAAGTATTTGGAATGAGAGAATTGAAATTGTTCCCCTTTCTTTTCATTTTAAAGCAAGACCTTATTCAGTATAGTTGCATTTATACTATCTGCTACTGTTTTGTAAACATTCAGGCACCTTTTGCATGCTTCTTAACTTTAAATACAGCCAGAGGAGAATGGCATTGTCCCAGACCTCATTAAAAGATAAGCCATTTCCTAAGCTACATGTTGTATGCCCCTGGCAAGAACAGAGAAGTATTCAAGACTCTACTTCCCTGAAAGAGAGGGCCCGGTGTCTGGTAAATGTCTCTTCAGCCTCCTGGGAGAGAAGATGAAGTTGATGTGAGAGGGAATAAAAATGAAAAAAAAAAACATTAGGAAGTGACACGATTTTTGGATTTTTCAAAAGAGCAAAGTCACATATTGCTCGTTGATTCCCAAAAACATTTTGATAAATCTAGAATTGGAACTTGAGGAGAAAATAAGTGAAAACTTAAACTCCTACATTATTCTCTTTCCTCCTGTGCTAGGTAGTCACTTAATACTCTCTTAGTCCCCACATTTTTTTAGGTCCATCTTGACGACCATGAATCTGCTGAGACTGTAGTAGAGTTCTGCTGACAAGAATCTGGTTCAAGCCATGAAAATATACCATTTTAAGGAATAGGAAGAAGAAACATTTTGACCATTACATATCCCTTTAGGGCAGGAGTTTTTAAGCCAGGGCCTGTTTTGTTTGAATATTTCGATAACCACATTCCAACGTAATTAGTTGGAAGCAGGGAGCCCCACTCCCAAGAGGAGAGGGAGATCTCAGAAACTGGGAAAGTGAGGAATTCCAAGTGTCAGAACTGGGACTCTTTGATACACAAATCAGAAGTCATTATTGGCGATAAGCAGTCCTGACAGTTCAAAGCTTGAGCACAAACAATAAGATAAGGAAGTATTTCCAAAAATCTTAAAAATGGATATGTCTGAGAGTCACATAACCCACAGTTAGTGAAATCTCTGAAGATAAGGATATCTCTTGAAGGTCCATAAACCACCAAATGCCTAGGGGGTCTGCTTCAAGATTGGTATGAGCTTAATTGGCTTCAACATTGCTGATTTTTCTTTTTTGCATGTCTAGCTGCTTTTCCTCTTGGTCACCACAAAGGGTTGTTGGTATTTCGAGCAGCCCTGGGAATCAGAAGGCCCCCTGATTGACTAATTGTGCTATTCTGTTCTCTGATTCCTCTGTGAGAAAGGGAAGCTCTAGCATATTTAATCAATGATTACAAGTATTACAGAACCTATGTTCACACCCTTAAGGAACTTACAGTTTATGGGGAGAATGTATTATTATTATTCTTTTATGATGAGGAAAGTGAGGCTCAGAGAAATTACAAGATTTATCCATGGTCTGCTAGTTATAAAGAGTCACAAGTAAGATTTGAACAGGGGTCTCCTGACACTGTTAACCCCCAAACAGACCTTTATCTAAGAAAGGCAAACTAAATTAGGGCGTGCGTCCACATTTTTATTTTTCTCAAGCTGGCTCGACATACTTTGCATGGGAATTACAGTCCAGAACTGGCTGGATTTGGAGGTTGGGGGTACAGAGTTACATGCCCTTCAAAGAGTAGATGTTCCCAAGGGGTGTTCATCAACTTTGATTGGTCAACACGCTGAGAGGTGGGCTATATTAAAATGAAGGTCTAGAGTAGTGACTTACATCACTTAATCCTAGTCAAAGAGACAACAATTAACATATCACCTGTCCTGACAACTGGGAGGAATTAACATTTAGCCAGACCCGTCTGGGCCACACAATGAGCAGGAATGGAGCCATTAGATTAAAGAGGGATGGGGTGCTCAGTTTATATCAGATCATCCCCTCCACCATATAAGACCACTCCCAGCCTTGGGCTATCTGGGAAGAAGAATCTGTCTCCCCTCAAGCAGCTTCCAAAGCAATCACGTTATCAGTAATGTCTTTGTAAAAAACTTTAGAGCAGGAGGCTGGGGGGATAGAGCTCTGAGTCTCCAAGATAGAAAAAAATCTTTTTTCACAACACTTCAGTACACCTCCTGTAACAACAATGCTGCTTGCTGAGGCTGTGGAAGTATAAGGCCAATAACACCAGTATGTAGGAGGGCTGCTAGTACAGATTCTTTGATCTGCTTTTCTAAGGAAAGCAATTTTAAGAGATTTTCATCTCACTTTAATTAAACATACATATGTCATTCACTTAGTTCAGGGGAAAAAGTCAGTGCTCTGAACTTCAGAGAAAACACAAATAGAAAGTACAAGAAGAAATTTTATAAACAGAGAAAATAACACAAATCAGCAGGCAGGGCTTCTAACCATCTGTCCATAGTAATACATACAGTTACCAGAGAAAGAAGCTCCAACATCTGGGTTTCCAAAGCTGGAAGGCTCCTTAATGGCTACCCAGAGTCTTGTCTGGCCAAATCACAGGGATAGCCTTCCAATGAGTAAGCCCCTAAAGCAAATGCTAACTGCAGTGTGTGTGTGTGTGTGTGTGTGTGTGTGTGTGTGTGTGTGTGTGTGTGTGTATGTATATACTTCTTCAAGGTCAGAGGGCATCACAACCATGTGAATCAAACTCATGTGACTTAGGTTTTCTTGTGACTTAATCAGGTGATCAAAGACTCTTTATCCAATCAAAGACTCGATTCAAACAAAGGCAACACTTGATCAAAGGCACTTGATTGCCTTCATACTGAGAAGCGTTCCAAAAGAAAAAACAGCAAAAAGTCCCACTTTTCTTGCCATCACACCTCCTTTCCAAAGTAGTGGTCTGACTTTCTTGTATCTTCCCAAATGAGAGGCAGATATGCTATGGAGATGTAAGGAAATGTTTCTAGGGAGAATAGCATTATCTCACTGCTTATTGGACAGGTAGTGGGTTAAAAGACTAGATGAGAAAATCCCTAATCCCCTTAACTGTTTCCCTCTTTTATCTTTTATCAACCATTATCTAGGAAAGAAGTATTCAAATAAAATAAATTTTAAAAATATTGTGGCCTAGAAAGTGGACTCCACAAGGAGTTGTCTTTCCTTTTGTTCTGCTTAGTCAGGACACTCAGGATTGTCCCCTATCTCCAAAGGAGCTTCCTCTGAATGTCCCCAAAGCTGCCAGCACATTTCAAAATGCCAGCATCTTGTTTTTTTCCGCAGAGCCAGTATAATCTCAGAGACAAAAAGAGGGGTATGAATCTTATTATAGAATCCTCCCTTGCATTTCTAACCCACATATGCTGCAATAGGAATTACCAGGTACCCATTTGTAGGCCTTTTACTGCAGAAAAACTGATCAGATTTCACAAACAGCATTCTAGCTCCGCATTAGACCTAAATAAACTCCTTTCTCTTACTTTCTTGCATTGGTCTCCTTGGCTGAAATCTCAAAATCCCAATCCATTCTCCATGCAGCTGCCAAAGGGAGTAACCTACAGCATAGGTCTGACCGTGTGACACTACCATATTTAGAGATTCTCTATCAAATGATAGCAGTTTATTCATCTATAAAATGAGCAAATTGAATAAAATGGCCTCTAATGTACTTTCCAGCTTTAGATCTATATATGTTCCAATGTCCAGAGAATCATAAGGCTTAGAGTTAGAGATGATCTAATCCAGTCCCTAATTTTACAAAGCCCAGAGTTGAAGCAGTTTTTTCTAGGGCATGGATTGTCTTTAGAATGGGTCATTTAGTTGTGGTTTGTCCTTTGTTCTGGAAGAGGACCATGACATCAGGGTAATGGTGACATAGCATGCAATTGACTTTGATTTGAGTGAGGGAGGGCTGTACATATTCATTAGCCTCGCTTTCTCCTTCAAAGCTATCTGGGTCCAGTGATATTGATCAGGATGAGTGGAGATGGCCCAAGATGCTGTGGGAGATCTTGGCCCTTTTAAGCTAAAGTCTTTTCAAAGGTTCACTTTGAGTGAGGCAAAGTCCCTTCAGTGAATAGGCCTCTTCAAGAAGTAAATCAAAGAATGAGCACTTGAAAAGACCTTAATTCATCCCTCCTCTTCTCACCCCCCCTTTCTCCTTACCTGAGGGTGTTCTGCCCAAAGGAAGGGAAATTTTTGGTGGCCAAAAGCTACCTAGATAATTTAGCGTTTACTGGCTAGATTTCTTTCTCAAAGACCAATCCTTAAACTCAATTCACTCTGCATCTCAGGGATTGGACAACAACAGGTCACTGCCCAAGCACCACTTGTGGTTATTTTTGGGACCTCCTTGACCTATAAATAGTAACTCTTTCTCTTTCTGCCAGCAACACTGAGGGTCTTCCCCTTAGAGTTTGAGTCATTTAGACTAATCCTTCCAAGGAATTGTATATCGGCATTAGAGCTTGAGGAAAACAGAGGTTAACTGGGCAAATGACTTCACTTTTCTTTTATTTATTTATTTATTTATTTATTTATTTATTTATTTAAAATTTTCAGTTTTCAGCATTGATTTTCAGGAGAGTTTGAATTACAAATTTTCTCGCCATTTCTACCCCTTGGCCCACTCCAAGATGGCATGTATTCTGGTTGCCCGGTGCCCCCTCCGCTCTCGTTTCTGTCACCCTACTCCTCCCCACTCCCTTTTCCCTTAATTTCTTGTAGGACAATATAGATTTCTATGCCCCATTGCCTGTATATCTTACTTCCTAGTTGCAAGCAAAACCTTTTTTGAACATGTTTTTAAAACTTTGAGTTCCAAATTCTCTCCCTTCTTCCCTCCCCACCCACCTTCCCTAAGAAGGCAAGCAATTAAACATAGACCACATGTGTATCATTATGTATAACCCTTCCACAATACTCATGTTGTAAAAGACTAGCTATATTTTGC
>CM053627.1:165685618-165713286 GCA_028646595.1 Phalanger gymnotis
CTTAGTCTTTCAGTTATTCATTCAACACCATTGTTGTTACTATATAAATTTTTTTGGTTCTATTTATTTCACTCTTTAGTACTTCATACAAGTCTTTGCATTTTTTTCCCTAAAATTGACCTGTTCATCATTTCTTACAGCACAGTAATATTCTATCACCACCATATACCTGAGATCATGACTGAATGTCCAATTTTTCCCCCAAAGATTATTCTCAGTTGTAATCTTGGTTGTAATCCAAGTTCCTTTGTCTTCTAGAATGTCGTATTCTAGGACATCCAATCCTTTAATGTAGAAGCTACTAAGTTCTGTGTAATCCTGACTGTGGACATTCAATGAAATAGGAGACTTTCAATCATTTCTGATGACAAACCAGAGCTGAATAGAATATTTGACTAAAGAGAAGCATTAAAAGAAAAGCAGGAAAAAATGTTCTTCAATAAGATTAAACTGTTTACATCCCTACATAGGAAGATGATATTTGTAACTCTTGAGAACTGTATCATTATTATAACATCTAGAAGGGGCATACATAGACAGAGGGTGTGGACATAAGCTGACCTTGATGTGATTAAAAATTAATTAAGGGGTGAAAAAAGGTTTTTACTGGGTGAAGAGGAAGGGGGAAGGCAGAAAAGGGTAAATTATATCACATGAAGAGGCACAAAGTCCTATTATAGTAGAGGGAAAGAAAGGAAGAGTCGAGCGTTGTTTGAACCTTAGTCTCATTGGATTTGGCTGAAAGAGGGAATAACATACGCATTCAGTTGGTTCTAGAAATCTATCTTACTTGACAGCTAAAAAATAATAAAGAAATTCATCTGGAAGAGCAAAACATCAAAAATATCAAGGGAATTAATGAAAAGAAATGCAAGGAAAGGTTGCCTAGCTTTAATAGAAACAAAATTGTTTTATAAATCAGCAATTATCAAAACTACTTTGTACTGGCTAAGAAATAGAGTGTTAGATCAGTAGAATAAGTTAGGCACACAAGACACAATAGTCAATGGCTATAGTAATCTACTGTTTGATAAAAACAAAGATCCCGTCTTCTGGGATAATAATTCACTATTTGACAAAAACTGCTGGGGAAAACTGGAAAATAGTATGGGAGAAATTAGTCATAGATCAACATCTTATACCACATACCAAGATGAGGTCAAAATGGGTACATGATTTAAACATAAAGGGTGATACCATAAACAAATTAGGAGAGCAAGCAATAGAGAAGGGAAAGATTTGTGAGCAAACAAGAGATAGAGAACATTATGAAATGCAAGATGAATAAATTTGATTACATTAAATTAAAAACTTTGCACAAACAAACCAAATGCAATCAAGATAAGAAAGAAAAAAGAAAGGCAGGAAATATTTTTTTACAGTCAGCATCTCTGACAAAGGCCTCATTTCTCCAATACAAAGAGAACTGAGTCAAATTTATAAGAAAACAAGTCATTCCCCAATTGATAAATGGTCAAAGGATATGAACAGGCAGTTTTTGGATGGAGAAATTAAAGTTATCTATAGTCATATGAAAAAATGCTCTAACTCACTATTGATTTGAGAAATTCAAATTATGACAACTCTGAGCTGCCACTTCACACCTCTCAGATTGGCTAATATGACAAAAAAAGGAATTGATAAATGTTTGAGAAGATATGGGAAAATTGGAACACTAATGTATTTACTGTTGGTGGAGTTGTGAAGTGATCAAACCATTCTGGAGAGCAATTTGTAACTCTTCCCAAAGAGCAACCAAACTGTGGTCTTTTATCAAGCAATACCACTACTAGGTCTGTATACCAAAGAGATCATAAAAAAGGGAAAAGGATCCACATGTACAACAACATTTACAGCAGCTCTTTCTGTGGTGGCAAAAAATTGGAAATTCAATCGATGTCCATCAGTTGGGGAATGGTGGAATCAGTTGTGGTAAGTAAGTAATGGAATACTATTGTTCTATAAGAAATGGTGAGCAGGTGGATTTCAGAAAAATCTGGGAAGACTTATATGAACTGATGCTGGGTGAAGTGAGCAGAACCAGAACATTGTACATAGCATCGGCAACACTATTGATGACCAGCTTTGACAGACTTATCTTTTCTCAGCAATACAATGATCTAGGACAATGCCAAAAAACTTATGATGGAAAAAGCTATCCACATCCAGAGAGGGAACTATTGAGTCTGAATGGAGATCAAAGCATGCTATTTTCTCTCTCTCTTTTTTTCCTTTTGCTTGGATTTTCCCTTTTGTTCTGATTCTTCTATCACCACATGACCAATGTGGAAATATGTTTAATATTATTGTATGTGTACAGCCTCTATCAGATTGCTTGCCATCTTGGGGAGGGGGAATGGAAAAGGCGGAGAGAGAAAAAACATTTGGAACTTAAATTTTATAAAAGTGAATGTTGGTAACTAAAAAAATGTAATAGAGCAGAATAACTTGACCTATTCATGGTCCAAGAGGGTAGGATGAAAGCCAGAGAAGTAGATTTCTACCCTACAGAAGAAAATCCTTCAATATGTGAGTTGAAATATCTGAGGTGAAAATGGCCAGCAAAATTCTTAAAGCAGACAAGATATGTTTGTCATGATTGCCTGGGATGATAGTGAAAGTCCTTCTCATTAGTTCAAACTCTCAATTCTTTTATCCCTTACTTGAGAGAATGTAATCCTCTAAATGGCACAGAAATGGAAGATATTCTACTGGGATTATTCTAGTGCCTCTATAAAGCATTTCTTTTCAAATGGTTTTATTGTCTTTTCATCCTCCTCTACAAATTCCCTCTTCTCATTTTCTTGAATTACTCTCTCTGTCTCTTTCTATCTCTTCATATATACACATATATACTTATATGTGTATATAATTTTTATATACCTAATTGCTCAGTAATAATTTTAATAACAACACATTTTTGTACTGCTTTAAGGTTTAGAGCATTCATTGTAACAATAATTACAGTTGAGATTATGTGGCACTTCTAATGTTTTATCTCATTTTATCTTCAACCTAGTCCTGTGAGGATATCAGAATAGGGATTGATTATTATACCTATTTCATAGGCCAATAAAGAAGCTTAATTAAAGAAGGAGTATACCAATTTGCAAGATATTTGTGTTGCTCATGTTGGACTGGGTTTCATTAGAGAACTCTTTATTTCTAATGCTATATGTGATTTTTTTCTGCACTCTACTCAATGTGCCTGGGGTACTTAATATTACATAATACATACATACATACACACATGTATTACATACATACATATACACATACACACATATATACTTACATATATCATATGTATGAATATGTATATATACACGCATATATTATATGTGTATATGCTTTGTACTTTAATATCTCTATTCTAATTACCTGTCATTGCCAGTCAAAGAAAACTTATAAAGTTACCTATAAAATATGTGCTCTGTGCATTAAGTGAAATGACATTTATTAAAAAGAAATGGCACATAATTATTGTATTTGTATTTCTCACTCTTATGGTGAATGATGGAGAGAGAAGGGATATATTGACTGCTTTAGATTCATTTTGATCTGAGAATACTCTGAGAATGCATATTTTTTTCATATATACGTTGTACTTCCTAATATACTTTTTGGCATAGATAGATACCTCCACTTTCTTTACATGTAGTTTGTCTTTTGAGTTTCCTATAGGATCAGCGCTTTTCCTATCAGGGCAAGATAGATCTTGTCCTCTTCTTTATAATCTCTCCATTCTTCTTAAGGACAAAGAACCAGCTGTCTGTTTCATTGCTAGTCAT
Organism: Phalanger gymnotis; assembly: GCA_028646595.1. Lineage (NCBI taxonomy): Eukaryota > Metazoa > Chordata > Mammalia > Diprotodontia > Phalangeridae > Phalanger > Phalanger gymnotis. The sequence continues at coordinate 165,689,410 of CM053627.1, forward strand.
TTGAGATGCTTGCTTTACCCATCTCTAGGGCCCAAGCAATTAACCATCCCTCTGGATAGGCCCCTAGGAGTTGTTTTAACCCCATTACCTCAGCAATTTACACTGCTAAAAGAGTTTTCATAGTTCATTAACTATGTGCCAATATTACTATAATGTTTTTGTCAAATTTTTATTTATAGTATATAATTCTAAGCTTCAGGCAATAGGAGTCATAAGGAAGATATATTTTCTTATGTTTTTATCATGACTTTTTAAATTGAGCTGATGGCATTGCTGTTTTGTTGATAGAGTGAATGGTCTCTGATGCTTTGAGGTCATCTATCTCCTAAGTATAAGGACTATGTTACATTTTTAAAAATAAGCCTCATAGGGCCTCATGCACCACTAGACACATATTAGCTGCTCATTGAATACTTATGGACTGGAAGTAAAAAGGAGAAAAACGATTAAGAATTCAATGGAAGATGCACCATTACTTCTATCTATTAACCATGACCTTGGAAGGTTTTATTTTTGTCTTTTTCTTTTCCCCACTTTAATGTAAATGATGATGATGATGATGATGATGATGATGACAATGATGACATGATATATGATATAGCTTTTATTATGTGCCAGACATAGTGCTGAGTCCTGTATAATTATTATCTCATTTGATCCTCACAACAACCCTGGGAGATAGATGCAATTATTATCCCCACTCTACCAAAGAAATTGAGGCAAAAAAAAGGTTAAGGGACTCATCCAGGATCACACAGTTAGTAATTGTTTGAAGCTAAATTTAAATTCAAGTCTTTCTGACTCCAGGCCTGGAGCTTTATCTGCTGCTGTGCCTAGCTGAAAAGAAAATCCTATTTTTATTTGTTCATGAAATGTTTTGTATTCTTACATACTTTTATTTATGAATACCAATTGTACCAAACACCACAAAGCCTCCTCAGTAAAAGCTAGAGTTGTTGTTGTTGTTGAGCTGTGTCCAACGCTTCAGGATCCTATTTGGGGTTTTCTTAAAGATATACAGTAGCTTGCTATTTCCCTTTCTAGCTCATTTTACAGATGAGGAAACTGAGGTAAACATGGTTAAGTGACTTGCCCAGGGTCATACAGCTAGTATTTGGTTGAGGCCAGATTTGAACCCCAAAAGATGAATCTTCCTGACTTCAGGCCAGCACTCTATGTACTGCATAACTTTTCCATTAAAAGGAGAGGCAGGAAGTTAGAGTAGAGAGAGCAGGGGGTGAGTGGGAGTGAGGGGGAAACTAGAGAAAGATTCCATCAGAAGGTGTGATTTGGTCCCAGTCTTGCAGGAAGTCAGGGAAACCAAGAGGGAGAGATGATGAGAAAGAGCACTCCATTTATGGGAGATAGAAAGTGTAATGCATAAACCCTAGAGAGATATGCCATGTTCCACAAATCACAAATATCCTAGTGTAGTTAGATCATAGGGTATATGGGGAAAAAAGCCAGGTTGTAAAAGATTTTATATTCTAAACAGAGAATTTCGCATTTGATCCTGTAGGCAACAAAAAGCAACTGGAATTTATTGGAGAGGGGTGACACTGTCAGACCTGTGCTTTAGGAGAGGACAGCTAGGTGGCACAGTGGGTTGAATGCCAGCCCTGGAGCTAGGAAATCTCATTTTCCTGAGTTCAAACTTGGCCTCAGATACTATGTGACCCTGGGCAAGTCATTTAACTCTGTTTGCCTTGGTTTCCTTGTCTGTAAAATGAGCTGGAGAAGGAAATGGCAAAGCACTCCAGTATCTCTGCCAAGAAAATTCCAGCGGGGGTCATGAAGAGCTGGACATGACTTAAATGACTGAACAACAACGACAACAATAAATGCAGCTCAATAGAAAATGGATCAGAGCTCATTAAATTATTTCACTCGACTGTGTGTGTATATACACAGGTACATAGACATACATATGTGACACACACACACACACATACACACACACACACACACACACACACAATTTCTTTTTTTTTCCAACCAAACATCCCTAAATAATGTCTGCTTGCCTTTCTCACTCTACCTTTACTACCATTTAGTAATCATTTGTTTTCCCATAAATTGGAGAACTTAATTTCAATTTTTTTTTCTCTTTCTTTAAATGTCAATCTAACTTTGCTCAGGGTTCTTTAAATTGGTTCCCTATTATCAAATCCTCCCCCCTGAACACCAGAGATGTTTAATCAGTGATTAGATGATGAGATGGGAGGTGTTAGGATTTGGATAAGTTATGAACAAGATTACCTTTGAAGTACTTTTCAACTATAAGTCTATGAGCCTATGAGTTCAATGATGGAGTGTTATACTATATAAATGCATAAATACAAAATAAAATTGAAAGCTTATTAAAAGTTTCCCTCATATATTAGCTAACATCTTAGCATTAGGTGGTGGTCAATGGTAACTAGTGTTGGTCAAAAACCATTTAATAGAAATTTCTTTGCATTAATGCCCATTTAGCATGCTCGGAAAAGTTAACTATAGTAAATTCAGGTATTAAAATGAAACACAAGAAATGAAGGACTCAAATAAGAAATTTTGTATTCTTTAAAGTATTCATCTTAGGAAATGGGGATAATAATAGCACTCCATTGGGGTTTGAAGATCAAGTGAGATAATATTTGCAAAGCACTTAGCACATGCCTTGCATGCAGAAGGCTCTTAAAAATCCTATTCCCACTTAGTTCGATGATTCCAACATTTTTGGAACTCCTTATATGGACTTCCTTACTAGTCAATATTGGTGGTTTTCCAAGAAAATCAATATGTACATTATAATTCCATTTCATACTATATATGAAGGCAAATGAAGTAATTTGCTTTGATTTATAAAACTTTATATAGACCCAAGATGATAGCAGGTTCAACAACAATAAACTTTTGGCTTGTAAAACATATATTATCTTGCTTAATCTTTACAATTCTGTGAGTTAGGTGTTATTATTATCCCATTTAAAAATGAAGAAATGGGGCATCTAGGTGGTGAAGTGAGCAGAGCCAGGACCTGGAGCCAGGAGGACCTGAGTTCAAATCCAGCCTCAGACATTTGACACACTTACTAGCTGTGTGACTTTGGGAAAGTCGCTTAATCCCAATTGCCTGGAAAAAATGAGGAAATGGAGGGAAGAGAGGTTCAGAGGCTAGCCCAGTGTCATATAGCTAATTGGTGTATTCAAATTCAAGTCTACCTGACTTGAAGTCCAGGATAGGGAGCCTCAGACAGTTAACTCTATGTCTGTATATAGAAAATGGCTATTACAATGAAGAGGCATAAATAGATGAAGTACTGGGCCTAGCTTGGCCAACACAGCTTTTGGCAAAATTCCTCACCTTTTTAATTTCCTAGTTAATATAGGAACCACTACTCAGGGCTGGGGGAGAAAGAGGGAAGAAGGCATGGAATTAGTGGGGATTAGTTGGAAAATATTTTAAAAACCACTTTGAAGTAAGGAACACTAGGTGACTTGTGAAGGATTATTCTTCTATCTTTACTTCCAGGTGTCGACTTTGTGATTGGTAATTAAATTCCCCAAACCTGAAGAATACTGCTTAGTGCAGCAAGGAGTCTTGCTGCTAAGAAAGCTTGACAATTACATATCTTTTCATTTAACCTAAGGGAAAGAAGGCAGAGGAAGAGAAAGAGTGGGAAAAATCATACTGCAGGCTCTCTGTGGAAGCTTTTCCTGTCCTAACCAATCTGGCTGGTAATAAAGTACAGCAGTAAACAATTACTTCTCAACTATAATAAAGCCTATGGGCCCAATACTATGACTCTTATGATCTAATCTCTCTTCTTTGCTCTGCTTCTAGCTCACCCTCTCCCATTTTCCCACTAGCAACTGGCAACTCAGGAACTCAGGACTCTTGGTACTGTTATTGTAACTTCAAGTGAAAAGCAGCTGGGACTTCTGGACTTGACCCTTTGTCCCAAAAGTATAAAGTGATGTGAAAGGCAATTGAGATTGTTTTTGCTCAGTAGTTTTCAGTCACATCCTACCCTTCATGAACCTATTTGGGGTTTTCTTGGCAAAAATACTGGAGCGATTTTCCATTTCTTTCTCTAGCTCATTTTACAGATAAGAAAACTGAGGCAAAAAGGATTAAGTGACCTGCCCAAGGTCACACAGCTAGTAAGTGTCTGAGGCTGGATTTGAATTTAGGAAGATGAATCTTCCTGACTTCAGGCCCTGGCACTCTATCCATTGCACTACCTAATTGTCACACTTGATATTAGAAAATGCTGGCAATCAGTCAGCCAACAAGTACTGATTAAGCACTTATCATGTGCAAGGTACTCTTGCCTCAGCTAAAAGTGCTGAGGATAAAAAGAAAAAAAAAAATAAACTTTCTACCCAAGCAGTTTATATTCTATCACAACCTTTAGCCCAATAAATTGCTTTCATTTAAGAAAGAAAATAAATATTCACTGTGAAATGACCTATTTGCTATATATATCCATGTGTCTATCTTTCTCTCCTCTGTCTCTGTTGCTTTCCACATATAGCTAGTTATCATCATATATAAATCACATACAGTGGAGATATACACATATTATATACATATATACACATATAATAACATATTATACATGATATATATACACAGAGATCATACATATATATGAAATTTGTCTCTGTAACATATGTATTCTTATGTCCTATAAGATACTAGTTTTATATTATAAGATATACAAATAAATTCATGGAGAAGTAATTACAGAGAGCTGCCTGTTGATATTGATAGTTGAAGTAATTTGATATCATTCATATTCGCAATGTGTCAGAAACAGAATTTGAAGCCAGGTCTTCTTATGCATTATACTACAGGGCCTCTTGTGGGTAAACATTAGAGTATATTCTTTGAGAAATTATGTTCAGGATTTAAAGATGTTATAGATTAGTTGGATCCCTCTTATTTTACAAATGAAGAAAGCAGAGTCCAGAGGATTTAAATACTTGTCCAAGGTTACATAAATTGTGATTAGCATCTGAAGCAATGTCATGGAATCACAGATTCTGCCTGTATGTAGACTTAGAGGAAGAAAAGACCTCAGAATCCATCCAGTCTGAATCTCATTTAATAGATCAGGAAAATAATACTTCCCAGGGTCATTGAAGAATTTGCCATGGTCACACAAGAAGTAAGGGAAGAAAGGGGAATTTAAACCCAGGATTTCTGGCTCTAAATATATTGCTTTTACTGCTACAAATAGCACACTGCTCTGGTGGTTATGGTAGACTGTCATAGACAACAAGCACTGTCAGATTCAATAAAGCAGTGGTCATATCTACTGTACATATTAGTACAAGAAGTACTATTCAACAAGCCTTTATAAATGGCCTCCTTTGGGCCCTTCCATTGCTCTAGGCATTGAGGGTAGAAAGAAAAAAAGTCAAACTAATGTTTGGCTTCAAGGAACTTATATTCTGCTGAGCAGTTTGTATTCTACCTACTAGTTTAGAGACTCAGGAAAATAATCATTGAAATTTTTTAAGGGATACTGCCAGTGTAGAAACAAACCTGAGCTTCCTTAGCTCAGGAGGTACTGAATTATTAATTTCATTTTACAAAAGAAAAAAACTCACCTGATATTTACTTATTATACTAAGTCCTCAAGTATTCTTTTCAATTTGATTTTGAAATGGGATCTATACTAGGAATTGAAATATAAAAACCAATACTTCACCCAACTCTCATTTTTTCTTTCTCTCTCTGATTTTTAATCTAGAACTGAGTTAGGCAGATGGAAAGGCAGTACAAGAAAGGAAAATGGAGGTTGAAAGGAAACTAAATGTGTTAAGAACCTTATCCTTTTGTATTATCTTTTTTTCTTTACCTCTTCTTATCATGATTTTCACCCCTTGTATGATCAGGTATCTTACAAGCCAAGCATAAATGACAAACAAAGCAGGTTTATGGTTGTGACTTCAAAATGTGTCCTTACTTGAATTATCCAGAAAATTCTACTTTTTTTCCTTCTTAATTTTATTTTGAGTGTCATGAATGAAGGCATGCTTCTAAAATAAGAGCTGTTCAATAATCTAGATGATAAGAAAAGAAAAATACTTTACATTTAAGAGAAAGTCCTTTTTCAGCTTAAAAGATGTAAATCAACCATCTACACTGACCAAGCTCATTGTATAATTAATCACCTTTAAAATTTACTTTCAGCAGCACTAATCTGTTTACGTTTTAAAATGAAAACATAATCTCTGTTGGCACTCCATCCCTTTAACTTAGTTTAGGCTTTCCTTTTCTTTTTAAAATTTATTTTATTTTTAATTTATGGAATAAAACCAGCATTTCAATGATATAATAAAAACAAAGATGTTTGCACATGACACTGCACATGTATTATATACAACTTACTATTCCTTTCAAATGTGTAGTAAAAATTATCACACAAATTTCTTTTTTTTCTTACCTCCTCCACCCCCATTCTAGAGAGGGCTACCATTAGACTCAAATATATGTGTGTGTGTGTGTGTGTGTGTATATACACATATACATATATAAAATCATTCTGTATGTACTTCTATTTATTAGTTCTTTCTCCAGATGCAGATAGTGTCTTGCTTCATGTGTCTTTTTCGCATAATGTGGGTATTTGTAACAGTCAAAAAGACTCTTTCACTCAAAGTTCTTAAAACAATGTTGATGTTACTTTATGCAATATTCTTCCTGTAAGTCTATCCATGTTTTTCTAAGATCATCAAGCTCATAATTTCTTTTACCATAGTCATATTCCATCATGGTGACATACCATGACTTGTTCACCCATTCCTCAATTGATGGGCATCCCTGCAATTTCCAGTTTTTTGTCACTACGAAAAGAGTTGCTATAAATATTTTAGAACATATAGGTTCTTTTCATTTTTCCCCAATAATCTTTGGAAACAAAGCTAGTCGTGATTGTGATGGGTCAAAAGGGAGGGATAGTTTAATAACTCTTTGGGCATAATTCCAGATTGCTCTCCAAAGTGGTCAGATCAGTTCAAAATTCTACCAACAATGAATTTAATGTCCTAATTTTTCCACATCCTCTCCAACATTTGTCACTTTCCTCTTTAATCATGTTAGCCAATATGATAGGTGTAAAATGGTATCTCCAGGTTGTTTTAATTTGCATTTCTCTAGTTCAGTGCTTCTTTAACTGTGAGTCATGCCCCATATGGAGTTGCATAACTGAATGTGGCGGTCTCAAAAAATTTGGTAACAGTGAAAGGTTCCTGAATGCATAATGACCAAAAGTCAATTCAAAATCAAATACATAATTAATCCGAGGTGTTTCTGACAGCACTTGCCCATGTTGTATTGTGCAACTTAACTGCAGCCTTTTTTCTGAATGCACAACAGGTTCGCTTTGCACTGTGCATGCCATTATGCCACTTAACAACAATGAATGCTGCCAGAAATGCATTGGCTCAGATTCAAGATTATTGTATGTTATAAATTGCAGTGTTTTTAGTGTACATACAAAATTATTAAATGAATTTTGACTTGGGATTAGGACAGAATATCCAACAATTTCTGATATGGCCCCAAACATACTTCTGCCATTTTATGCTATGTATTTATGCAAAGTAGTGTTCTCATCATTGGTCATTACAAAATCAAAATATTAATCAACTCTGAAGATTGTTGAAGGTATTCTATGCCCTGCCAAATCAAATATTCCACCCAGATTTAATTCTTCATGGAAAAATAAACAAGCACATCCATTTTGCTTTCATCTTTAATAAATGATAAAATAATACATATACCAAAGAATTGTTTTAAAATAAATTTTTTTATAATTTATTTTATAAAGAATAAAATTCTTTATAATTATATTATATAAATAATATAATAAAATATATATAATTCTATATAATTTATATAATATAAAAAATGTTTGCTTTGTATACCTATTTTATAAACCTACATACCTGGGGTTGTATAAAAATTTCTCAGGCGAAAAGAGGTCATGAATGGAAAAAGTTTAAGCCCTGCTCTAATCAGTAGTGATTTAGAGCCTTTTTTCATATTACTATAAATTGTTTAGATTTCTTTATCTAAAAACTGCCTGTTCATTTTGTCTGACCATTTATCAGTTGGGGAATATTAGAGATTTTACAAAGTTCTTTAAATATTTGAGGCATGAGACTTTTATCTGAGAAATTGTCTATAAATTTTCCCCAAAATTTTCTGCTTTCCTTCTCATCTTGTCTAATTAAAAAGATTCGGCTTTTTCAAGGATGTAGGTAGTAAGAGTATGCACTTAGGCTAAGTATTAGCACTGGGTGAGTAATGTCAGGTTAGAAGGATTTAAAAACATACGCAAAGATTTTCTTTCCTAACATTAAAGGGTCATGTAGAGTATAGAAAAGCAGTTATAGAGAGCTTTTTGCTGATTCAGTGGTAAGAAAAAGGCTGCCATTCATTCACTCATAAATATTGAATGAACAAATAAATAATTCATAAGTTAATGAATGAGGAGGGAAGTATAAAAGGTTGCTTCCTTGACTTTAGCATTAAAGGGATTTCTGGCTTAATGCTACAATAAATACTATATTTTACTTCTCTTATAACCAAGGAGACAATAACAAGTCAAGATATGAGTAGCTAGATATTCCAGAAAACCAACATTCACTTAGAAGATAGAAGGGTTTGAATCCTGCAAACTAGATTTAAATACTGGCTCCCTCACTTACTATGTGCCTATGGAGTATTGGACAAATTAATTGACTTTTCCACCTCTTAGTTTTCTTACCTAGTTAATGAAAACCATAGATTGGACGGCCTGCAAGGAATTTTTTACTTCTGTAATCCTATGATATTGATAGTTTCCTTGAGGGCAGGGACTTTTGGTAGCTATATAGCACAGTCTATTGAATACTGGACCATGTCAAAGAAGATTGGCCTTCGAATACTGTCTCAGTCATCTACTAGCTGAGCAAGACATTTAACTTCTATGCTTCAGTTTCTTAAATGAAGGCATCACACTCAGTGGCTCCTAAGGTCCCTTCTATCTCTAAATCTGTGGTCTAATGATGGATTTCCTTTTTATGTGCATCCTCAGAATCTAGCACTGTGTCTGGCATATGAATGTTTAATAAATGCCTAATGATTATTTTGACTGATACTACTCAATTTGAATAATTCTGCAGCTTCTTATACCCTGAAGGCAATAAGGTGGCATGATAAAGAGCACTGGATCAGGAGTTTAGCATTGTGCCCCCTGACATTTCTCAACTTCAGTACACTCATCCATAAAATAGGGATAATGATAAGACTTATTTCACAGGGTAATGTGAGGATGGGAAAAGGTCCTACAGGTGCAAAAATATTTATAGCAGCTGTTTTTGTGGTGGCCAAGAACCGGAAAATGAGGGGATAACCATCAGTTGGGGAATGGCTGAACAAGTTGTAGTATATGAATGCAATGGAACACTATTGTGCTATAAGAAATGATGAGCAGGTGGACTTAGAGAAAACCTGGGAAGAATTATATGAACTGATGCTAAGTGAAGTGAGGAGAACCAGGAGAACATTGTACATAGTAACAACTGTGTACAGTATACTGTATATACAGTTTACAGTATACAGTATATACAGTAATGCTATACAAGGACTGTTTTGATAGACTTAGCCCTTCTCAGCAATTCAAGTACCTAAAACATTTCCAAAGGACTCATGATGGAAAATGTCTTCCACCTCCAGAAAAAGAACTATAGAGTCCAAATGTAGTGTGAAGCAGACTCTTTTCTTTTTTGCTTAGTTTCTCCCATTCATTATAATTCTTTTATGCAACATAACTAATGTGAAAATGTCTTTAATAGGAATGTATGTGTAGAGCACATATCAGATTGCATGCCATCTTACAGAGGGAGGGGGAGAAAATTTAAAACTTATGGAAATGAATGTTGAAAACTGAAAATAAATAAATTAAATATTTTTTTAAAATCTTTTTTCTTTTCTTAGAAATTCAACCCTTAGAAAATTGACCTAAAATTGAGATTTGGAATCATTGCAAGTAACTCTAATTCTAAATGGCATCATGCAGCATGAATGAAAGTGATTACTGTGAGAAATTAGTAAAATCAGAATGTACTTCTGACCAAATGATGAAAAGTGATTTTGAAATTCTGGCCAAGAAAGAAAAGACTTTTTGGGGACAGGTGGTGTTTTAATTATTGCTTCCAGTTGAAGGTTGGGACTTTAGAAGCAAAAGGCATTTAGAAGCAATGCCTATCTGATAAAGAACATGGTCTGAGAACAGGACATGGATTTCTAGATTGGGGTTAAGAATGGGGAATTCTTATATGTGCAAAAATATTTATAGCAGCTCTTTTTGTGGTAGCAAAGAATTGGAAATAAAGGAGATGCCCATCTATTGGGGAATGGCTAAACAAGTTGTGGTATATGAATATAATGGAATCCTATTGTCCTATAAGAAATGGGGAAGATGCGGACTTCATAATAACCTGGAAAGACCTACATGATCTGATGCTGAGTGAGGGGAGTAGAACCAGGAGAACATTATACACAACCACAGTCATATTACTTCTGTGATGACTAACTTTGATAGACTTGGCACTCCTCAGCAATACAAGGTTCAAAGACCGCTCCAAAGGACTCATGATGCAAAGTGCTATCTACAACCAGAGAAAGAAGTATGGAGTCTGAATGCAGATTGAGGCAAACTATTTGCTCCCTTTTTTTCTCTTGTTTTTTTTTTTTGGTATTGTTTCTTCTTTCTCATGATTTATTCCAGTCTTTACAACTTGACTATGGGTAAATAAGTTTAATGCAAAGGTATATGTAGAACATATATCCGATTCCATATCATCTTGGGGGGGAGAGGGAAGGGAAGAAAATTTGGAACTCAAAAATGTGTGAAAATGAGTCTTGTAAACTAAAAATTAAAAATCTAATAAAAAAGAATGGGGGACTCTGAGGATTTGGGTATGCTTTGTAAGGACTATTAAAAGTCAATAAATTGACCACAAGGCATTTTTTAAATCACTTACCATATGTTAGATACTGATCCAGTTGCTGGGAATATATACACAAAAAAATGTGAAACTCTTCCCGCAAAGAGCTTATATTGGGGAGACAATGTATGCATATACATACATGCAATGGTGTAGGGTGTGTTCAGGGAGGACTGGGACCTCTAGTGTAATGACTACTGAGCCCTTTCCAGGGTTGCTCATCTACCTTTGGTGTCCACCTATCACCCAACTCAGCTGTGGCTCCAAGTTGTGGCATATGCAGTGGCCACACCCCGATAAAATGTTTAGGCAGACAGGCTGAACCAGGTTGAAGGTAACCAAGGGGTCTCAAACCCATTGGTGAGTTAGGGGGGTGTCCATCCCAAGCATGTGAAGACTTCCCCTGGTGGAATAGGTGGATGAGAACAATTTGTTCCAACAGCCATGATGGCAGCTGAAGCAGGTGCTGTGGAACATTTACAGCTTGGTTAGACATTGAAGATGCCAGGGTCATCCACTGCTTCTTGAGCCATCACAATTGTCTTGATTCTATTCTGCCACTGGACTGTGATGACTCTGGAGGAGAAAGTGAGGCTGACGACTTTGCGCAACTCTGCCTCATTTAAATCCAATTTATGCACAAATCAAAAGACATCATCCATACCATACATACATGCATTACACACGAATACACGCACATATACACATATACATATGTGCGCATGTATGCAATGCATAGGTGTGCAATGTAAATGTAGCATCCACACATAAAGTACAAAAATAGTGTTTGGAGTAGCTTTTTCTGAGCACTAGCATCTGGTGGAATCTGAAAGGGCTTCATGTTTAAGATGGAGGTTGACCTGAGTCCCAAGGAGTCAGATAGTGGATTTGAGGAAGCCTTCCGGGTATTGGAGACAATCAGTGCAAAGGCATAGAGACAGGGTATGGACTCTTGTATGTAGAACATTCAGTAAGTATATCAATATGACAAGACTGTAGAGTATATGAAAGGAGTAATGTAGGAGAAGACTAAAAGGGTTGGGAAGGTGACAGAGATGGAAGAAATTTCAATGCCAGAGAATGCAGTTTATATCTGATCCTACAGGCAATAGTGGAACATTGGAATTTATTGTATGTGAATGATGACTATAAATTGGAAATAGAGAAGGGAGAAACTGTCCCTATTCATTTGCTCAGCTAGATACATCAGGGAGTAGAAAGTTCATCACAGAAAGACCCACTAACTCATAGCAGAGAGGGACTCAGTAGAAGGGCAAATTATAAAATGCATGGCCTGAGAAGTCCATACACAACTACACAACATATAGGTAATAAATTAAGTTAATTAGAGATTTTAATATCAAAAGATATCTTTGACCTGATGGATATCACTGAGACTTGATGTGATGTGAATGATGACTGAAATGTGTCAATGGAAGAATATGACTTACTCAAGAGTATAGAAATATAAGAGCCACTTAATAATTCTCTGTTCATTGAAGTAGCTTCAAATACCAACAAGACATTCTGATGTAAAGAAATCTGTATGGTAAATTGGTAGAGATTACTTAAGTTAGGAAAAAAAGGAGAGAGAAATTGAAGTTAGATAAGGAAGTCTAGTGGGAATATGTGACACAACACTTAAGAAAGGTGGAGTAGATGAATGAAAACTTCAGGAAACAGATTAAAAACCTAGCATAAAGGGACTTAGACTGTCTGGGAAACTAAACTTCCCTGTCTGTCCAAAGTAGAATAGCTACTAGGTATAGAGATATACGTATATACATATGTATACATATATGCGCCACCATCTCCCATCCCCCGATCACTGCCTTGTCATGGTGGAGGGCTTGCATAGGTCGATGAAATTATAAAGGTGCAGGGTTACCCAAGATAGATTACAGTTTGGATAAAAAGTGATTCACTAGAGAAGGAAATGGGAAACCACTTGAGTATCTTTGCCAAGAAAAACCCACGGACAGTACTAAAATGATAAAAGAAATGGCATAGGTAGATAAACCTCTCCAGTTGGAAGGTGCCCAATATGCTGCTACTGGGGAACAGCAGAGGATAATTACAAGTAGCTCCAATACTAAGGAAATTGCTGGGCCTAATCCAGAAGGAAGCTTAGCTGCAGATATATCTGGTGACCAAAGGGAAATCTAATGCTATAAAGATCAATATTCCATAGGAACCTGGAATGTAAGCTCTATGAACCAAAGTAAGTTGGATGTGGTCAAACAGGAATCAGAAAGATTAAGCTTCAACATCTTGGGTGTTAATGAAGTTAAATGGATGGGAATAGATGAATAGATGCTCACTGCATATACTACTGTGGGCAAGAATCTCTTAGAAGAAATGGAATAGCCCTTGTAGTCAATAGGGTGAGAAAAGTAGTATTGAGGTATAATCTCATAAATGACTAAATGATATCTGTTTAATTCCAAGGCAAACCGTTCAATATCACGGTAATATAAATCTAAGCTCCAAAACTGGTACTAAAGAGACCAAAGTTGATCAGTTCTATGAAGACAGACAACATATTCTAGAAACAGTGCCAAAAAATAGATGTCACATTCATTATAAAGTATTGGAGTGCTGAAATAAGAAATCAAAAGACAATTGGAATAACAGGTAAGTTTGGCCTTGGAGTACAAAATGAAATGAGGCAGAGACTAATAGAATTTTGTCAAAATAACTTGCTGATCATAATAAACATTCTTTTTCAACAACCCCAAAAGGCAACTCTACACATGGTCCTCACCAGATGGTCAGTATAGAAATCAGATCAATTATATACTTTGTACCCAAAGATGAAGCTTTACGCAGTCAGTTAAAAGAAGACCTGGAGCTGACTGTGGCTCAGATCATGAGCTTTTTATTGCAAAATTCAGACTTAAATTGACGAAAGCAGGGAAAACCATCAGACCATATAGATTTGACTTAAATAACATCATTTATGAGTATGAAGTGGATGTGATGAACAGATTTTATATACCAGCAAGGTTATGCTTAACATTCTGAAAGCTAAGCTTCAGCAATATGTGAACTGAGAATTACCAGGAAAGCAAGCTGGTTTTTGAAGAGGCAGAGGAACTAGAAACCAAATAGTAAATATTCACTGAATATTGTAAAAACAAGGGAGTTCCAGAAAAACCTCTACCTCAGAGTTGTTTTAATTTTCATTTCTCTAATCAATAGTAATTTAGAGCATTTTTATATGGCTATAAACGGTTTTGGTTATTTCATCATAAAACTGCTTGTTCATATTGTTTGACCATTTATCAATTGGAGGATGTCTTTTATTTTTATAAATTTGACTCAATTCTTTATTTATTTGAGAAATGAGATCTTTGTCCGATAAACTTACTATAAATATTTTTACAGTTATGGTTACTAAATGTCTATTTCCCTTCCTCTTATTTTCCTGTTGATCTACCCTCTCCTTTTACCCTGTCTATCCTCAAAATGTTTTGCTTCTGACTACTGCTGCCCCCAATCTACTCTCCCTTCTAATCAGTCTCAACCCTTATTCTTATCCTTTTCCCCTCCTACTTTCCTATAGGGTAAGATAGATTTCTGTACCCAACTGTGTGTGTAATTTTTCTTTCTTGGGGCCAATTCCAATGAGAATAAGGTTCAACACTCCCCATTACCTCCCCCATCTTTCCCTCCATTGTAAAAGTTCTTTTGTGCCTCTTTTATTTGAGATAATTTACCCCATTCTACTTCTCCTTTTCTTCCTCTCCCAGAGCACTCTTCTTTACCACTTCTTTTTTTCAGTTTTTGTTGTTTTTTTATTGAAATGGATAAAATCCAGGGGAAGAAAAATTCTCTCACTCTATGCTGACTCAAAATAATTATCTAGGTGGTGAGATCAGGGTATGGGTGGGGAGCAATGAGTCTCTGGGAAGGAATAGGTAAGGGCACGCTCTCAGGTCAGGACTCCCCAAGATCCTTGGGTGATGAAAATGTCCTCAGAAAAAAGGGTGCATGAGAAGGGTCAACTTGGAAAGAGGGGGACCCTGTTGACTTTCACAAGTAACTGGAAACATACCACCATTCCAAACATAAAGACAAGGGAGCCATACACCCTCCTGGGGACATAAACTGGAAGGGACCTTTTGAGGTCTGCTGTAATCCATTCTGCAGATGAGTAAACTGAGGCTTCAGAGGTACAGTAACTCAAAGGTCCTATGCATTAGGTGGGATTCTGAAACCATGCCCTTTGACTTTCAATGACCTAACCTCCCACCCCCTTCCAGTCTTATTCAGTGCGTCATTGAAGATCTTCCATACTCCCAGCTCTCCCTTGGCCTCACTTTGTGGCTTCCTTCAAGACCCAGCTAAGACTTTGCTTACTACAAGAAGCCCTTTTTTAGTCTTTGTTTCTAGTACCTTCCCTCGGCTGACCATTCCCTACTTATCCTCTTTAATGTTTGTACCTAGTGGTTTCCTCATTGTCTCCCCAATTAGACTGTGAGGGCAGCTCTATTTTTTTTCCTTTCTCTGTATCCTTAGCTGTTAGGAGCATAGGGCCTGGCACATGTTTTTCAGTCATGTCCAACTCTCCATGACCCCCATTTGGGTTTTCCAGACAGAGATACTAGAGTTGTTTGCCATTTCCTTCTCCAGCTCATTTGACAGATGAGGAAACTGAGGCAAATAGGGTTAAGTGACTTGCTCAGGGTCAAACAGCCAGTATGTGTTTGAGGCTGGATTTGAACTCAGAAAGATGAGTCTTTCTGACCACAGGCCTGTCACTCTATCTACTGGGCTACCTAACTGGCACATAGTAGATGCTTAATAAATGATTGCCTCAAAAAAAAAAAAGAAAAAAAAGCTAAGCAATGAATGCTGGACTTCTTTAATGTTTCCTGACTGTTTGTCTCCAACGGTCTGTGGAGAGCCTGTTGGACTAAACCCTCCTGAAATACCCCACCATTTTAGGACTACTTACAGTTCCCATTAGAGGGTCAAGGTAGGAGATTGTGATGATGGGGCTGCCTACAGCTGAGCAGGTCCTTTGAAGTTTGTAGTGAGGGCTTTTTTGCAGGTTGAGAGGTTCCATGTTACCTACAGACATTACGGATTTGTTTTTTATTTTTTTCCTGAGCATCATTTCATGTAATTTTGCCATTTTAGAAGTGGAAAGGGGACCATGGACACCATCTAGTCCAATCCCTTTACACATGAGGAAACCAGAGTCTTTGAGAGAGCAGGGACTGACTTTGCCCAAGGTAACACATGCTGCAATGTTTGGATTAAGACGGGGCACTGGCTCCAAAATCCAATATTCCTTCCACTGCAGCACCAAGGAGAGAGGCAGATTTCCCAGCATTCTATGAAAATCAAGTCCTTTCTTACTTGGTCAGGGGGAGGGTTTGGTTGGTCATCTAAGTCATTTTGGGGGTAGACCCCATTATTTTTGAATTTTCATTCTCCTAAATCATAGCATGGCAGGATGTCTGAGATCACAATGAGCAAGATTCAAAACAGATCCTTGTCTCCCACCCAAACCAGACAGACCTTTTCCTTCCATTATAAATTACTTGAGGATCATCTAACTATACCCCATAAATTACAGAGAAATCTCCTGGCTCAGAGAGAAGGAATCTTAGAAGGTTCAGCAGGGAGAAGAAAAGAACCTTAGTTCTCCTTTCCTTCTTCTATGACACCTGGAATTTCCATGAGCCCCAATCCTTGTAATCCAGGCAATCAGCTGTCTTGCTAAAATTGAGTTTCCAGATGCTGCTGGGGTCTTTGTAATTCCTGCAGTCCACAGGGCTGAACCCTAGGCCCCTAACCCCAAAACTCTGACCTGACAGGGAGGCTGGAGACTGGCCCACGTAGGGCTCCATGCCAGGAGCAGGAAGGGGACTGACGGAAGAACCAGATCCACCCAGCTGGGACCCCATGGGTGAGAAGTAGGGGCTGCAATCTAGACCCTCAACAAAGGAACTGGAACTCTCACAAGGTGAGAAAGAGGCACTGAAGGCTGGTGGGGCTGGAGTATAGGTCAGGACATAAGAAGAGGAGGCAGCAACAGAAGCTTCAGGCCCAAGTTGGGTGTAGATGGATGACACCCCACCCCCTCCGCAGTCCCCATTGCTGCCAAGGGGTCCGGCAGTGGAGAGAAGTCAGGGCTCCAAATGGATACTGATACTGGAGGAGGAGTGGCTGAGGGAGCTGGCGCTGGGCTGTAAGGGCCTGGTGGTTCTGGCCCAGGCTCTGCTCCATCTCTGGAGATGCCCTTCTTCTTGACCTGTTGGGCCTTTGATATTCCCCCACCTGCTGGCTGCTGCTGCTGCTGTTGCTGTTGGTGACATTTTGCACAGCAGTTCTTGAACCACACCTGGACTTGGGATTCTGGGAGGTTGACTTTGTGGCCACATCCTCTTGCATGAAGATATCAGGGTATTGGGTCTTGGCAAAAAGGCCTTCCAGGATGTCAAATTGGGCCCGGGTAAATGTGGTCCGATCTCTGCATTGCTTCCTTGGTGTGCCTGAGTAACCAGCAGTGGTGCCTCCATGTAGAATCTCCAAGGCAGGTGCCACCAAGGCCAGTGCATTGACTGAGTAATGGGGTGGGGTGACTTGAGGTAAGAGGACATCATGCTCCCAGGACCAGGGATACAGGGGTCCAGGCTCTGGTGTCCTTGGTTTCTCATTCTTCTTGGAACCCAGTACAATAGGTGCTTAATAAATGCATGTCAACTCGCCTCTCTGTTATTGTATATCTCTTTTTGGGTATTTGTCTCTAAATTTTTAGATGTCAGGATCTCAGCTCTAGAGATTTGATCGAGGTTTCTGTACTTCTCTGCATCCAGTCGCACCCCTTCTAGTCCAGTGTCAACACAGCTGCCAAATTGAAATACCTTAAATTGAAGGTCTCGCCTCCTCTTCCCTAGAAGCTCCAGGCTGATTAATAATAACTAGTAATCACAGAGTCCATTAAACATTTGCAAAGCGCTTCATATAATCTTGTTTGATCCTTAATACAACTTGGAGAGACCGGCACTCTGATTATCTACACCTCTTGGGATTCCTTTCTTTCTTAACCACTCCTTAATGGTATTTATTTAGATAGCTTCCCATCATAGGAAACTCACACCCATGACCTCTATCTATGTATACACCTTTTAACTGCCTTAATAATGAGAAAGTTCTTAGGAGTTACAGGTATCATCTTTTCATTTAGGAATGTAAACAGTTTAACTTTATTGAATCACTTATGATTTCTCTTTCCTTTTTTATGCTTCCCTTGAGTCTTGATTTTGAAAAATAAAATTTTCTATTCAGCTCTGTTTTTCTCACAAGGAATGCTTGGAACTCCTCTATTTCATTAAAGGTTCATTCCTGCCCCACAGACTCCAAGGATTATGCTCAGTTTTGCTGGGTATATAATTTTTGGTTGTCAGCCTAGCACCTTTGTTTTGGGAATATAAAATTTCTAAGCCCTCTGATTCTTTAATGTAGAAGCTGCTAAATACTGTGTGAATCTGACTGTGGTTCAACAAAATTTGAATGTTTTCTTTCTTGTTGCTTGAAGTGTTTTCTCTTTGACCTGGGTACTCTGGAATTAATATAACATTCCTGGGCATATTCATTTTGGAGTCTCTTTAAGGAGGTGATTGTTGGATTGCTTCAATTTCTATTTCACCCTCTTTTTCAGGGCAGTTTTCCTTGATAATTTCTTGTTCAATGATGTGTAGGCTCTTTTTTGATATGACTTTTAGGTAGTACGGTAATTCTTAAATTGTATCTACTCAATGAATTGTCCTGGTCAGTTGTTTGTCCAATGAAGCATTTTAAATTTTCTTCTTTTTTAATTCTTTTGATTTTGTTTTATAATTTATTGTCTCATGGAGTCATTAGCTTCTGATTGCTCAATTCTGTTTTTTAGAGAATTATTTTCTTCAGTGAGCTTTTGTACCTTTTTTTTTCATTTGGCCAATTGTACTTTTTAAGATCTCTTCAGTGAATTTTTGTATATCACGTTCTCTTTTTCACATTCTACTTTTTGAGGATTTTTCCTTAGTGGATTTTTGTGCTTCTTTTATCATTTTGCCTATTCAGGTTCTTAAGGTATATTTTTTGTACCTCCTTTACCAAGCTACTCATTTTTCATGATTTTCTTATATCATTCTCATTTCTTTTCATGATTTTCCCTCAAAATGTTTTATTTGATTTTTAAAATCCTTTTGAGCTCTCCCAGGAATTCTTTTTGGCCCTGAGACCAATTCACATTTTTCATTGAGGCTTTGGGTGTAGCAGTTTTTATTTTGTTATCTTATGAGTTTGTTTTGATCTTCTTTGTCACCATAGTAAATTTCTTTATTTAGATTTTTGTTGTTGTTTTAGTTATTTTTCTCATTTTCCAGCCTATTTCTTGACTTTTAAGTCTATGATCAAGTTGGGCTCTGCTCTGGGGGGGGGGGGGGGAGTGGGCAACTGTCCTAAGCTTTAAGCTTTTGTAAATGCTGCTTTCAGAGCTAATTTTGAGGGTCTATAAGTTTTCAGTTCTTCTAAGGTGGTATGATCTAATAAGAGGTATGGTCACTGCTCTCCTACTCTGTGCTCTGGTCTGTGAGTGACTACTAGCACTTGTTTCTACCTTAGAACTAAAACCAGAGTCCCCATTCCCATAAGGCTACAAGGTCTGGTGTACAAGTGCTTCTCCTAGCCCTGAGATAGTGACCCAGGACTGCAACCTGAATCCCAATGTGGGCAATGCAATTGAGTCCTGCCCTCAGTGCCAGCAAAAGGACAGTTGTAATCTTCTTTTGACAGTTCACCTACCCCCTTACCATCTGTGGTGTGAGAGGTCTGGAAGTTGCCACTGCTACCACTGGTGCAAGTCCCCTCTAAGGCCTGCTGCTGATTTGCTAGGGCCTGACCTATGCTAGTACAGCCTGTGTTGAACTGAACTCCACTCTCACCCTAGTGTGACAGACCTTTCATGTTGATCATATAAGTTGTCTTGGGCTGGCCATTTTTTTTTCACCCTATCCTCTTATGGGTTCCACTGCATCAGAATTCATGTTGAGGAGTTATTTAAAATTGTTTGGAGGGAAATTTAGGAGAACTCAGGTGAGTCCCTGCCTTTTCTCTACCATCTCACCTCCACCATTAAGAAGATTTTTTTTTGTTTGTTTTATTTTTATTTTTTCCCGTGGCAAAGTATGTAGAGTGATGATCATGGAATCTGGAAGCCATAAATGTAAATCTCACCTTAGATATTACCTCTATGACTCTATTCTCTGCTTAGACACCCCTGAAGTTATTAATGGCCTTCAACAATATTTTTAGTGCCTACTATATACAAAGCAATGTGATAAGTATTGAAGATACAAATACAAATATCAAATATTCTCTCCTCAAAGAGTTTGAATTTTACTGGAGTGTCACAACATGCAGTTGTGTAAGCAAAAACAAAACTATATGCAAGGTAATACAAAGTTGTTTCAAGAAGAAAAAACACAATTTATTTGGATGTATTATATCAAGGAACAACTAGTGTATGGATCTCTACCAAATTGAGCTTTGAAGGAAGACAGTGGAAGGTGGGAAGGAAATAGAATCCAGGCATGGGGGATAGCTAGTACAAAGGCACTGTCTTAATATAATTGAATAAAGGTAAACTGAGGTACAGAACTCTGAGATTTATCGATTTGTTAGCAGAGTACAAATGGCTAATATAGTGGGTCAAATGGTGACCTCAATGATTCCGAGAAGGAGGCGTGGCTCCTTTCTTATAAGCATAGAACAAAGAATAGAACTGGATAGGTGAAGAGAATAATACAATTGATTATGGGGTTGACAGCATTGTGGAATAAGCACACTATGACTGGTTACATTTAGAAGACAATGGGCTAACAATCATATGGGGCTATCAATGCCCTTTCTGTTTTATAGGAATGCTTGATTGATTTATGGAACCCTGCTGCATCCTGAGGCTACTGATAGTGGACCAGGGATGGTAGACTTCGTGGCTCCTAGGAGGGAGATAAGACTTTCCTTAAATGTTCAAGGACAGCTAAGGATGGACAATATATCATGTGGAAATGTATCAGGTCTGTTTGTAGTCCTTCAAAGATAGTAAAAAGATGTCACGGGATTTTTCAGGAGTTGAAGTTCAGAGGGATAACAAGTTTTCTTTTAACTAACTCAAAGGGAAAGCTAAACTACTGTGACTAAGAAATGTTCATTCTTTGGGTTAGAGATAGTAGACTAGACTTCTTAGTGTCTACCCACATCCCTCAAGGTAACAGCTTTTCTTGAAGCCAGAATAATACAGTGATTTGTAGGGGAAATGAATTTTTAAACTTAACTCATTATAAGCCTGCTAAATTTCTGAACTAAGTTCAGAGACAAAAAAAAATCATGACTTAAGGAGTTGTGGGACAAAATCAATTAATTGTGTATAGGATCAATTATAAAATGACACAGAATCAATTTAATTCCTTCAGTACAGTGGCAAGAATGTCATATCTGGAGGATAGTTTTGGAGGGATGTTGGTAGTATGGGTAGAACTGAACTGGAATAGATAATCCATGAGAAGAAATTGTAGGAAATAAATCAATAGAGATAGGTAAAAAATAGACATAATAAGATTGAAGGCTTGAAATAGGAGGCCAAATACATACATATATACATGTGTGTATGAGTGTGTGTGTGTGTGTGTGTGTGTGTGTGTGTGTGTATACCAGAGGCAATAAGACACTGACATTTTAGAGTAGGGGAGTAATATTGTCAGACCTTTGTCTTCAGACTTCACATAAAACATTTGGGGTGGGGGTGATAATTCTTTAAGGTACATTTGTAAATTTTTTGTTTTTTGGTAGCTAGGGGTATTTTGAGATTGAAATGAGATAATAAAAATAAAGCACCTTGCAAAATAATTATATAAAGGAGGTCAGTTATTATTATTGTTATTATTGTGATTATCATTATTATTGCCTATAGCCACCAGCCTGCAGTCTTATGGTGCGTTCATTCCCTGAGCTTTGTACTGTACTCTTGCTGGGCTGAAGCAATGTTTATTGAGAAGTATATGAATGTGCAAATAGATGTTTAACAGCTTCCTGGAGGCAGGGGAGGGAAATGTATAAACACATTTAATTTTAAGCTACAATATTAACATTTTTTATAGTCTAAATAATAACAAAAAAAATCCTTCACTGATTTGTAGAGATCACCAATTTCTGACTTGTAAATATGCAGAAAATTTAATAATTGGCTACACTTAGCTGGATAGAGCTACTCCCAGTATACCCCTGTTTATACTTATCTATCTTGGTGTCTTATCAACTTGCTAAACTCTTCTTTGTGAAAAAGGGGACTGTGTCTCATTTTAACCTTTTTAATCTCCTCACAATTTGTGTATCATGTAATGAAAAATTTTCTGGCCGTCAGAATGAGGCAAAAATTAAATGAGCTTCTATAGGAAATAGTTAAGTGCTTCTTTGGACAGTAGATGGTCACTTATTGGGCCTTTTGTAGAAGGGATTTTTGTTCAAACATGGATTGAATCAATTATGTTGGATGTCTCTTCCAACTCCCATGCTCCTGTACTTGTTGACTCATCCCTGTCTTTTAACCCAATATGTACATTCAGTTGCCAAGGTGTAGTCAATATGCATCCATGGTATTTTTTAGAATGCATGTGTTCATTTATATAGCCACTACTGTGGTTAAGGCCCTCTTTAGTTTTTGCCTGGATTATTACAGTACCATCCTAATAGGTTTCTCTGTTTCCAGTAAACATTTTCCAATTCATGCTCCTCATAGCTGCTAAAATAATCTTCTCAAGATTCAAGTGCATCAATTCTGCATTCCAAAATATTCAGTACCTCCCTGTTGCTGCAAGAACAAACTATAAATTCCACAGTCTAGTATTATGGACCGCTAAAATTTGGGTTCTACCTACCTTGGGTCTTATTTCATATTATTCCTTTCACATATTCAGAGTTCCAACCATATTGGACTACTAGGTGTTCTGCAAACTGGGCACTCCATTTCCTACCCCTATGCATTTATAGAAAGTATTCTTTATACCTGGAATGTATTCCTACAGTAGTTAATTGTCTCTCCTTATTCAAATAATCTCATATTTATTTATCTGTGTTCTTGTTGTCACTGTCTGACTCTTTGAAAAAGGCCTCGTTATTTTAACAACATAAATTTGAAGTATAATATACTTAATTATATTATAAAATAATGTCATTATACTATTAATAACAAATCTAGAAGCAGGGGGATTTTTGACTGTTGGATTTGGAGTAAGGACTACCTGGGTTCTAATATGACCTCAGGTTCTTACTAGCTATGTAATCCTAAGAATGTCAAATAATCTCTGAATTTCAGTTTCCTCATAAAGAAATGAATCCTAAATAAATCAAATAATATTCATTAATCTCTTGCTATGAACCTGCCACTGTGTTAATGTGTCAGTGAGGCAAAATGGGCTCCTTAGCACTTGAGGAGTTTGACTTTTGTTTATTTCGACTGAAAGTACTTTCAGCTGTTAAGTGCTAAGCCCCAGGCCCAAAGCCCTATCGGGCGTGAAACCTGTGTGGGTGTAGATTAATGACTTAAGAGGGGCCAACTTGGGAACCAATGGTCTCTGGTCCTTGAGAACGCCAGAAGCTCGGCTGCGAGGAGAGGCGAGCTAAGGGACAACTACATCTGAAGCTGAAAAAAAGCCAAAGCCGAAGCAGGAGCTGCAGAAGCAGAGCCGACCCGTGTGTAGACCCAGGAGTGCGAGCAAGGACTTGAGGCCAGTAAATATGATTTGGTTAAATACTATCTTGTTTTTCTGTGGCCTCCTGGTTACTCTTGTGAGGCGGGCTTACTGGGCCTGGAAGCTTATGATCATGATAA
>CM053627.1:165713786-165737510 GCA_028646595.1 Phalanger gymnotis
CCTGAGACCAGTTCACGTTTTTCTTGGAGGTTTTTCTTGTACTTCTTGTACTTCTCTAACTCTCACGTTCATGTTTTTCTTGGAGGTTTTTGCTGTAGGCTCTTTGACTTTGTCGACTTCTCCTGGCTGTAAGTTTTGGTTTTCTTTGTCACCAAAGAAGGATTCCAGAGTCTGAGACTGAATCTGGGTGCGTTTTCACTTCCTGGCCATGTTCCCAGCCAACTTACTTGACCCTTGAGTTTTTCAGTGGGGTATAACTGCTTGTAAAGAGTTCTATGTTCCAAGCTTGGGGGGTTGTGCCACACCGGCACTCCTCCTTCCCCAAGAACCCCCAACCTGGACTGGACTTATATGTTCAGCAGGCTCTTCACTTCTGCTCTGATCTGCCACTTAATTCCTCCCACCCTGTGGGCCTGGGGCCAGAAGCAACTGCAGCTGTAGTTCTGTAGCTGCCCCACCTCTGCTGCCCCTGCGGCCATGGCCGAACCGCAAACTCTCTGTCCCCTGCAGCTTTTCCCACTAACCTACTCTGTTGTCCTTGGTGTTTGTGGGTTGAGAAGTCTGGTAACTGCCACAGTTCACTGATTCAGGGGACTAGGGCACGCTCCACCCAGCTCCCTGTTTGTTCGGTGCACGCCACCCACACTGGGCTCCACTCCACTCAGCTTCGCTCCCCTGCTCCCAGCTCCATGTGGGATAGACCTTACCCAGAGACCATCCAGGCTGTCTTGGGCTAGAGTCCTGCTTCCCTAAGCTATTTTATGGGTTCTGCAGTTCTAGAATTGGTTCAGAGTCATTTTTATAGGTTTTTTGGAGGGACTTGGTGGAGAGTTCATGCTAGTCTCTGCTTTCCAGCCGCCATCTTGGCTCTGCCCCCCCATTCTAATTTTTAAGGAATTCTTTTCTACAGTTGTCTTTTGTACCTCCTTTTTCATTTGACCAATTCTACTTTTAAAGAAGTTGTTTGCAAAATTGTTTTCTTCAGTCAATTTTTGTCATTTCTTTTCCAAGCTGCTGACTGTCTCTTGAATTCCTCTTATTTCTTTTCCCAATTTATCTTCTGCCTCTCTTATTTGACTTATAAAATCCTTCTTGACATCTTACAAGAAGGCTTTTTGGGCTTGAGGCCAATTCATATTCCCCTTTGAGGTTTTATATGTAGGTTTATTGACAATGTTCTCCTCGTCTGAGTTTGTGTTTTGATCTTTCCTGTCTCCGTATAAATAGTCTGTGGTCAGTGTTCATTTTTGTTTTTTTGCTCATGATGTTTACCTGTTTCCTCACTTTTAAAGTTGAATTTTCCTGCTGAAGATCAGGGAACACTGCCCCAAGCTTCTTGTGCTCAGGGCCAGTGCCCTGGTCACTGATTTTATGTGTTGGGACCTTAGGTGCTGGCCTCTGGGTGCTGTAGGGGTCTGGCAGCTTACGTTGTACTGATCTGTGGTCCTAGTGGTGGTGTCTGTTGTTTGTTGAGCCCAGGTGGGGTTTTACTGCATTTTCCTAAGACTGCACTGAAACACGTGGAGGTCCGGCCATAAAAGTTGCCTACCTGTCAATCACTGCACTGAAGCACAGGGAAGTCCAGACACTGGAGGATACCTGATAGTCCAGAGCTGCACTGAAGCAAGGTGATAGTTCTCTGAGCTTGAGTCTACTGGTTCCTCTGTCTATGCTAAGACATGTGGGGGCCCTCATGTTGGCATTTGCTTGCTCCACTGCACTGGTCCTCAAAACCAGTTTGCTGAGGTGGGGCTTGCTGCTGGCTTGCTGGGACACTTTCTGTTCTGGAATATACTCCCTTGTACCTGAGTGAGATGGACCTTTCTTGTCAGTCCTCCAAATTTCCTGGACTAAAAGACTGCTCTACTCCATCTTTCCACTGGTTCTGTTGTTCCAGGATTTGTTCTGGGGTCTATTTTATAATTATTTGGTTGTTTGGAAGTGAATACAGGTCAGGGACAGTGAATTATTGCTTACTCTGCCATCTTGTCTCCTGGAAGTCTATAGGAAGCTTTTCTTAATCTTCCCAGATTTTAGTGCCTTTCCTCCCAAACTATCCTATTTTTAACTACATTGTATACAGTTCTACTTATTTACTTTATATTGATGCTATATGTGTTTTATATGCATCTGTTATCTCCTCAATTGGAATGTAATCTCCTTGGAAGTAGAGATTAGTTTATTCCTTGTATTTATACCCAGTGCTTAGTACAGAGCCTAGTACATAGTAGATGCTTAATAAATACATGATTGGTTAATTAATTTGATTCCCTAGCAGTACCCATAAGTATCTCAGGTCTTTTGCTACTTAGCCCTCCTCCTTGAATAAATTGAGAGAGAATTTTGTTATGCTCCTTGACCTTGATACTAAAATTGTTAGTTCAGCTTTCTTTCTAGGGGTAGTGTTGTGACTTGGGGCGGGGGGATGTTGGTTTAGATTATCATATGTTTATATTTTTGATGAGGCACAAGGTCAAAGTATCTCTAATACACGTGCACACACACACACACACACACATACACATACACACTGTAGTTCACGAGAATCTTTGCTTTAGTGTCATATGTCTTTCACCAGAAATAGACCACAGAGATCATGGAGTCCAATGATTTTATTCTACCATTATGGAAACTACAACCCCAAGTGGCTAATTGACTTGCCCATGGTGATAAGAGGCAGAACCAGGATTTGGACCAAATTTTTCTGACTCAATTCAGTTAGCTTTACAGTATAACATGTTGCCTTAGGCAACTGCAGTGAAGTGTGAAAAGCATGGGATTCAAATTAAGACCTCTGGCTAAATTTTTTGCTTTCTCATTTACTTGACTGCAACTGGTAAAATTACCTCATTTGTCTAAGTCTCAGTTTCTTCATCTGTCAGTTGGAGATAATAATGCTTGACATGGATTATTTCATGGGAATGCAACAAGAGGAATAAATGGGCATAAAAGTACTTAAAACCCAAAGCTCAATTTAATGCCCGATATTATTAATTCCAGATATAAAGTCAGTACCACTACTTTCTCATCTTTCTTTGACTCTTAAATGAACACATATTCATATCAAAACAGATTTTGAACAAAACTAATAACCAAGGTTTTCTTTTAAATACTCCAACATAATCATATATACCAAGGAACCTCTTTCTCCACAGTAGAGTTGCATTAGCAGGAGCATCTAGATGTATGTGGAGGGGGAGAGGGAATGATGAAGTTCACAGTACAGCCAAATGGAAAATCATGAGATAACTTCCTTGGGCCCTTCCATAAAGGGCATATCTGGGAGAATCTCTCTACTACCTTTCAACCTCTCCAATAAGAGGAAGGGAAGGGTAGTAGATAAAGTACAATGGGAAATAATGGCTTTTCTCAAGAATTCCTCACTTGAAGGTTTTTTAGCTTCTACATGAATCAGAATTTATATTAAAAATGTTATGATTTTGTTACAATTGATATATTTAAACAAAATGTAGACTCTCATAACAAATTTGAGAAGCTTTATTATTATTAATAAAAAGTATCTTTGGATAACAAGGGAGAGGAGAGACCTATTTAAAAACAGAATTTCTCTAAATCCTTGTAGATGAAGTCCAAGATCAGGCCACTCAACCAAGTTCAAATATTATTACACTAACTGTATTAGAGAAATGTCTCAGGATCTGATAACACTTACAAAACTTTTCCTAAGATTCTATTTCTTTCAGTTTAAAATGGCCTTAAGCATTTTTGTAACATATGGCCAACTCCTCAATTGAAAAGATTTGGGGATTTTTTTTGGTTTGTTTTCTTTTGTAAATGTGAGGAAAGCAACCTATCAGCAATATTGCAGTTTTCTAAAGAGAACACTAGGAAGTGGATAAACCTTGGTCAGATTTGGGTCTGCCTCCACCTCACCGCCCCTTATCACGGACCTCCTTTTCCAGATTCCTAAGTAGTGT
This sequence comes from Phalanger gymnotis, assembly GCA_028646595.1. Lineage (NCBI taxonomy): Eukaryota > Metazoa > Chordata > Mammalia > Diprotodontia > Phalangeridae > Phalanger > Phalanger gymnotis. The sequence goes on from CM053627.1 coordinate 165,717,725, forward strand.
TGGGCTCAAACAATGTGTCACTTTGACCTTTGAAGTGTTCTTTTAAAGTTTTTTGAAGGGGAATGTTGAGAGAACTCAGCTCAGTGCATTCTCTACCCTGCAATCTTGGCTCCCCTTCCAGAAGTTTATGTTCTTTCCTTAGTTCAACAACTTTTGAAACTTTCAGGAATTTCTGACTAAGGCAGTAGAAGTGAGGACAGGGAGAGGAAATTCACTTTTAAACTACAAGGCCCAGCATTAATTAGTTCAACAGCTTCCTCCATCACATTCCCATCCAAACCCTCCCCATCCCAACCAGGAGCTTTTTCTCCCACAGCACCCAAATACATAATCGCTTTGATGAATTCCAATTCACGGGAGGATATTACAAGCATCAGGTATAAAGTGGCAAAATTATCAATACAAGAATGAAGAAAAAGATGAAGATGTTGAGTAGAAACTGTAGTGAGTAGAGAAGAGAATACATCTCTGGGAGTAGTGTTTGAGAGGCCAGTTTGAGTCTGATTATGGACACTCTTTACCAGACAAAGAGGATGGGAGTTCAGAAAACCGCAGAATCTCAGAATTGGAAAAGACCTCAGCTATCATCTGTTACTATCTGAATCTCACTTGTGGCACTCATTCCATTGTTGAAGAGTTCCAATTGTTAAGATCAACTTTTTCTCATGGAAAATTGAAATTACGTTCTTGAAAACATCTAACCTTTGCTCCTAGTTTTGCTCTCTCTGGCAAAGCAAGATTATTCTATCCTTTCTTATACAACTCATTAAGTATTTGAAGCAAGTAGTCATGTTATCTCTCTGCATCTTTTCTCTAAGCTAAACATTCCCCACCACATTTCATAATTCCAAGGGTATTCACTATCATGGATGCTACCTTTACTAAAATATGGCACCATATATTAAGCTGAATAATCTAAATGTGATCTGACCAGGACACTATAAAGTGAAGCTATTAATATTATTATTAATTGGAAAACTATGAATGGCACTTATTTCTTTGCTTGTGTTTTTATTGAGAGGTGAAAATGCACAATTGGTGAGAAATTCTGGTTAGTTGTGATTTTTTTAAAAATAGAAGCAGCAGGCTCAGCTGTTGCAAATGAAGTCCTTTTTAAAAAAAAAAAAAGCAGTAGCCTTAGTGCTCTTGCTTCCATCATTTGTATGATTATGATTAGCTGTTTCTGCCAGTTAAAGACTCTGACAACTGCTGAGAGATTTTTCCCTATAATCATGAAAATGTAGTTTGATATTTCCCCATGCTACCTTTAACCTTAATATTACAATTAATCTATGTTTTCAGCAATATGTGTTTCTTAGACCCATTCACATTCACATTGGGAATTCAAAATGTGCAAATCTTTTTTCCATGTCTTTCCATATTATACAATTCTTCGGAGGCTATCCTCTGTGTCTCTTAATAGTCTATGCTTTTGCGTGGATAAATTTATCATTTCAATTTCTTTCCTGTACTGAGAGGCCTTCTGGGACATAGAATGCCAGAAGTAAGGAAAGAGTTACTGAAAACAGTAATAGGGCCTCAAGGATAATTTTAGCTAAATCCATAATTTTGCCTTAACAAGCCCATGATAATTATCCTTTAGAGTGAAATTTATTGTATTTATATGAATTATTGGCATCTTCTCGAGTCATCTATCTTTCAGAACAACTGAAGAAATAATAGATATGAGAAAAGTACATTTGTTAGCCTATTGTTGCTTATATGACTGTGTCATAGTATCAACTGCCCACTTCTCTTCTCTAAGATATTTTTATTTGATCATTTGACTCCCTGTCATTAACCTTACCCATCACATTTTTTGTTGTTGCCATTCTTTCAGTAGTCTTCAGCAAGAGAAACTTCTATGTTAGGTGTATGTCCTCTCTTGATGTTTTGAGGTGATGGAGAGCTGGGTTTCAACAGGCTGCCTCACTAAGCTACTGGCTAGAAGTAACTGTGGTCTGTCTTTTTGTTGTTATTGTTGCTATTTGTTTGTTTTTAGCACAACTAGCTAAAGGTCAAAGAGTGGTGTAAAAATAGGTAGAAGTAAGAACTGAAGCAAGAGATGGAAATCCCAAGTTCAAAAAAAAAAATGCTGTGTCCTAAATGTCAATGTAGGAAGTTTCATACATTCTGTATTCAAACACCTTTTAAAAATTCTCTCCCATTTATTTAGAACTTTAAAGTTGCAAAGCACTTTACAAACATTATCTAATTTAATCTCACAACCCTGAGAGGAAGGGGTTATTGTCATCCCCATTTTACAGGTGAGGAATTGAAGCAGTCAGCAGTTAATGACTTGTCCAGGGTTGTACAGTTAGTAAATGTCTACAGCCAAATTTGAACTCTGAGTGCAGTATTCTATCGACTGAGCCACCTACTTGCCTTTGAGATATCATTAATTCAAGTGAAGCTCTAAAGCTCAAATAATAGAAAATATAAAAAGAAAAAAAACTGGCCTTCTGGTCCAGCTCCTACCTGATGCATGAATCCCTCAAATATAACATCCCTATTAAGTGGATTTCCTTCTTCCTTTGTCTATTTAACCATCTCTGGCGATATAGAATTTCTTACCTCATGAGGCAATTTGTTACATTTGCTAGCACCTCTAATTGTCCCTGATATAGTTGTTAGCATAAATATGACATTCACACAGTATATTACTGTATTTATCAAATGATGCATGATCTAATATATATAATTAATTAGCACTAAATCATAATTACTTGTAAAGCATATTGAATAAAGAACTGTCGGGAGACTTGGGCTTAGGTTCTGACACTTACTAGCTAAAAGATCTTAGGCAAGTCAGCTTACCACACTGACCCTAAGTCTTCTTATCTGTAAAATGCAGCGAATGATGTGTGGGCTGACTACCTAGTTTCATGAAGGTAATGTAGTCTAACACTCAGTTTAAAATGAGGAAGCTGAGCCTTGAGGAATGAAGTTACTTCCCCAAGATCATTCAGGTAATAAGTAATTGAGACAGGATTTGAACCCCATTTCTAACTCCAAAGACACTGTTCTTTCTATTTCTTCTATTTTCTTTCTTTTTAATTTTTTTTAAAATTTTAAACAAATGCACAATAAGAAATGAAAAACAAACATTATAAACTTAAATATTAAAACTTAAGTACAAAATAAGATAAGAAAAAATAAGATACAAAAGTAAGAAAAGATTCAAAATATACAGCAATAAATTTCCATTTTAAGAAAGCCTATATAATAAATACTATACACTATGTTAAGTACTATCCATCTTTTCTTGCTTCCTTACAAGTTTTCTTTTGTTCTCTGTTGTGCACTTTTTACTCTGTTCTTTTTCCCCCTCCCCTCTGAAGGTTAAATTAAACATGGATATATATATGTATATGTGTGTATACATATACCCGTACATACACAATACACATATACATACATATATAGACAAATACAGACAAATATATTCATATATGTATATATCATATACCCTTGCACATGCATATGCTTAGATATCTATAATCATACTCATATATAGACATATACATTCATATGCATCTATGTAAGACCATAATGTACTTATTTGTCCTCTGTTTCTATGAGGGCGGATAACCTCATCCTTCATAAGTCTGAGTCTTTTCATATTTTTCCAAGTCCACCAACTCATCATTTATTACACCACAGCAATATTTCAACCTTATAGTGTCTAGTTATTTAAAATAGTCCAAAACAACATTGATGAATATGGTTGACACATAGTGTATTTTCCTTATTTTTCTATTTTGATTAAATCTATTTTAGCCTTAACTTTGTCTGAGGTCATGATTACCACCCCTGCTCCTTTTTTCCCTAACAAATTCTGTTCCTGATCTTTATTTTATGTTTGTGTGTATCTGTTATTCCCTATCCTTTGCAACTCTTCTACTGTACTTCTACCCACTACCTTGTCCTCCTATTACTTAACCTACCCTCCTTTCAAGGATCCTTACCTTATCCTCTCATTCCCATTAATCTAAACACCCTTCTATACTCCCTTTAACCTATTCCCTCATTCTCCCCTCTAAAGATCCCTCCCTTATCCTCTCCCCCCTCTTTATTCCCTTAGCCTTTTATTTCTTTCTCAATTTAGAAGACTTTTATATTCTTCTAGATATGTATGTTTTTGCTCCCTCTTGAAACCATTCTCGATGAAACTAAGCTTCTAGAATTACCAGCCCTCCTCCCCCATCTAATTCTTCTGTATTGGTTCTTTCTCTCACACCTCATTTGTATAAGGTAATTGCTGTTTTTAGCTGTTTCCAAGTGGTTTTACTTTTCAAAATCATATCATACTCAGGTCTACTCCCAATCTTTCTTATGAACTATCCAATTATTAATAACAATCTTAAACATGTATTGTACATCTCCTATAAAAGGTAAACAGTCTGTCCTTATTAAGTACCTTGTAATTAGTCTTTGATGTACCTTACATTTCTTTAGGTTCTTGTATGTCAAACCTTCTAATAAGTTCAGGTTTTTTTTTAAACAAAATCCTGAAAATCTGACAATTCATTAAATGTCTATGTATTTAGTCAGGATTATGCTTACCTTTGCTGTGTATTATATTTTCAACCAGAAGCCTTTCAGCTTTTCATTTACACTTCCTCACTACCTCCCTGTAAGCAGAATGCTTTGTAAACAAAAAGCGCTATGTACATAGCATTATACAATTACCATTCTCTTTTGCTTGTTTTTCATTAATATAAAGAATCCCTTATTGAGGAAATTTGCCCTACCATTGCTGGCTATACCTGCTCAGCAACTGGTACTCTTAGATGTCTCAGGCACCGAGAGTTTATATGATTTGCCCTGTGTCACATCCTATGGAAGTTTACATGGTTTAAGGGGATGGGAATATGGCTTGTGTGTGCGTGTGTGTATGTGTGTATCTGTCTGTGTGTGTGTCTGTCTGTGTGTGTATATGTGTGTCTGTGTGTGCTTTATACCCTCCATATTCAACCATCGCTGAGCATCCCTTTGGAAAATAACTTTTCTTATGTACCAAAATCTTATTGATTTCAAAGTCCTTAAATTTTAGTGTTAAGCATGTGTAAGGGACTCTGGTGGTGTACTCAATCATTAGTATATATAAATTATAAATTATATAAATTATATATATATAAATTATAAACATATAAATTATAAAATATCTCAAACTAATTTGGTCAGCAAGACTATATGTTTCTATTGAAATAATGCTATATAATGAGGATTTTTAAAAATAAATCAAAATTACTGGGACAGGTATTGCTGCCTTCTTTGGACAGGATGTATTAGGAGCAAACATAACTAGTTTCTATTCTGGGACCAAAGTATTGTCTGCCAATCAGAAATACTGAAAAATCTGACAAGACAGGTAATTTTCCTGTGGATAGAGAGCTAGTAGGTTGATAAGAAGCTAATATAAAAGCTCCTGTTTTCAAAACCCACCCTTCTAGGTAAGGGGAAATAGAGCTCATCCCAGCTGTGACTGAGAAGAATTTTGCATTTATTTATGGGAGTAAAAGGCAGAAAGCAAAGAAGAATTTTCTCTTTATTTGTAAAGGTTAAAGGCAGAAAGTCATTCTTTGGAAGGGGCTTTCCACCAGGATATCATTGAAAGACATATTGCTGACTATTCAATCAGTCTGGAAAGTGAGTGATGCTGTGTCATCAATTTTACTGTATTATAAAAGATAAATCGGCCATACTTCCAGGAGTTATGGAAGACGTTATTGAATCCTCATCAAAAAAAGTGAGAAACATGCACAATAGCTAAAGTCCAAGAAAAGTATAAAAGAAGGCCAAGAGTTGGGTTCTCCATAAATGATCATTTTAATTAAGAATGAGAGTAAATCACAGCTCTTGGAGGGGCATTTCTCCAGGCTATTAATATTCCCTGTCATTTTATGATTTGATCATCATTATACCATCGACTAGTGTTAAAAGTGAAATATTTTATGGGTGGATTGTAGATCATAGGATCACATATTGAAAGTTAAAAGGGACTTCAAAAGTCATCTAGTATAATCTTCTCATTTGACAAATGAGGAAACAGGCCCAGTGAAGTTGGTAAACTGTAAATTGTGGGGTTTAACCAGTATTCAAATCCCATGTCTGACACTTATCATCTGTGTGACCTTGGCACCATGACTGAGAGATTTCTTCAGACCTCCTCATTTGTAAATTGGAATGATATTACTCTCATTGTCTATAACACGTACAAAAGAAATTAATACAAGAAAAATATATGGAATATATTTGAAAAAATCAAAAGAATTATTCATGTTGAAAATAAAAAAAGGGATGGGGAAAAAAGATACTCTATAATTATTTTATACAGAAGTTTAACCAGTAATACATTACCATAACAAAGACAAAAAGAACCCAAAACATTCCTTGGTCAGTAAACACTGGAATTACCTTCCAAAAAAAGAGAGATTATAGCCAAAGCCAACACTAATGTAGAATACATATATTTTAAAATGTATTTATTTTACTTTTTATTTATGAAATAAAACAAGCATTTCTACAACATAATAGAATTTTTAAAAAGATGATTGTACATGAAACCACAAATCTATTATATAAAACTTAGAAATGCTTTTAAACATATGATAAAATTATCAGGTAACTTTTTTTTCTTTTGTTTACTTTTCTAACCCTGCCTGCCCTAAAGATGGCTACTATTAGACACAAATATGTACACATACGAAGACACTTATATATGTACATATATACATATATATGTATGTAAAATTATTCTATAGATACTTCTATTTATCAGTTCTTTTTCTGGATGCAGATATTGTCTTCTTTTATCAGTCCTTTGTTGTTAATTTGGATATTTATAATAGTCAAAATGACTTAATTCAGAATATATATATACATAATATCAATCAAAAAATCTTACAGAGAAGGTTGATGGAAGGATATGAATAGTATAGCCTCAGATAAAAGAAACAGTGGCAGGTTATAGAAATTGGGAAAAAAAAATAGATCGATGAGAGACACAACAAAAACATGGATGTAGTGTTGGAAGGGATTTTGTAGATCATATAGTCCAATGCACTTATTTTAGAGATGAGAATAATGGGGCACAGAGAAGTTATGTGATTTGCCACAGGTCACACAGCTATTGTCTGGTGAAGTACTTGAAGAATAGCAGGTCAAGTCTAATACTCTTTCTGAGGAAACTAGCTGACTTTTAACAGAATTTAAGTATAAAAATGAAAAGAGGATAAAAGAAGATACATAGAAAAGAGAGGCAAGGATTTATAAAACAAACATTTTTACCATCTAGACCAGAGGAGCCAACGCGCTTGAACCTTCCCATAAGAACTGGCAGGAGAGATAGAAAGAGTACTAAAGCAAACACAGATGGGAAAAGCAGCTGGATTAGCTTAAGTGTACATAGAGGAGATCTGTGTTAGAGAAGATACAATTGTAAGAGATTAAGTCACAAGGTAGCAGAAGGAGGAGAAAATACCAAAGGGAAAAAAAAACTCAGACCTTATTCCCAAAAATGTGAATGAAAGAACTATTGACCTGTATGAATATATAAAATATCTGTGAGAATCATCTGTACACAGCAAGTGCATTCTTGATGAGGGTATTAATAAAGACACATAGGCTTTATTTTTATTTTTGATTCTTTTTTCAATATGTCTTTATTTTGTTAAATATTTTCCAATTACATATAAAAATTATTGTTCTTTTAATTTAAATTTTGAATTCCAAATTATTTCCCTCCTTCCTTCCCTCTTTTGCCCTTTGAAAAGACAAGCGATATTATGATTATACATGTGAAGTCATGTAAAATATGTCCATTTTAGCCATGTTGCAAAAAAAACACATGCACACAAACAAGTAAAATAAATCTTTTAAAATGTACTTCAATGTACACTCAGATTTTATCAGTTCCCTGTGAGGTGGATGGCATTTTTCATCATGGGTCATTTGGAATTGCCTTGGATCATTATCTTCACCAGAGGAGCATTTTTGGCCTCCTTTCCTTTACCATGGACCAATGTCCATGATGAGCCATGGAACTACAGCCCTGTCTCTGAGGCTCTAGCCTCAACACTCACCCTTCTTAACTTTTATGGTTTTCAATAAGAGGAAGGAGACCTTCATTTGACCTGCGCCTTCCGTCTTCTGTTGCATGTCCCTGGAGTGAAGGGTGCTATAGTGACTTCCATCTTGGCCAGCATGAAACAACTTCCACCTCCTGCTGCCAGCTTTATCTCCCACCTGACACGTGGATAACCTTTAGAACAAAGAACAACCTTCCATTTGACCTCAGATTTTCCATCTCCTGTTTTGCTTCTCCCTTGAGAGAAAAGGAAGAGGTAGGTAGGGAGTGGGAATTACAACTCCTGCTGCACGGTTTCCTAACTGATCTCCAGCTGACTTGTGGGAGTCTTTATCTCACTGCTGACCTTAGCATAGGTCATCATCATCATAGAAATAACATACTGTGGGTGAGCCTACATCCTAATGCTTTTATTCAGCTGAAGAAAAAAATGTTTTAATTACTTTTTCAAGAGTACTTAGAACATTGGATACATAGGAATAATAATTAGTAGCAGGATAGTGACTTGTTCAGAACTATTTCCATCTTAAGCCCATTAAAGAAGATGGGAAGAATTAAATAAGAATTATAATAGAATTATTTTCACATAGTGCTTTAAGGTTTGCAAAGGACTTTCCATGTATTATTTTGCTTGTTACCATAGAGATAAATCCTAGACTCTTTACAATTTCTTTATATACTAAAAATAAACCAAACAATAAATGAATATGAGAATAATTAAGTAGATAGAATAAATTACATCATTGTTTGAATTGATTCTGGGTGATAATCTGTTTAAGCTCCTTTGAGTTTTTCTTTATTGCACTGGATGAAACAAAGGTATATGTGACTAATAAGCACCAAAAGGTATAGTGGGCAAGTAGACACAGTCAAATGGTCAGTCATAGATGCAAAGATCTTTATATTGAGGCTATCAGGTATTAACTAAAAGGTATTCCTTCTATAAATGATAAAAAATTAGCATTGACATCCAGATCCATCTAATGATCAAAATCCCTATCTCAGAACTATCTTTGTACTAAATAATCCTAAGATATATAGAACACATAAGATGAAATTTGACAAGTAGAAAATAAAGTCACTATGAAAGAAAAGGTATATAATATAAAATTTTAAATAGTCATATATAAGGTAAAAAATAGGGAAGCTAGGTGTTCCAATGGATAGAACACTGGAGCTAGAGTCAGGAAGACTCGAGTTCAAATGCAGCCTTAGATACTTACTAGCTATGTGAGCCTGGGCAAGTCACTTAACCCTATTTGTTTCAGTTTCCTCATCTGTAAAGTGAGCTAGAGAAGGAAATGGCAAACTGCTCCAATATTTTTGCCAAGAAAATCCCAAATTGAGTCACAGAGAGTTGGTTACAACTGAAATGACTGAACAATAACAAGGCAGAGAATACCTGAAGGCCAGTGGAATGAATGACAGCATTGTGTGGGTATCATATGAAGCTATGACAAAGGGATGAATTAAAGCAATTTAATCAACAACTCCATAAAGTATGACCACTATCCAAGAGTGGGGTCTGATGGATGCACAAGTGGGTGTCCTTAGAGTATTAAGTCAAGCCTCAGACTCTGTTTTTAAAGTGAGATGTATAAATATACTTTAAAATGTGTAGTAAACTAATTACATTCACTAAACATTTGTTATACCATTATTATGTATAAGGCACTGTGCTAGAAAGGACTAATTTCTAGTTTGAAGCAGGGAGAAAGGACAGGAGTAAATTTTCTATTGTTCCTACTATATGTAAGGGACTATCCTGAGCACTTTACAAATAGTATGACATTTGATACTCATAAGAACTCTGTGAGGAAAGACCTATTATTTTCCCATTTTCCCATTGAAGAAAGAAGCAAACAGAAGTTAAGTAATTTGACCAGGTTCATGCAGCTAGTAATTGTCTCAGGCTGGATTCAAACTCAGGTTTTTAACTCTAGGCCCAGTGTTCTACCCATTGTGCCATATGTAGCCTGTCTGGTTTTGGATCTAGATTTATGATTTCATCAATATAAGGAGCCCTTGATTTAAAAATTCCCTCCATTAATTCAGATCAACAAATCCTCTGCAAGATATTGTTTTAGGTATTTGCTATTAGAACTGACATAATAAATAGACCTCTAACATGCAACACAGTAAGTATTGTCAGAGGCAAAACTTGAACTCAGCTCCTCTTAAATCTACTGCTGGCCTTCTAAACATCCAATCATATTGTTTTTAATGAAGTATAATATATTTTATCAATAATTAATGTGTTGGTGTCTTACCTTAAGTTAGATAAACTTTCCTCACAATCTTTTCCCATTAATACTTAGAATACCTTGCATTCACAGATATGACTTCAGTTCAGAACAAACTGAATTATCACAAATTCAAAATAAGTGGAATATAAATTGGTGAAGGTTCAATTCGACAGTTATAAGCCAAAAAAAACTGAACAAATGACTTAAAATCTGGAAATTGCATTGACAAAATCTTTTTAAAAGCCAATATTTTTGTATGAAGAGAATTTTCCCATAAACAATATGGTCACTAAAGGAACAGGTACCATTAGGGGAATTGTAGCCATATGTTCTACATTTTCATTAAGGAAATGGGTTGCAATAACTGCAAATGGAATTCAATAGGCAAGAGTAAACAGCTAACTAAGTGCTACAATGCCAAAATGGTCTACTAAGGGTGGTTACTAAATATGAGGAGAATAATTTCAATACAATTAATTTAAAAGAAGTGGCATAGATCCATTTAGGTTTGGTTAGATACACTCATAACTACAACTGAGGATTAACTGGATGACCCTTGAAGGTACTTCTAAATTCAAAGCTCTTTGGGAAATACAGCAAGATCAATTATACTAGAAGTACTAGAGGTTCCTATGTTTCAAGAGATTGGCTTGAGGAGTCATGCATTGAGGTAATGAAATATTGAATTTTTATGTATAGTTATGGTATCACCTCAGGTAAGTAGTATGAATAAGGAACAGCATGTTGTGACTGAAAAAATATTCTTGCTTGTTAACATATTTATGCAATGAAATCTATTAATATGCTATGGAAATTTTTAACAACCACAAATTTTCCCTCTAGCAACCAGACTACAGACATATCACCAACATGCAATGAAAGAGACATCATAAAAATAATGTTAAATGGGTATCAGATGACATCGATGAAGCACAATAAAACAAATTAAATCTCTCCATAAACTTCACACAGATAGAAAATAGTATGGCTCAATCTTTTTTGAGGCATTGTAGCTATTAAATGACAACAACAAACAATTCAATTTATTTGGGAATGCAAGAAATCAGAGATAATTCTGAAAGAAAGAAAAAAACCAATGATAGGTTATCCTAGGGAAATGCAAATAGTAAGTGGAAATCTATGCATCAGCTCACTGTATCAAATCAACCAGCAAGGCACCCAATGTTATCACAAAGATATCAGAAAACAATGATATCAGGAAGATGAGAAAAGAAAAAGGAAAACAAAATTATAGGAAAAAATACCAATCATCTCACTACTTGTCATTGCTGTAATTTTAAATATTTTCATTTCCCTTGAGAAGCCAAACCTTACTGAGCTTGTAGCCTTGCTGGCTCCAAAATGGCCAGTCCTTCCTGGTGGCTGCAGTTCCAGACATCAACTATAAAATATAATTTCTCATAATCCTGAGGGACCACCATTTTAAAGACATGTCAAGGCTCAATAAGACCTTCCTCAGAGGCTTGGAAGTTAGAAAACCTGGTGGCAGTAGAAAAGAGTAGAACCCAGATAGGGTAGAGATCGATTTATAGAGTTCTGCCCCAACCAGTATCATAACTGGTTTCCTCAACCTTTTCTATCCTTTATGACTTCTTGACCTCAAATGGTCCCAGAAGCGGTATAGTAAGTAAATTGGTCTCAGAAAGTAAAGGGGAAGAGAGGAAAGGGTATAAGCTATTTATGTAGCACCCACTATGTGGTAGGCACTGTGATGAGAGCTTTTACAAATATTATATCACTTGATCCTTATAACAATCCTGAAAGGTATTATTATTATCAGCCCAATTTTTGCAGTTAAGGAAACTGTAAACACTTAATTGAAATGAAAAGACATTCAGAAGAATGGAGCTGGTGGAAAGTAAACAATGTTTCCAGATGTATTAGTCTCCAAATATTTCAGAAGTACACTAAGCACTATACAAATACTATTTCATTTGATCTTCACAACGATAGTGGGAAGGTAGGTACTATGCCTCCTCATTTTTCTCAGTAAAGTAAAAGGTAAGGTCCTTAGCTGGAGTGCAGGGGAGATACGAGGAGAGAAGAGAACATTTGGAATAACTGCTGTGAGGAGCAAGTCAGGGAATCAATTAGTGAGGAATAAAAGGTTATGAGGACAATTTTAAGCCAAGATGACAGAAGAGTGAAGCACCCAGTCTAGTTTTTCCAAATTCCCCTCCAAACAACACTAAAATAATGCTTCAAATCAAATTCTGGAGTGGCAAAACCAAGAAAAACTCAGATGAAACAATTTTTCAGCCCAAGACAAATTGGGAAGTTGGTAGAAAAGGTCTATCTCACAAGAGTGGTAATGGGCTTCCATAGTGCAGGCACAGGCAGCTCCAGGGCTCTCCTTGAGGGAGGCCATATTGGTGGCAGCAGCAGTTTTGGGAGCTCTCAGCAATGGACTGAAGAAGAGTTAGACAACTGGTCAAAAGTTTTCAGGGGAATATTTGCTGGCACTGAATTCAGGACCTTGCTACTTCATTCACATGCAGCTCTGAATCTCATTCCCAGGGACAAAAAGAGAAATCACACCTGTGGCTGAAGGGGAGCAAAGGTCCAGGTTGAGGTTCTAAGGCAAAGAGGAGTGTCTATTTTCATTCACAGAGTATAGAGGCCAAGACAGAAGGGAGCACTAGCAATTATGGCAGCAGGAGAGAAGAGGACCTGGATTAAATCTACAGGGGAAGATTGCAGGTCAGAAAATTCCAAGCTCTCAAGAATTTCCTCCACAAAAGAGATACAATAGTGCCTCTGGGCAAACATAGAGCTGTGAAACAAAATAAGAGTAGAGGCAGAATAAGGGTACTCTTCAGAGAATCAGAGAAGACCTGAAGAAAAATCCCAGGATGAGATTTCCTCCCTGTAAAGAGTAAACACCTCCAGGCTAGGTCTCCCTTAACAAGTAGCAGCAAGTGCTTAAATAACAAGTGGCAATCCCTGGGGTTAGTTGTTTTGAGAAGCTGCTTTGGCCCCAGCCACAGGAACTTTTTACACCCCCCCCCCAAACCCTCCCAACCTTCCCCTCCCAGAGTGATGGGAGTTGGGCATCTGACTTGGGGAACCTCTGCTGACAAGGAACACCAGACCCAGCTGTGCTGCAGACAGCAGCAGGGGCGAGAAGGAACCAGCACATTCCCAATGAGTACAGAACAGTGGAGCAGAAAGCTCCTGGCTGTCGGCACTTATAGGAGGCTGGAGGTCTTGATTAGAGTTCAAGGTCAGAGGGGAGAACTGAAAAGAATCAGAGGCCAGAGGCACCATCCCCTATACCCCAGGACTAGAGGTAATTATAAAAACTAAATTATTACAAAAAATGCACAAGCAAAGGAGAAAGAATCCAACCATAGGGAACCACTATGGAAATAGAAAAGACTGGGATTCATCTTCAGAGAAGGATACTGAAGCAAAGAAACCCTCTTCTACTCCAAAGAGTAATGTCAAACAGTCACCTGCCCAAAAAAGTTCATTAAAGAACTTAAAAAAAACTTTAAAAATCAGATGAGAGATATGGAGGAAAAATTAAAAAGAAAAATAAGAACAATACAAGAAAAACAAGAAGATTTTGTGAGAACAAAGTCAACCAATTAGAAAAGGAGATCCAGAATCTTAAGGAAGAAAATCACTGCTTGAAAATCAGAATTGGGCAAGGAGAAGCCAGCAAAGTTATAAAAGATGAAGAAATTATAGAAAAGAATGTGATACATCACATAAGAAAAACAACAGATCAAGAAGAAAAAACATAAAAATAATTCCAGAAAGTTATAATAAAAAAAGATTCTTGATAAAATTATACAAGAAATAATTAAACAAAATTGTCCTGAAGCATCAGAACGAGAGGGGAAAGTAGAAATAGAAAATATCCACCAATCACCACCTGAAACGGTTTACAAGGAAAACTCTCAGAAATATTATAGTGAAATTCTGAAACCCCCAGATCAAGGATAAAATATTATGAGCCACAAGAAAAAAACAATTTACACATGATGGTACCACAATTAGAATCATATAAGACCTAGCACTGGCATTACTAAAAGATCACAGGTCTTGGAACACTGTATATCAAAGAGCTAAAGAACTGGGCCTCTAGTCAAAAATATCATACTCAGGAAAGCCAACCATAATTTTGAATGAAAAAAAAATGGACATTTGATCAACTGTCAGACTTTCAGGTGTCTGTTTAAAAAAAAAACCAGACCCTGAACTCAATAGAAGATTTGACATATGAGAGCCAAGAGAAATATGAGGTATATACCAATGACCAATTATAAGGTACTAAATAAGGATAGAATGTTTACCTTTTACGTATGGCAAATGTAAAAGCTATGCATAAGATTGTTACTGTTAATTAGGTAGCTTATAAGAAAGATTGGGATAGAGCTGAGTAGGACATGACATCAAAAAGTAAAACCATTCAAAAACAGCTGGAAAAGGAATTATGTTATACAAATGAGGTACAAGAGAAAGAACCAACACAGGGGAATTGGATTAGGAGAGGGGCTGTTGGTTTTGGAAATATATTTTCATCAGGAATGGGTTTAAGAAGGGAAAATACATATACATCTAGAAGAGTATCAAAGTCTTCTAAATTTAAAAAGAAATAAAACACTAATAGGATAGGAAGAAGGGAGAAGATAAAAAGGGGATTTTTAGAGGTAAAGGTTAGGGAATAAGTTAAAAAGGGAATATAGAAGGGTCTTTAGATTTAGAGGAATGAGAATATAAGGGAGGGAGCTTTAGAGGGAAGGGGGACAAAATAGGTCAAAGGGGCATATAACAGGGTGTTTAGATTTAGGGGAATGGGAGATAAGGGAGGGACTGCTGGAGTAGGGGTGGGTTAAGTAATAGGAAGGCAAGGTAGCAGGTAGAATTAAAGTAGAGGAGTTAGGAGAGACAAGAAAAAAGAGATATGCATAAATATAAAAAACAAGATTAGAAGTAGAATCTCTTAGGCATAGTATGTGTTTATAAATATATGTATGTGTGTATGTATGTATATGTATATATGTATACCTGTGTGTATATATCAATACCTATATATAAATATATCCATGCTCAGATGTAGCCTTGGATTGGCAGGTAGGGGGAGGAGGAGGAAAAAGGAACAAAGTAAAAATTGTACAGCAGAGAACAAAAGAAAACCTACAAGGAAGCAAAGAAAAGATGGACAGCTTTCAATATATTGTACAGTATTTAATATATAGATTTTCTTGAAATGATAAGTTTTTGCTATATATTTGTGTTGGTAAGGCAAAATGGGCTCCCTAGCACTTCAGGAGTTTGGCTTTTGTTTACTTTGTGTGATTCAGCTATTTCATTTAATTTTGTTAAGTGCTAAGCCCCAGGCCCAAAGCCCTATCAGGTGTGAAACCTGTGTGCGTGTAGATTGATGACTTAAGAGGGGCCAACTGGGGAACCAATGTCCTCTGGTCATTCAGGTGGGGCTTGAGGACAAAAGAGGCTCAGCTGCGAGGAGAGGTGAACCAAGAGACAGCTACAGCTGAAACTGAAAAAAAAAAAGTCAAAGCCGAATCAGGAGCTGTGGAAGCAGAGCTGACCCATGTGTGGACCCAGAATTGCAAGCAAGGACTTGAGGCCAGTAAATATGATTTGGCTTAATACCATCATGCTTTTCTGTGGCCTCCTGGTTACTCTTGTGAGGCAAGCTTATTAGGCCTGGAAGCTTATGATCACAGTATTGGAATGGAGAGGCTGGTTCATGGATCTGCTACTGTGGGGCCTAAATAAATGTTCTAATCTTTCTGCCTTAGAGAATTCCTCATACCCACGATTCCAAACAATTCAGACGTATGTATGATTCTTTTCGAGATCATAAATTTGGCCTTCCTACTACAATATTCTGAATCCTCTCCTATGTTATGCTGTGGACAGGACATTTTTTTTCTTTTTTTCTTTTATATTTAAGTTTATAATGTTTCTTTTTCTTTTCTTTATGTATTTAAGTTTTAGTATCTGTCTAAAATTTTAAAAAGTAGGTATGGCCTTTCCAGTGAGGGAAGAGAGTTCAACCCATTGTATTTACAGCTATACACATCCCTGTTAATAAACTGTTATTTTGCCCAGAAAAAAAAGATCAGAGCACAGGCCAGGATAGCAATGATTCCACCTCTCCTTAACTCACAGCACCAAAAACCTACAGAACCCCAGAGTTACCTCTGAAAACAGCCACAAGAAAGGCCTGATGTTTAGGATAGTTCCCCCACCACCCAAGGAGCATAATGTTAAAAGTCAGGAAATAGTCTGACTATAACAAGTTATTAGGATGACAAGGAAGGTAATGACACAAATGCAGAAGAAGACAAGAATGTCAAAGCAGCTATAAATAGTTAAGGCTCAAAGAAAAAGGTAATTTGGAAACAAATACAACTAGAATTCCTGGAAGAGTACAAAAAAGATTGTAATACTCAAGAGAGATAGATGATAAATTGGGAAAAGAAATGAGACTGATACAAGAAATTATGAAATTAACATCAACAACTTGGTAAAAGAGGTGCAAAAAACACTAAACAAAATTATACCTTAAAAAACAAATTGTTCAAATGGTAAAAGAGACATAAAAATCCACTGAAGAAAAGAACACCTTAAAAAGCAGAATTATCTGAATAAAAAAAGAGGGGCAGAAATTCACTGAAGAAAAGAACTCATAAAGATAAGGAACTGGCCAAATTGGGTGGGGGGGGGTACAAAAACTTACTGAATAACATCCTTGAAAAATAGAATTGGGAAGCTAATGACTCTTCAAGATCTCAAATACCAATCAAACAAATTCAAAAGAATGAAAAAATAGAAGAAAATGTGAAATATCTAATTGAAAAACAACTGATATGGAAAATAAATCCAGCAGAGATAATTTAAGAATTATTGAATGACTTGAAAACCATGATTTAAAAAAAAAAAACTCCCTTGGCCCCAGCCATAGAAACTTTTATCCCTGGGACAATGAGGGGAGTTGGGCATCTGAGCCAGGGAAGATTGAGGGAACCTCTGCTGAGAAGGAATGCCAGACTCAGCTGTGATGCTAAGATGCTGTGAGGGGAGAGAAGGAATCAGCACATGCCTGGTGAGTGCAGAAACAGTGGGGCAGGTATACTGGTGGCTCAGGGCACTTACAAGATGCTGGGGGACTTGGTTTTGGTTCCAAGTCAGAGGGGAAAACTGAAGGAGGATCTGAAGCCAGAGGCACTATCCCCCATACTCTAGGACTAGAAGTGATTACAAAAACTAAGCTACCACAGATTTTTAAAATGTACAGACAAAGGAGAAAGAATCCAACCATAGTTACTATGGGAAT
This sequence comes from Phalanger gymnotis, assembly GCA_028646595.1. Taxonomy (NCBI): domain Eukaryota; kingdom Metazoa; phylum Chordata; class Mammalia; order Diprotodontia; family Phalangeridae; genus Phalanger; species Phalanger gymnotis. The sequence goes on from CM053627.1 coordinate 165,735,399, forward strand.
AGAAACGACAGGGGTTTGTCTTCAGGAGGATACTGAAGAGGAGAAACTCTCTTCTGCCCCAAAGAGTAATGCCAAATGGTCGCCTGCACCAAAAGAATTCATAGAAGAACTTTAAAAAGACTTTAAGAATCAAATGAAAAATTGAGGAAAAACTAAAAAAATGAGAGCAACACAAGAAAATACAAGTAGATTATGAAAAGTCTACCAATTAGAAAAGTAGATCCAGAACTTAAGAAAGAATATGACTCTTTGAAAATTAGAAAAGGGCAAGGGGAAGGCAGTGAAGATAAGAGATCCAGAAATAATAAAACAAAATATAAAGAATGAAAAAATAAAAGAGAATGTGAAACATCTCATAAGAAAAACAACTGATCTGGAGAACAGATCAAAAAGAGAATATGTAAGAAAAATAGGTTTACCTGAAAGCTATGATCAAAAAAAGAATACTGATACAATAATACAAGAAATAATTAAAGAAAATTTTCCTGAAACATTGGAACAAGAAGAGTAAGTAGAAATAGGGGAAAAAATACCAATTACCACCTGAAAGAGTTCCTGAGGAAGACTCACAAGAACATTACAGTCAAATTCCAAAAACCCCAGCTCAAGGATAAAATATTATGAGAAAAAAGAAAAAAAACAATTTAAATATGGTAGTGCCATAGTTAGAATCACACAAGATCTAGTAGTGGTGACACTGAAAGACTGCAGGTGTTGGAACACTATATATCGAACAGCAAAGAGCTGGGGTTCCAACCAAAAATATCGTACCCAGCAAAGCTAAGCATAATCATGAATGAAAAAAAAAATCAATAGACATATAATGAATTATCTGACTTTCAGGATTTTGTTTAAAAAAAAAACCTGAACTTAACAGATTCGACATACAAGAGCCAAGAGAAATATAAGGTACATACTAAAGACTAATTTCAAGGGGCTCAATAAGGACAGACAATTTACCTTTTATGCATGTAAAATGAAAAACAATGTAAAACAAATGTCTATTTGTAATCGGGTAGTTTATAAGAAAGATTGGGGTAGATCTGAGTACGATATGACTTTAAAAAGTTGAACTATTTAGGAACAGCTAAAAAGAGTAATTATCCAACACAAATGAGGTATGAGAGGAAGAACCAACACAGAGGAATTAGATGGGGGAGGATGGCTGGTAGTTCTGGAAACCTACTTTCATCAGGAATGGCTTTAAGAGGAAACAACACATATATATATCTAGAAGAATATAAAAGTCTTCTAAATTCAGAAAGAAATAAAATGCGAAGAAGTTAGGAAAGGAACTCTAGAGGGGAAGGTGAGATACTAGATTAAAGGGATTGTGCAGAAGGGTGTTTAACTTAATGGGAATGGGAGGATATGGGAGGGATCCTTGGGAGGCTAAGGAAGGAAACTTTAGAGGGGAGGGGGAGCAAATAAGTCAAAGGCGGGGGTATAGAACAATATTTAGATTTATAGGAAGGGGAGGATAAGGCAGGGATCCAGGTGGGGAGGGGTACATTCAGTAATAGAAGAGCAAAGTGGTGGGTAGAAAAAAAGTAGAGCAATCCCGAAGGATGGGAAAAAAGAATGTGCATAAACATAAAAACAAAGATCAGGAGTAGAATTTATTAAGTATGTGTCTACATATGTATGTGTGCGTGTATATATCTATGTATGCTCATGCATACATATATATATATGTATATATATATATGAATATGTCTGTGCTTAGTTGTAGCCTTCTGGGGAGCGTGGGGGGGGGAACAAAACAAAATGCACTGCAGAGAACAGAAGAAAACTAACAAGAAAGCAAAGTGACATATCTCTCAACACAATGCATAGTATATATTATATAGGCTTTCTTTTTTTTCTTTTTTTTTGTAGGGGGAGGGCAGGGCAATTGGGTTAAGTGACTTGCCCAAGGTCACACAGCTAGTAAGTGTGTCAAGTGTCTGAGGCTGGATTTGAACTCAGGTCTTCCTGACTTCAGGGCACTGGGAGCTCTACTCACTGCACCACCTAGCTGCCCCCTATATAGACTTTCTTGAAAGAGAAATTTATTGTTATATTTTTGGAATCCTCTCAAGCTCTGAAGTGCACATGACATGCTTTTTTTTT
>CM053627.1:165738010-165756375 GCA_028646595.1 Phalanger gymnotis
AAAATATATTGTTTACAAAAACCACACTTGAAAGAGAAACACACATACAGAGCTAAAATAAGGGGCTAAAGAAGAATACTGTCCATAGTAACAACAATATTGCAATGATCAACTATAAAAGATTTGGCTACCCTAATCAAGATATGATCCAAGACAATTCCAAACAATCCACAATTTAAAATGCTATCTACCTTCAGAAAGAGAACCAATTAACTATGAGTGCAGATTGAAACATACTTTTTTCATTTTATTTTTCTTTGTGTATTATATTTTACATCATGGATAATATGGAAATAGCTTTTGTATGACTTAACATTTATAAGCAATATCATATTGGTTATCTTTTCAAGTTGTTGGGGAAGGAGGGGAAGAAGTGAGAGAATTTGGAACTTGAAAATTTCAAAAACAAATGTTAAGGCTTTTTTTAAAAATGAGTTGGTAAATATTTAATGAAATAAATAAAAGCATATTTTACAAAAGAATTCCTTCGCCATCCCACACATTACAACATAAATCAGTGTTTTCTGATATAAGATATAAGATAAGATATAAGAACATATATTCATGAGATTTGTTCCAAACTTCAATCACAGTTAATGAAACTAACAAGATAACTCTAAGCATTTATTTCAAGTTGAGAATACCACTTTGATTCAGATATGCAGACTCAATTTATCAAATGTGTAAAATAAGTGTGAATGATTCCTAGACACCAGTACTCAATCTATCTGTCAATTAAAGACATACAATAGGTGAAAACAATCTGGTTAATAGATTGGTTGGTTGATTGTTGTCCTTCCTTCTCAAAGTACCAGAGGTACTAATCTTCCATGAACACATCTTACACTCCACCTAATTAATTAAATTTGGAAGGAATAAAGTAATTCTTGGGTCATTCTATAAAATCAGATAACAGAATATATTGGGAATTATTGAAAGAATTAGACCTTCTCTGGACCTGTGAAAATCAGAAAAAGAAAATCTGGCAAATATTTCATGAGTCAGGTTTCTAAAGGACTTTCTAAAACCAGGCATTTGAGTTTCAAAGTAGAGGGCAGCAAAACAGAACTGGAAGGAAAGTGAACCTAGAAGAAGTGTTACACTCTATTTTTCCCATCTCCCCTGCCTGGAACTGCACACAATTACAACTGGAACAGCTACAAACAATTAACGTCAGGGGGCTAAGACAGCATACACTAGACAAGGAGAGTAAGCTCCAAATAACATAACCTCCTCCATGTGGAGGTGAACTCTAAAAACACTAAACCCTTGGGGAGAAGTAGTAGGTTATATACACCTCAGGAGAAATTCATGAGGACTCTGAGAAGGAGGAAAGAGACATTCATTAAACTAGAATCTCTAAGTTATCCCTTTGCCACATTTTCTCTCTAAGTCTGAATTCACTTTTCCCTGAACTGTTTATATGTGATTTTGTGTGAATACACCCAAGAGTCTCAGTTGAGGATATTCTATAGTATTATAGTTAACATTTATATACTGTTTATTGTGTTCCAGGGACTGTGCTAATAGCTTTACAGTTATTATCTCATCATCTCTGGTTGGTAGTGCTATTATTATCCTCATTTTTCAAATGAGAAAATTGAGGCAAAAGATATTAAGTGACTTGCCCAGGATCACACAGCTAGTAAGTGTCTGAAACAGGATTTGAACTCAGATCTTTCTGACTCCAGGCCCAGCCCTCTGTCTAGTGTATAATTTATCTGCCATGTTTCATACCAACTGTTCTTACAATATCGCTTCAATAAAACCCCCAACTCTAATTAAATAGGTAGCTAAATGATATCAACTATATCATCAAGGGACAACAAACTAATGTGGCACTATGAGTGACAATATTCTACTCTAATCCCACCATCAAAAGAGAACAGTCATTCACCATTTTGAACCCAGATATGCCAGTCTCAGTGGAAGTTAGGAAGTAGTCCCAAAGGGGCTATGATACATATACCTGTGATTGCCATGTCTCCAAGAATTAGTACTTTCAATTCTCCAGAGCAGAGCCAAATAGAAAATTTGACTTTCACATGCAAGATTCCATAGAAGCATAAAAAGGTAGACATGAAAGAGAAGTCATAAGAGATTGAATAAGGTCAAAGTGTTTTCAGTCCAATATGGGAAAATGATCCTTGTAATTCCTAAGAACCTTACCCTTATTAGGGTAATTAGGAGGAACATACATAGATGAAGGGGATAAGAGTGAGTAGACTATGATGGCATGTTTTCCAAAAACTAAAATTAAGGGGAGAGAGAGGAAAGCACTGGGAGAAGAAGGAAGGGAGTAGAAGAACTAGGGAAATTATCATACATAAGAGAAGCACAAGAAAAGCTTTTACAGTGGAAGAGAAGTGGGAGTGGGGAGAAAAATTCTTGATCCTTACTTTCACCAGAATTGGCTCAAGGGGAGAATAACATGCACACTCAGTTGTAAATAGAAATCTGTCTTACCAAATAGGTAAGTAACAGGGGAAGGGCATAAGAGAATGGAGGGAGTGTCCTGATAGAGGGGAGAGGGAAATAAAAGAGGCAGTGGTCACAAGCAAAACAGACTTTTCAAAAGGGACATAGTAAAATGAGAGAAGGCTAAACAGGAGGAAAACAGGATAAAGAGAAATACACAATTATTAATCATAATTGTGAATGTGAATGGAAAGAACTCTTTAAATGAAAGCAGATGGCAGAATAAATAAAATAAAATTAAATAAACGATGAAATTAATTAATTAATTAGAATAAATAAATAAATTAAAATTACAAGGAACACATGAAACAAGCAGACACACACAGAATAAAAATAAAAGGCTGGAGGAGAATCTATTATGCTTCAGCTGCAGTAATAAAGAAAAAAAAGCAAGGGCAGCAATCATGATCTCAGACAAAGCAAAAGCAAAAATAGACCTAATTTAAAGAGATAAGTAGGTAGACTACATTTTGCTAAAAGGTATCATGAACCCTGAAGTCATAACAAAACTAAACATATGTGCACCAAATGGCATAACATCCAAATTCTTACAGAAAATATTAAATGAGTTACTTAAGGAAACAGTGGAGAACCTCAACTTTCTCCTGGCAGAACTAGATAAATAAAATGAAAAGACAAACTATACAAGAAAGAAGTGAAGGAGATAAATAGGATTTTAGAAAATTAGATATGATAGACCTTGGAGGAAAATGGAATGGGAATAAAAGGCAGTATAATATTTTCTCAGTAGTACATAGAATATTCACAAAAATTAACCATGTGTTAGGGCATACAAACCTCATGATCAAATGTGTAAAAGTTAAAATATTAAATGCATCCTTTTCAGATCATAAGGCAATAAATATTATATTGAATAAAGGGTCATGAAAGCTTAGATTAAAAATTAATGGGAAAATCATCTATCTAACCCTAAAGAATAAGTGGGTCAAAGAATAAATAATAGAAATAACCAATATTTTCATTACCAAAAAAAAAAATTTTATTAAAGAGAATGACAACAATGAGACAACACACAAAAAGATTGGAATACAACCAAAGCAGAACTTAGGGGAATATTTATCTCTGTAAATTCTTATATCAATAAATAAAGAGCAGATCAATGAATTGGTCATGCAACTAAAAATAACTGGAAAGAGAACAAGTGGTTGGCAAGTAAATACCAAACTGGAAGTCTTGAAAATCAAAAGATAGACTAATAAAAGTGAAAGTATGAAAATCATTGAACTAATAAAAAGAACTAGGAACTGGTTTTAGTTAAAAAAAACAATAAAAATGATAAACTGTTGCTTAATTTGAGTTAAAAAAGAAAGAAAACCAAATTGTCAGCATCAAAAGTCAAAACGATCAATTTCCTACCAATGAAGATAAAATTAAAGGCATTATTAGGAGCTATTTTGTCCAGTTATGTTATGGTTAAACTGAATAAGTAAAATGATAATTATTTTCAAAAACATAATTTCCCAATATTAGCAGAAGAGGAAATAAATAAAAACTTAAATAAAATTATCTCAGAAAAAAAATTAAATAAGCTTCTGGGATGGGGGGGACCCAGGATGAGATGGAATCTCAAGTGAATTCTACCAAACACATAAAGAACAATTAATTTTAATATTATATAATCTTAGGCAAAGGACTCCTACAGAATTCCCTCTACAGAACAAAATATGGCGCTGATACCTAAACTAGGAGGAGCAAAAAAAAAAAAAAAGAAAGAAAGAAAGAAAGAAAGAAAGAAAGAAAGAAAGAAAGAAAGAAAATTACACACTCATTTCCCTAATGAATATTGATACAAAAAATTAAATAATTGCTAGTAAGGAGATTACAGTGATATATCACAAAAATTATATAATATAACCAGGTGAAATATCAGGAAAGTTGGGCTAGTTCAACATCAGGAAAACTATAAACATAATTAACCATATCCATAACAAAAACAACAAAAATCAAATGATTGTTTCAATAGTTGCAAAAAAGGGTTTTTTTATAAAATGCAACACTCTTTCTTTTTAAAATATTTTTTTTAAAAATGTAGGAATAAATGGAGCATTTATTAAAATAATGAGTAACATCTATCTAAAACCATCAGCAAGCATTGTCCCTAATGGAGATAAGTGAGAAGCCTTCCCAATAAAATCAGGAGTGAAGTAAGAATGACCATTATCATCATTATTATACAGTCTTGTACTAGAAATATAGCTATAACTATAGTATGTAACTATATATACTGTAACAAACTAACAATATAAGAAAAGAAAAAGAAACTGATGGTGTTAAAATAGACAATAAGGAAACAAAACCATCAGTCTTTACAGATAATATGATTGTATGCTTAAAGAATCCTAGAGAATCAATGGAAAAACTGATGGAAAGAGTTAACAACTTCAGCAAAGTTACAGGATATAAAAAATTCCACATAAATTATAAACATTTATATATTACCAGAAAAGTTCAGCAGGAAGAGACAGGAAGATTCCATTTAAGATAGCATAAATAATATAGAATAGTTGGGAGTTTATCTTCCATGACAAATCCAGGAACTATATAAGCACAAATAAAAAAAAAACACTTTTCACACAAATATAATTAGATCTAAACAATTAGAAAAAATATTAATCACTCCTGGTTAGGCTAAGACAATATATGAAAATGACAATTCTACCTAAATTAATACATTTATTCAGTGACCTAACCAACAAACTACCAAAAAATATCAAAATTCATTGCAAAAAACAAAAGGTGAAAAATATCAAGGGAATCAATGAAAAAAAATATGAAGGTAGGTGGATTAGCAATCCCAGATCTGAAACTGTATTACAAAGTGGTAAACATCAAAACAATCAGGTACTGCCTAAGAAATAGTGGTGGATCAGTGGAATGGATTAGGTATATAATACATAATAGTAAACAACCATAGTTGTCTAGTGTCTGTGATAAGATCTAGGCTTTAAGGGAAAAGAACTCACTATTTGACAAAAATTTCAGGGAAAACTAGAAAGCAGTTTGGAAGAAACTAGGTATAGACCAACATTTCACACCATATACCAAGATAAGGTCAAAATGGGTACATGATTTAACATAAACAATGATGTCATATAGAATTATGGGAGCATAAAAAATTTTACCTGTCATACCCATGGCTAAAGGAAGAATTTATGACCAAATAAGAGAGAACATTATGGGATGCAAAAATGGATAATATCGAGTACATCATATTAAAAACAAAACAATTACAGCCAAGATTAGAAGGAAAGTAAGAAACTGGGAAATTATTTGCATTAAATTTCTCAGATTAAGGCCTCGTTTCTCAAAAATATAGAGAACCGAGTCAAATTTATAATGATACCAGTCATTCTACAATTGGTCAAAGTCTATGAGCAGGCAGTTTTTAGAAGAAGCAATCAAAGCTATCTTTAATCATATGAAAAAGTGATCTAAGTCACTATTGATTTGAGTGATGAAAATTAAAACAACTCTATAGTACCACTTCATACCTATCAGATTGGCTAAAATGACAAAAAAGGAATACAACAAATGTTCAAGGGGATATAGAAAAATTGAGACACTAATTTAGTGAATTATCTAACCATTTTGGAGAGCAATTCAGAACTATACCCAAAGGGCTATCAAACTGCATACCCATTGATATAGTAACACCACTAATGGGTCTGTATCCCAAAGAGAACAAAGATAAAGAAAAGGCCCTACATGTACAAAAATATTTATAGCACTTCCTTTTGTGGTGGCAGAGAATTGGAAATTGAAGGGATATCCATTAATTGGAGAATGACTGACCAACTTGTAATATATGATTATGATGGAATACTATTGCTATATAAGAAATGATGAGCAGGATCATTTCAGAAAAACCTGGGGAGACTTATATTGACTTAAGCAAAGTGATCTGAACAGAGCCAGGAGAATATTGTGCACATTAACAGCAATATTCTATGATGAACAACTGTAAATAACTTAGCTATTCTCATCAATACAATGATACAAGCCATTTCCAAAGAACCTATGATGAAGAATGCTATCCACCTCCAGAGAAAACTTATATGGGGAATGATGATCTAAATACCCTGTTTTTACTTTTTTTTAAATTATTTTTTCAGGGCAAGGAGTCTGTGTTCTCTTTTGCAACATGGTTAATATGGAAATATGTTTTGCTTGACTAAACAGGTATCATGTACATCAAAGTGCTTACATTCCCAAGGGAGGCAGTTGGGAGGGAGGGAATTTGGAACTCAAAAATTATAAAAATGAATTTTAAAAATTGTTTCACATATAATTGAGACTAAATAAAATAAAAATGCTATTAAAATAACTGCAAGTGGTTCCATTCAAGTAGAAGAAGCAGAAGTATAGATTATTAATTTTTGTTACTATTTGGCAGTGAAATCAAGGAGAGAAATAGTTCAATCACTTGAGGTGATAAAAGGGTGACTTGATCAACCAATAAGATTGGGTAGGTGGAAAGCAGGAGCAAAAAGTATTGGTCTGGGAGAGTACTGGGGGCATGAAAATATTAGATGCCATGTTGAGGATGAACGGAGTTAGAAGGAATGATGAATAGGGAGAAATGGAATAGACATGAGATTATGAATGGAGAAATTTCAGTATTTTTGATCATGGAAGTTTGACAATTATAGGTGATGGGGAGATCAAAGATGTGACTATCCTTGTGTATGACTGAGGTCAAAAGAATAGGTCATCAGAGTTAAAGTGACTGAGGCACAGGGAAGACAGTGGTTGAAGGCATATCAATATTCAAAAGGTCAAGGAAGGTGGTAAAGACAGAAACTGTGAGCTAGGCACTGAACTCCATGAGAAAAAATAGAATGACTTAGGGACTCGCAGATAATTATCACAAGAATATGGATTTATCTGAATGATTTAACCTCAAAGGAGGATTAGCTCAAAGATGGTAGCAGGGGAAGTATACCAGCTCCTCCTCCAGGACTAGTGTGTTGGAAGATATGGTTTATCTAATACTATAATGAGTACTCAAGCATAGTGTTTTCTCAGGGTATCCTTGTTTACATGAGTTCCAGAACAGAGAGAAAGAATGAGATGACACTTAAGATAAAAGGAAGTTTATTAACAATTAGATGGTTCCTCTTCTATAAATCTCCTAGAAATAATCTTTTGTGTTACAAACTGTACATAGCACTTTGTCTTTGTTTTATTTATTGAAACGATAATATATTTTATATAGTTGTTGTATATGTGCTTGCTTTCTGTATTTCCCAAAGTGGGAATAATGTTTTAATCGTTGTTGTTTTTATCACATCTAAGTATAGTACTTCACTATCTTAGTAAATATTTATTGAATTCAGCACTTAAACTGTATGCTGCAACCCCATATTTTGGCAACAGTAAAAGGTTTCTGAATGCGCAACAACCAAAAATTAATTAAAAATCAAATGCATAATGAACCTGAGGTGTTTTTAGCAGTGCTTGCCTGTGTTGTATCACACAACTTTACTGCAGCCTTGATTCTAAACATAAAGCATGCACACTCTGCCCTGCATATGCCCTCAGGTCATGCAACACTAAAGACTGCAGAAACTGGAAAAGGGGTCTCAAGTGGAAAAAGTTTAAGCAGCCCTGGAATAGAAGGCTAGATATATGGATGAATAGATAATAACCTAGTTTACATTAAGTTTCACACAATTGTAAATGTAACATTTTCTTCATTTTGTAAAAAGGAAGTACAATTTATACCATAATATATATATGTATCTGTATGCATATATCATATGTACAGATACACATATGTATATACTCTATAGTTAATATATTAATATTGACAGATTTGATTGGTTACATATGATCATAAGCTAAATTGTTTTTATCACTTTTTATCATGATATAACAGATCTTTCAAATTTAATTACTATTATTCCTAGAAGAAGAAGAAATGGAAGTAGTATGTTACAGTGAAAAGTCCTAAATTTTGATCCCAAAGGATGTGAGTTCAAATCGTAACTCTTATAGTTACAAATTCTAGGGAAACCACTTAGTTCAGGGCTTTGTTTGTTTTTGTTCTTGTTTTTCATCTCAGTTTCTTCATCTGTAATATGATGTAGTTGAACAAAATAAATTCTGACATCTACTATAAAACTATAACCCTAGGAAGGACATAATTTACTGTTCAAAGTTAGTCAGGGCTACTTATTGGTGTTACAGTTTCTTTTCAAAATTTTAAAAGAAGTTAGATCTCACAAATTTATATTTTTTAAAGAGGCTTCTATTTTTTTAAGCCTCAAAGATTCAAATACTGAAAATAAATGAGGTCGATGGGCCTGAGAGACGACTTTCATGAAAGGAATTTTAGAACACAAATATTGTTGAGAGAGGGAGTAAAAAAGGCAGTTTAAGCTCAGAAATTAATTTATTTAATTATTTATTTAATTTATTTGTTTTTATTTAATTTATTATTTATTTTGTTTTATTTTATTTATTTAATTATTTAATTTAATAATACAGATCATATATCATCTGTTTATATACCTTATAAAAGCATTTTGAACACCTAGGAATAAATAAAAAAGTATTGGAAAGACTATTGCTTTCAAAGCAGGGCTGTATTTTCTCACAACTGACTCTTAATAACTAGCTCTCTCCCCACATGGAGACACAACACATTTTTTAATTTTAATCTACATTTATTGTCTCTTCTTTCACCCTGTCCCTTGTCACCAGTATTTTGCTTCAGACCACTGTCCTCCCCATTCTGCCCTCCTTTCTATCACCTGTCCCGGATTTTCTTTCACCTTTCCCCTTCTACTTTCCTACAGGGTAAAATAGATTTCTATACACAGCTGAATGTGTATGTTATTCCCTCTTTGAGGCAAATCTGATGAGAGTAAGATTCAAGCAATGCTCACCTCTTTGCTTTATTTTCCCTCTATTGTAAGAGCTCTTTCACGTCTCTTCATGTGATACAATTTATCCCAATCTGCTTCCTACTTTCCTCTTCTCCCTGTACAATCCTTTTTTTAACCCCTTAATTAATTTTTTTTAATCATCACATCAAAATCAACTAATACTCACACCATCTAACTCCTTCTAACTTCCCTAATAGAGATACAGTTCTTAAGAGTCACAAGTATCATCTTCCCATGTAGGGATGTAAACAGTTTAACCTTATTGAATACCATGGTTTGCTTTTTTTTTTCTTTCCTGTTTATCTTCTTATGATTCTCTTTATTCTTGCATTTAAAGATCAGATTTTCTGTTCAGCTCTGGTCTTTTCATCAGGAGAATTTGAAAGTCCCCTGTTTCACTGAATGCTCATCTTTTCCTCTGAAAGATTATGCTCAGTTTTTCTGGGTAGTTGATTCCTGGTTGTAATCCAAGCCCTTTTTTCCTCCAGAATGTCATATTCCAGGCTCTCTGATTCTTTAACATAGAAGCTGCTAAGTCCTGTGTAATCCTGACTGTGGCTCCTTGATATTTGAATTGTTTCTTTCTCACTGCTTGCAGTACTTTCTCCTTGATATGATAATTCTGGGATTTGGCTATAATATTCCTTGGAGTTTTCATTTTGGGTGCTCTTTCAGGAGGTCATTGGTGGATTATTTCAATAACTATTCTTATCCCCTGGTTCTAGGATCTCAGGGCAATTTTCCTTGATAATTTCTTGAAACATGATGGTCAAGATTTTTTTTTCTTTTGATCATGGCCTTCAGGTAGTCCAATAATTCTTAATTTAAATCATCTCTCCTAGATCTATTTTCCAGGTCAGCTGTTTTTCCAAAGAAATATGTTAAATTTTCTTCTTTTTTTCTTTTTTTTTGATTTTGTTTCACTGATTCTTGATGTCTCATAGAGTTTTTAGAAACTAGAATTCTAGTTTTTAGGGAATTATTTTCTTCCTTTAGTTTTTGTACGTCCTTTTCTATTTGGCTAATTCTAATTTTAGAGGAGTTGTTTTCTTTAGCAGATTTTTTCCCATTTGGCCAATTATGTTTTTTTAAAGATTCTTTAGTCAATTTTTTCCTTCCTTTTCCAAGCTGTCAACTCTTTTTTTCATAATTCTGCTGCATATCTCTCATTTCTTTTCCTAAGTTTTCTTCTACCTCTCTAATTTGATTTTTAAAATTCTTTTCGAGTTATCCAAAGAGGGTTTTTTGGGCTTGAGGCCAATTCATATTTCCTTTTGAGACTTCACTTGTAGGCATTTTGAGATTGTCGTCCTCTTCTAAGTTTGTGTTTTGATCTTTCCTGTCTCCATAGTCTTCTATGGTCAGGGCTCTTTTTTTTTGCTTTTTGCTTATTTAAAAAATGTTGAGCTCTGCTCCTGGGGCACAAAGAAGTACTGTCCCAAGCTTCTTGTACTGAGGCCCAGTGACCTATTCACTGGCTTTCCCTGCTGGGCCCTCAGGTACTTGCTGCTTTCCCACTGTGATAGGGTGGCTTGGCCTAGTAAGACCTGTTGTCCTGGGGTTGGGGGGGGGGGCTGGCAATTTGTCTTCTGCACTGGCCTGATGTACCACTATCCTGCTGAGTTAGGACCAAGGGGCCTTGGTTGCTAATCTATGCTGTGGCTAAGAGCCTCTACCTTCCTTGCCCAGATATTGCCTGTGCTGTGCTGGGCTCCCCTTTTGCCCAAGTGAGATACACCTTTCTTGAAGGCCTTCTAAGTTATCTTAAGCTAGAAAGTTGTTTCCCTCAGTCTTTTTGTGGATTCTGTCACTCCAGAGTTCTTTTAATGTGCAATTTAATGTAGTTTCTGAGAGCAACTGAAAAAAGCTCAGGCAACTTCCTGGCTTGTCTCTACCATCTTGGCTCCACCCATTATTGTGCATTTGTCAACATTTTTTCTATCACTTTATTAAGTTTTGTCAATCAAGAAAACAATAAATCAGGCCCTAATTTCAAGTGTTTCCTGATTTCTGAGGTATAAATGCTGACATTGAAAATTTTAAAATCACCTATTGGGATCCTGATTCCATCTGGCTCCAGCGCACTTCTATTTTAGAGTAATAAGATCTGGATTAGAGTCCCAACTCTCTTACTAATTATGTATGTGATTTGCAGCATGTCATTTATTCCCTCTAGGTCTTCAGGTTCATGATTTGTTCAACATGAGACTTATACTAGAATATCTCTAATTTAGTTCTCCTATTATCTGAACTCAGTTCATAGTAAAAGACTATATCCAATGCAGGCATGTAAAAATGTATCTTTAATCACAGGTAATTTTCTCATCCCACTTCCATATCAGAATTAATTAAAGAGGTGTAATCTTTTATAATTTAATGAAAAGGATGGTTTTTTTTTGTTTTCTTCTCTTTCCACAGAATAACAGATTCTTCTGAGTCAATGAATTTTGACCTTGATGAAATATATATATCTGAATAGGGGAGAAGGGACAGAACTAGCCAGAAACATGAATTAAAATATTTAGTCCTCCCAATGATCATTTTTTTCCACAAAAATGATCTTAAAGAAATAGCTTTAGGAATATGCACATTTATCTCCTTTCAGTCATTGTCTTAAAATGTGAACTCACAACAGACATACAAAATTTCATCTGTCATATGTAATAAGAATAGGCAATATTAAGCATCAGTCCTTTCAGCAAAATTGCAGGGTTTTGAGTATAAAAGTGGGGGTTAAGGTGGAGAGACCAGAAATACAGTCCACTTCAAGCTAAAAAAAAATTCTACTGATTTTAATTCAGCCTCTACAAACCCACTGCAGAGAAGGATGAGGGTGGAGGCAAGGAGAAATCTTTCAGAAATTATAGCTGAGAAACTCTCATGCCCTGAAAGGGGAAAAAAAAAAACTCTGTAGCTGCTTACAGAAATAATTGGATTGAAAATATTTATACCTTCCCCTACACATGGAAAAACTATCCAGCAATCTGATTCAAATCAAATATTTATGCAAATATAAGATAAGCAGCCTTTCCTTTGCATATACATTTTCAATTATGTACTCCTGCACCCATATCTCTTACTCAAAATGCATAAACAACCAAAGGCACAACACCAACTAGAATAAATATTCCCTTTACAAGAAAGACAAGCATCCCAGATGGACTCTTTTCATCATTATTTTAAAAGCAGGCACCAGAAACTCAGAGATGTCTAACGGAAAACTTGAAGCATACATTTAAACATGGACCTGGTGACTGAGTCCGGGGGACATAATGAACATCAGCTAGGCTGGCTCTTGGGAAATGATGCCTTCTATATCATATGGACCTTACTTTCCTTTAACTTCAAAAAAATTTTAACCACTCCTGCAACCATTTGAACATCAATCAGGGCATCAGAGGCAGGGAGATTGCTGGAAGCAAATGTTTCTTGTGGATAAATTATCGAGGGCCTGCCTACACACATGAGGCTTTATCTTTTATTAGGGTGTGTGTTGCTGGCTGGCATACTGTCTGGCCATGTGGTGTAGGGGATAGGTGTCAGGGGAAAGCTGCTTTTATTAGGGCAGTTAAATAACAATCTGGTGATCTCGTTAGCAAGAAAGCCTTGTCTTTATAAAAGAACTATTAAGAATCACACCCACATAATTCTCAATAGAGCGTCACACCTGTACTTGCTTAAGTGTTCCAATGATTCAACTAACTTTGCTCTTCCTAGTTCTGGCTGTGATGCAAACAGGAATGTATATTCATTTTGCTACTCAGCACTTCTGAATTGTCCTCATATAATCTGCTGGGATTTCTTTCCTTTTTCATTCAAACTTTTTCATATTTCTTCAATTCCTAAAGGTATTTTGTTAATATCAATTCAATTATCTGCACAGTTATTAATACTGTACATTTTGGGCAATGCACCTAATCTCCTTAAACCTCAATTTCCTCATTTAGGTTAGACTACAATAAACTCTGAAATGCTTTCCAGCTCTAGATCTATGAGCCTAATATTTATTCTGTGTAAGGCTAGCACTAGCACTCAGATACACAGTGAAAAATAGCACATGTCTTCAAGAAGAGTGAAGTCTAATAGGAAAGCATAGATACAAAGCAAAGGAACTCCCAGGCCCCCTATTTCTGTTACTGCTAAGGTCCAAGGACACTAAATGATTTTCTCAAGTTAGGCAGGTTGTAAATATCAAAGGCAGAATTTGAGCTCAGATCCCCTGACTGCAGAGCCAGTGTACTTTGCATTGTAATACTGATACATTCTTAAGTGGATAAGTAGATTGTAATAAGGCCAATGTCCTTTGCATTGTAACACTGATACATTCATGAGTGGATAAGTAGATTGTAATAAGGCCAAAAGAAAGACCTTGAGGAAGTGTTATAATATATGAGTAAGTAAAGAGTTTTTCAGTTGGGAGAACCAGGGAAAGATTAAAAATTAAATTTGAATGGGAAAAAATTTAATGGTACAGGTGGTATGGCAGCATTTCATTCTCAGCCTGAGTCAAAGTACAGAGACAGAAATGAAGATGAAATTGCAGTTTAACTAAAACATAGAGTTCGTCAAGGAGAGTATAATGAAATATGGTTGGCAAGGTGGAGCCGGATTATCAATGGGTCATAAAGACATTGCCAATGAGTTTATGTTCTATGCCGGTTGGTTAGTTGTTGTCATTTCTTCTCAAAGAGAACAAAAATGGCATTGCTATGTTAAAGTCAAGATGTAATGTGTTGGACCATGGCTGATCAGACTAATACAAGCTTAGAATATTCTACCCTAGGTCAGGCACAAATATTCCATGTGAATATTTGGGGTGAAGATGTCTCTAAATTTGTGCATCTTGCCTTTCTTTTGAGCTATCGCAATTCTGTTCTGCTCATAGAGCACAGCACCCTCTCTGATGTGGGCACACCATGCTGGGCAATCCATTGCCAGCATCCCCCACATTATGCAATCAATTCAAAAGTTCTTCAGAGAGAACTTCAAAGTGTCCTTGTATAGCTGTTTTTGACCACCATGTGAGCTGCTTCCTTGCCGGAGTTTTCTGTAAAATAGCCTTTTAGGCAAACGTACTTTTGGTATTGAAACAATGTGGCCAACCCATCAGAGTGGCACTCTACTGAAGTAGAGATGTTCTATACTAGAGGCAAAGGGGAGCTACAAAATGTTTTTGAGCTAGACAGTGACATCATGAGATCTATATATTTAGGAAGACTATTTTAGCAGTTGTGTGAAGGATAGACTGTTTACTTATTCCAGAATTAGCTTAGCCAAATTCATTGTGTTATTGCTAACTTGTTTACAGAATGATTAATCTTTCCATCACAGCAACTCTTAAAGACAGTCTGCTTGGTTATAGATGATTTCAAATTGGCAACAGTGAAGTAGGAGTAACCATACCAAGGAAATCATGGGTTTTTTAAATTATCGAAGTTAAATTAATAAACATTGATTAAGGGCTTGCTATGTACTTGGCACTTTGCTAAGTGCTGGGGATACAAATAAGAAAAATAGAAAAATTGCCCCTGCCATAGAGGAATTTGCAATTTAATGGGTGAAGATAATATACAAAAGGAAGCTGAAAGGGGGGAAGAAGCTCTGAGCCAGAGAATACCTATCAAGGGACACGAGGTTCATAGAGAAAGTAAAAATCAAGCAGAGCTGCTATGGGAAATGGAATGTGCCTGGAAAGTTATTAACCCTCTATAAATAAAGACTTTAGAGGAGTTAATTGTTCTGTTTTCTAGCCCCCCAATTAGAGGAGAGAGGCATCTGAGGTTGCTGAGGTGTTGAGTATATATAACTGAGTCAATCTACATAATGATAAAACTTCAAGTGATGAGCTTTTTCAGGGGGCAACATGATATTTGTGGAGTTGAAAAAAAGCTGAGGCACTGATGGAAAATAAAGTCAAGGACAGAATTGTTCAGGGAAAAAATCAATCCATGAAGACCACTTAGGAGGCTATTGAAATAATTCAAGGGCAAGTAATAAAGGCCTGAACTAGGTGATAGAGTGAGTGGAGAGGAGACAGGTGGAAAGAAGATGATGGTGATAGGCTTGGAAGACCTTAATAACTGATTGTATGTGGTGTGAAAAGGGGGAGCATAGTAAAGGAAAAGAAATAGTTGAAAATAATTCCAGGGTTAAGGATGATTAATTCTCATAATCTGAGAGAAAAGCTATAATCCCCGAGGGGTAATTGAAAGGGGAAATGGAAAAGTTAAACGATTATCCAAGGTCACATATGTGAATTAGTTCTGGACCATATCACTAGAAGTGAATACCACTGTAATTACAAACTTACTCATTGTTAATTTTATTTTGGACCTATTGTAACTGAAACAGACCAAAGAAGACCTGTGTGATTTTCAACTGTACCTGCTTAGTGTTTTTTTGTTTGTTTTTCATGCCTCGAAGCCATTGTAGTTATTATTCTGTCCTTGTTTCTTCACAGCACAGCAAACTTTAAAGGGGAAAAAATGGTGAAATGAGTATTCTATGCACAGATTCCTAAGAAATCATTTTCTAACTAACTGATCTACCTTTCCCTTGCTCAGGCTTTTAATTGCTCCTTTTATGCCAGGCAGTCCTGATTACTTCCTCCCAAGTGGGCCACACGTTAGCAGTAATACATTTAATTAACCCTGACTCAGTTAATTTCTCTTTTTTCCCCAGCCTTATCCAAAAATGTAAATAAGTAAATAAACAACAGATTTTTTTTTTCTGCTGTTGCTGTTTTGCACTCCCTACCTGGTTATCTAGGTAGCTTAGCTATTCTAAGCATTTGTGATTGGCCAAAAAAAAATCAATAATAGATACTAGTCTTTCAATTTGACTTTTAAAAACAATAGTGAGGAAATGTCTAGGTGAATCAAAAAAAAAAAAAAGGAAACCTTCTTTAATTTAGTGTCTTCTATACCAGGGCTGTCCAAAGTAAAGCTGAGGGCCTCTTGCAGTCACAGTGTGACGTATGAAGCCTGCCTACAAACGTAGAAATTTACATAAATGCTTAAGTAAACCAAGCTGAACTACCGCAGAGCTCTCACTAAAATGGAAAATCAAGATATAATGTCTATTGTTTCAATAAAAACCTAAGGTTGAACAGCCCTGTTGTATACCAGCGTCTTTGGTTCCTAGAGTTACATAGTCTTACATGCTCTGCTCAAGGAGGAATAGTCAAAATTGAGTTGAGCAGGTTAAGGTGTCCCATGGGAAAAAATACATGTTTGTTTGGTAATGTCGAGAATAAAGGAATGGTGTATTGGAAAGGAATATCTGAAATACAAATGTATTTGGTACAGGTGATAGCACACAGTCAAGTCTTTAAACACAAAGCTGTAGTCAAAAAATTCATGTCTGGAAACTATTAGCAAGAGAAATTTGAATGATTTTAGTTAGTATTCTGGCTTAAATGAAAACAAGCAATTTCCATCTTCTCTGTATTCCTGCTCTTATGGACTTAAGTCAACAGCTTTAAATTCTCTGGGAAGCAAAGCCAGGTTAGAATACTACTCCTAATCAGGAAATACTAATTTCTTTATGACCTATAATAATAAATACAACATTAGGTAATATATTTTACCTTAAGGGTAAGAAAAGCATTATATATAAAGACATGCTAAATGCGTGTGTGTGTGTCTCTCTCTATATACATATATATAGGTAAAATACATGCTATATGTATATCTGTGTATATACACATATGCATAGTATGTTTTTTCTTGATTATATCATATTTTTCAAATAATATATATGTATACACATATATATGGATATATATGTAATCTTTGCATATCATATACAACATAACAGCTAATATAATAATTGGGAAGGAATATATTATTTATTAGGTGCATATGTGTATATACACTACACATATTTACTTCCACACATATGTATGTATTATATATTACAAAAATAATTCATAAATTAAATGAACAAAGATACATAGAAAATGTCTTTCTTTAACCAGGAGAAATTATAGTTATCTACCATTCATCCATCCATCTATCTATTTATCTGTCTATTTAGCTATCTATCTTCTTTTTATTTTGTTTTTTGGCAGAGCAATTGGGGTTAAGTGACTTGCCCAAAGTCGTATAGCTAATACACATGTCAAGTGTCTGAGGCCAGATTTGAACTCAGGTCCTCCTGACTCCAGGGCCATTTGCTCTACTCATTGTACCACCTAGCTGCCCTCTATTAATCTATCTTCTATCTAAATACTTAGATAACTTAATCACTCAGTGTAGATAGGCCATAACTTTTCAACAAGTCTTAATGGAACAAGCAGTGCTTTTGGAATAAGAAGATGCGGTTAGACTCTTGGCATAGTCATCTGCGACCTATGTATGTGACCTTGGGGTACTTACTTCCTTTCTCCATGTCTCAGTTTTCTTATCTTTAAAATAATGGTGGTTAATGAGTCCACTAAGGTCCCTTCCAGCTTCTAAGTTTAGTATTCTTATCAACAAAAGCATTGGAATAGATTTAAAGGTATCTCATTGAAACAAAGACAATTTAGAGATTCCATACCACTGTTCACTGTCCTAAAGAAAAAGAGGTGGTGACATTGATTACTCCAAGATTTCATTAAAACAATAGATGGGGGAGGGGGAAGGAGCCAAGATGGGGGCTGGAAAGCAGGGACTAGCATGAGCTCCCCACCAAGTCCCTCCAAAAACCTATAAAAAATGGCTCTGAACCAATTCTAGAACTGCAGAACCCACAAAGTGGCAGAGGGAAGCAGGGCTCCAGCCCAGGACAGCCTGGATGGTCTCTGCGTAAGGTCTATCCCGCACAGAGCTGGGAGCTGAGGGGAGAGGAGCTGAGGCGAGCAGAGTCCAGCATGAGCGGCGCAGACCAACAAGACCAGGAGCCGGGCGGAGCGTGCCTTAGCGCCCTGAATCAGTGAGCTGCAGCAGTAACCAGACCTCTCAACCCACAAACAGCAAAGACAACAGAGAAGGT
>CM053627.1:165756875-165793203 GCA_028646595.1 Phalanger gymnotis
ATTTGAGTTAGTCTATTTTTTAAGGTCTTGTATTCTTCAGTATATTTTTCAGTATTTTTTTGGGTCTCTTTTAGCAAGTCATTGACTTGTTTTTCATGGTTTTCTCTCATCCTTCTCATTTCTCTTCTCAATTTTTCCTCTACTTCTCTAACTTGCTTTTCCAAATCCTTTTTGAGCTCTTCTATGGCCTGAAACCAGTTTATGTTTTTCTTGGAGGTTTTGTTGTAGACTCTATGACTTTGTTGACTTCTTCTGGCTGTATGTTTTGGTCTTTGGCACCAAAGAAGGATTCCAGAGTCTGAGACTGAATCTGGGTGTGTTTTCGCTGCCTGGCCATGTTCCCAGCCAACTTACTTGACCATTATCAGCGGGGTATGACTGCTTGTAGACTAAAGCCTGGGGCCAGAAGCAACTGCAGCTGTAGTTCTGTAGCTGCCCCACCTCCACTGCCTCTGGGGTGGTGGCCAAACCGCAAATTCCCTGGCCCCAGCACCTTTTCCCACTAACTTTCTCTGTTGCTTTTGGTGTTTGTGGGTTGAGAAGTCTGGTAACTGCTGCAGCTCAGTGATTCAGGGTGCTAGGGTGCACTCTGCTGGGCACCTGGCCTGGCTGATTTGCGCTGCCCACGCTGGACTCTGCTGTGCTCTGCTCTGCTCCTCTCCCAGCTCTGTGCGCGGCAGACCTTACCCAGAGACCATCCAGGCTGTCCTGAGCTAGTGTCCTTCTTTCCTCTGCTGTTTTGTGGATTCTGCAGTTCTTCTCTGTTGTCCCTGGTGTTTGTGAGTTGAGAAGTCTTGCAACTGCCACAGTTCACTGATTGAGGGTGCTAGGGTACACTCCGCCCAGCTCCTGGTCTGGTTGGTCCTTGCTGCCCAAGCTAGGCTCTGCTTCTCCGCTCCCAGCTCTGTGTGGGATAGACCTCACCCAGAGACCATCCAGGCTGTCCTGGGCTGGAGCCCTGCTTCCCTCTGCTATTTCGTGGGTTCTGCATTTCTAGAACTAGTTCAGAGCCATTTTTATAGGTTTTTGGAGGGACTTGGTGGGGAGCTCACCCTAGTCCCTGCTTTTCAGCTGCCATCCTGGATCTGCCCCTGAGAAAAATTTCTAAATGACTAAGTGGAAGCAATGCCAAAAGACCTCAAGTTTCTTGCATACCTGCAATGAGCATCCTGAAATAAGGGTTGTTACTCTGTTTATAAAATGTGTGCAGAAATATACCTTCTTATAGATAGTCATGCTTATATGCAAAGAGCTTTTTTTGATGACATTTTAAAAAGCAACAATAGCAACAATAACAACAATAGGGACATGCAATGACTTTAGTACGGTTGACTCTGTTTGAAACAAACAACAACAAACTGGTAACTTATATACATTAAAAGGCTTAGGTGGGAAGGTGGGTTTTTATTTTGATATTTAGCTTTGTTTCACTAATGCCAATTGAAAAGAACTATTTTAAAAGACAAGGTACATATGGGAAGACAACAGATATCTTGGAAGATGATGTCAGTGAATGGCATTTGTGACACCATTGGTTAATATTATAGGAAAGTTGGCCTTCTTTTTAAGGCATATGGTACATATTTAAATGCAAAGAAGAGCTAGAACTTAGACTGTATATAAAAAGATATAGGTACACTATCTCACACTGACTTCTTTATCAATAATTGAGCTTTCAAGTAAAATTCCTCTTCCACCTGGCCATCATATTTACATAAACATAAGGTACTCTTTTTGCTCTATCTATTGTGTTTCATCTTTCCTTTCTTCTTAGGTGAACAAGCATCCATCATTGGGAGTTCCCAGGAGATCATTGAGGAGAACTCATAGCAGCAGTCATGAAAAGGTTGATTGACAGAGCAAAGCAAGGAGCTAGCCCATATGAGCAAGGAAGAGACCTGTTTGTAAGCTATGTCACACCTAGAATTAAACCTACCACATTTTCACTCTTTCAAACCTCTCTGTAGCAATCGAAGGAGCAACTGTCACTTTCATTACCCAGGTTTGCAGTTTTGAAATTTTAATTGACTTCTTATTCTTCCTCATCCCACATATATTTTCAGCTGCCAAACATTTTCATTTCTTCTTTGTCTCCTCTTCCTCCTTTTCCTTTTTCTTCCTCTTCCTCTCTTTCCCTTCTCTTCTCCTCATTTTCATTTTCCTCCTTCTTCTTTTGCTCAGAATCAGGGCAATACATAATAGAGTTGGAGTGATGGTATAATTATGTTGATAATAGTTTTGACCAGGAGCCAAATAAAGATACAATGAAAGTTCAAATTTGGTAGAGTCTTGACTCCTCCTAAGTTAGTGTGGGTGGGGGTGGGAGGTGTGCAGCCAAGAGAAAAGCTTCGTAAAAATGGTAACTGGTTGAATACCTGCTCAGAGAAGAACTCGATCCTCAGAGAGAACTAGGGACACAAGACAAGGCACCATTTGGCAACTACATTGCCCATTACTCAGTTCTAGGTAGCAGTTCCGGGGAAGAGAGGAGTACTTGCACTCACAAGGAAGCAAGGCCCCTACCTGGGTAAGAACCATAGCACAGACCAAGAGAGCAAGGACTACATGTCTTACCAAATCACACTTTGGAAACGCCAAAAACTTACAAGCCTGTTGAACTCTCTATGAAAACAGCAAGATATAAAAGCCTGAAGCTTGGGATAGTAAACCCTTCTTCGCACCCCAAAAGTTAAGCACAGCCTAACTCTAAAAGAAAGTCCAAAGTCAAGAAATAGGTCAGAAAAATGAACACACCACCAAAGCAGAATTTGGCCATAAAAATCTACTATCATGACAAGAGAAATTCACAAAAAATTCTATCACTTAGAAAAATCAAATCATACCCAAATTATGATGGTTCCTATATGGATTAATTATCCCTTCTGCATTCCTATTAGATAGATACTTTAAATCTCCATGGAAGCATAGACTAAAGTTAGTGAATAGAATTTGAAAGGAATGTAGTTGAAATTATTCAACAAATTTGAATATATTTGAATATCATTTTGCAAAAACTAAATAAAATATATCCAATAAAAAGAGTAGCATCAAATAACATTGCACTGAAACTAGTATGATGAATTTGGAACTTAGAAGACCTTGTTTCAAATTCCCTTTAGAAAAATACTATTTACATCACCATAAACAAGTTATTTAACCTCCCTTACACTAAATTTGCTCATCTACAAAATGTGGATAATAGCTGTTGTGCTTATCTTACAAGTGTTCTGGAGATGATCAAACGATATGACGTATATAAAGATTTTAGATACTATTCAAATGCCAATTGTGATTGTGATCATTATTATCAATGTTTTATGATGTAGTTGGTTTTATTTCAGTTACGTTATTATCATTGATATATTATTAATAATATTTTATTCATAACATAGCTAGCTTGACCATATTTCTAATTATGTACAAATATACCTCTATATCCATCCATCAATCTATTTGTAATTATATATGTGTGCAAGTTTACTATTGCCTGAAATGAAAGCATGATCACAACACCTACTTTTCAAATTCAGGTACAATAAAACAGATTTTTGTCTCAGCTAAAAAAAATGTAGCTAAATCTTAGCTAGATGATAGAATTGTGGTGGTGTTTTAATCAAAGGAACCCTTACCTCAAGAGACAAAGTACAGTATAAAAGTTAGTGGAGAGAGGTGACATGGTCACAGGGAACACCTGACTAAAATATTTACCATTTGAAACTAACCCAAATGGACTGACTAATATGAAGCCACATTTTATGATTTACTCAGCAATATTATACCCGTATACCCGTACTAGCTGCTATGAATATGGTGAGGTATTCCCAGGTTTGAATCACAAGATATAACAGACTCTCTTCATTGAAGATGAAACCAAAACATTTATTCAAACACCAGAAAGCCAAATCCCTCACAGCAACAAAGGAATTATACACATTATCAATGAAGAGGGCACCACCATCCCCAGGCCTTACCTCTGTCAAACCTTCCTACCAACAAGCTCTCTTAAGCAAAATACCGCTCTCTGTCACTCATGCTAGCTATTCTCTCTCTATGCCTCCTCTCTCTCTCTCTCCAAGCTCCAACTCACTCTAACTTCCTGCTCCACCCATTTGACAAGCTCTACCCACCACAGGCTCATGTGACTCTGGCTCAAGCAGGTCACATAGGCCTATTAATAGGCAAGAAAGATCTTCCTATTCCATTAACAATACATTAACAATACAAATATGTAGTCAATAGCCCAGATTCCCACACTTTGGGTACAGTTTAGTTGAACTTAAAATGCCTCAATGACTGGTTGTAGCACAGAGGATGATGGAAAGGTATTACAGAGCAAGAAGATGAGGAAGGAAGGAGAGAACTGAGACATAGGGAAGACAAAAGTACTTGATGAATATATCTTCTGTGCTTGGGTAACAAATGAACCCCAACTCTATCAAGGACACACTGGAGCCCATGATTCACTGCAATCTCATTTTATTTCAACTGGTAAACTGACTCTTCTACAGTCTTTATCCCCTGTTGCCATATCATCTTCCAGAAACAACAAAATATGTACAAACACACATAAGTTAATAAAATTTTGTTCTTTGAATGTTTTGCATGACTATGTAGGAGATCTATAGTTAAATCATATCATAGGAACAGTTATTTTATGGAGTTCAATAACTAAAAGATATGCTGAAAGTATAATAGTCTCAAATTGCTTTAAATTGTAGTTGATAAAGTCTCATTTGTAACTTAATGTTTTTAATTGTAATATTCAGTATTAAACACAATTTCTCATTTTTATTTCAGGATATGTTTGACACTAAACAGCTGAATACTGTATGCATTTTTTTCCACTTGACAAAGAATCTCTAAGCATATCAGCCTCAGATTTACTAACTAGCAAATTGCATAAACAGACCTTTGCTAGTATAGTGACCACACGCTGTGGTTGTGTATGCTTGTCTGAAGAAATGGAAATTAAGAGGAGTCATTGGAATAATTTTGAAGGTCAAGAGAAAGTGAGGAATTGCATTTACCTCATATTAAAGAGAAATTAAATGAAACATTGTGCTATTATTTCATTATTGCCATCATTGTAACATATACCCTTTCAATGTCCAACAACCTCTTCCCTCCATCCAATTAAACCTAATGGCAAAGTGGAGAATTCTATACAAGGTAAAGTACAGTGGGGATCTGATGGCCCTAGGATGGTTATAGCATAAGTGTAAAGGCCTAGCAGGAATCCTGAAACAATGGCTAGTTGGGCTCTGGAAATAGCATTGAATGGCATAGTCCACCCATTCAGTGTGATGCAATTCTTCTTAAGTGTCAAAGAAATATCTGAGGAAACATACTATTCCAGAGTATTCCTTCAAAAACCATCATGATGCTCATTTGGATAACAAGAACTGTTTGTGTGTGACTCTTATTCATGTTTCAGCTCCAGAAGAAGACAAATATACTAAATGAGAAATATCAACACCCCATCTACTGGAAATGCCTCAGTGTAGGTGGTACTGACTATTAAAGAAGGCAAAATAGAAATATGTATGGGATGGATTGAAGTCATATATACTTTCTTTATGCATCTGTACTGTATCAGTTAACATTTATAAAGCACTTAGTATGTACTAGGCACTCTATTAAGTACCAGTAATTCAAATACAAGCAAAAAGAAATACAATCCATGTCCAACTAGATCTTACAATCTAATAGGGGAACATAACACATAAAAGGAAACTAAGTGGGAGGGAGAAAGTATCTGGAGGCAAGGGCATGATGGAGGAGACATGATTACAACTTGGTGAGAAATGAAGAAATGACTGGCTTTCATGCCATCCTAAAATGGAGGTTCTGGGAGGATCCATTGAGTGAGAGGCACAGGTGAATTCCAAGGCTGGAGCAAACTTCAGGATGAACCATTTTCTGGGACATAACAGAGGAGTCCCAATTCTAGACTAGAGAAATAATAACTGATTTTTAAAAAATCAACAGTAGCCTCAGCCCCATGTCATGTAGTAATGTATTCCTGAGTACAGGGCAATCATAAATAAGTACTTTATTGGTAAGCCTAGATTAAAGGAAATGAAAGATGAAATTGAGGAGCTATTACAATCTGAAGAAGAAGCTGAAGGACCTGAGATCATTAAAAATTCTCATTGCAAATAATTAACAGAAATTTTAGGTAGAGACAACACAATGCAATGGGCAGTGTACCAATGTTAAAACCAGGAAAACCTCTGGTTTTCTTGCCTCTGCCACATAGCCATGTGACCCTGCGGAAGTCATTTAAGTTTTCAGTGCTATTGGCAACCCTCTAAAGCTATATGTTTCAAGAAGATAATAACAGATATTATTAAAGGGAGATTCCTCACCTAAGATTTCCCAATACTAAGGAAATAACTGATTCATTCCCTTTGCCTAATAATGTCAATGACAAAAGTAATACTGATATGTCAAAAGATTTTAAAAAGAACTTAAACTTTAAAATTTCCAAATGTCCTTTTGGAATTTGATGATGTGAATCCAATGAGTAGAGTAATCGTATCAAAAGATAGAATCAGAAAAGTAGAATTTTTGATCTAACTATTATGAATGGATGCACTCTCCCACTCTGACAGAAAGTAAAAAAAATTATGACTTGCACACAAAAATATATCTGTCATTGTTATAGTAATAAACATAAGAGGAAAGATGTAGCTGTCAAGGGATATTCTGAAAGACAGAAATTAAGATCATCATAGCATAGTGATGAGGTTCAAAATCGTCAGAAAGTTAATATAAGAATATATCAATATCTAGCTAGTAGATTCGGTAGGAAACTTGATCACCATGTTTACCAGATGAAAAGCAATGAAAAGCAGAAATAAGGAGTATTGAATTCAGAAATATGTATGTATATGTGCATGTATACATATATACACATATATAATATACATATATATGTATATAATATATATCCAAAACTTTAGATTCCATTAACCTGCAATTGAAAGCAAAAGTGAAAGTGACAGTCAAAACAGTGTGAAGAACAAACTAGAGAAACAGGGTTCTGGAAAGATGACAGAGAAGGGGAAGCAGGAACACCCAGATCCTCCCACAACTACTACAAATATGATTTAAAAAGAGTGCTAAACCAATTAGTAACTGGGAAATCTAAGGAGAAACCTGAGTGGATCATAGTCCCAGTAGAAGATCACAAATTCTACTCGCTGACAAATAATTGCAGTAGAAACTGTGTAACAGGAGTGAGCCGGAATCAAACCCAGTCAAAAAGCACTTATTAAAGACATATGTGTCAAGTGTTATGCAAAGCACCATAGATACAAAGAAAAGAATAAATAGTGACTGTATTGTGACATGACAACCTCATAAAAATGAACAAAAGAAAAAAAAAATAAGCATCTATTTAGCCACAATGCAAAAAAGATAATACTCAATAAATGGCTATTGAAGAAAGAATTAAAGTTAATTGAAGACTAATTCAGTTTGAAAGTTAGTGGCTCAAATTCCAAATAATAATGAAATTGTTCTGGGAATAAAGTTTTGATAATTTCAAGTGAAATAATGAAAAGAGCAGGATGGAAGAAGGCCTAGCAGTCCCTGTCTCAAATTATATCCCAGTGTAGTAAAAGAAGAAGGAAAAATAATCATAAGTATAAATTTGTATAGCATCAATTTTTATACTAGTATAAACATGGAGACTAATTGTATGCCCATAAATTGGGGAGTGGCTGAACAAAGGATGGAATATGAATATAAGGGAATATTATTGTGCTATAGGAAATGATGAATGAAATGGCTTCTAATAAATCTGGGAAAACTGATATGTATTGATGTAGAGGGAGGTAAGAAAAATGGGGAAACAATTTTTACAGTAATAACATAGAAAATGAATAACTTCAAGAGATTTTTAAAAATTGATAGAGTGATCTACTATAATTTTATAGGACAAATGATGAAGACTACTATTTACTTCTTGACAAAGATGTGGTAGATTCAAGATGCAGAATGAAATAGCACATTTTGGGCATGGCCAGTATGATATTTGTTTTTATTGACCATGCATACTTGTTACAAAGATGATCTTATTTTTTATTCCCCAGTATTGTGGGAGATGGAATAGATAAAAAGTCTGTTAATTAGGAAACACTATTTAATTAAAAATAAAATATAAAATAAAAATTAACAAAATTTACTGTAATATACTGAAACATTAAAGAAATTACAAAAAAGAGAGGATAAACCTCAAACTATAAGAATTTGATGAATTTTTGTCAACTTTCTATATTATCACAAGAAGTTGCACAGAAGAAAAATCAAACTGAACTAAATAAGAACAAGCACTTTCACTGGAGACATAATGAACCATCAAAAATTAAACTAAAAGGGTGGTGAATTAAATTAGTTTCTCTATAAAAACTAAAAGCATCAAGGCATGGTAACTTTCATAATTATGGAATCAAATGTCTCTTAGTAGCTCATGCATTATGAACAAAGCCCTTTCTCACTTTCATCTGAACTCTAAAGCTATTGCTACCTTTCATATAAAAAAGTTATATATTGTTTTATATACATATATATAAAACTTTGTATAAATATATAAACAGTTATATATTGAATACATATATAAAAATAAAAACAAAAGCAACTGCTTCAAATATAGTTGAATTATGTATATTTCTACTTTTTACAAAGATTTCAATTTTGTCACCAAACTTGTCTGCAAACAATTATAAGAAAAACTACAAGATGTCCCCAAAGTCTAAGCAGAGTTTTCTATTAAAAGTTTGAAAGTACATTAAGACTTTTGAGACATGCTCAATATTTGTCGAGACAAAAAAGGGGTCTCTCAACAATTCCTAGAGGGGTAAAAATCAATTGAATACCAATTCAGTAATCATAAAAAAGTTTTTAGAAACTGTAATACATTGACACAGCCTGCATTGATTATCATAGTCTTTGACTCAGTTTGATACTTAATACCAATGGATATAAGATATACAGAATTACAATTGTTGTCAAATGTCTCCTGAAAAACATTTTTTATCAATTGTTCTTGGCATTATTTTATTGATGGTGTGTTTTAAATAGAGAACAGTCTTTTCTGTGGACATCACTCTATCATTCTTACTCTGCTTGGATATATATGTACATTTGTATTATACATACATATAGCACATGTAGGTAGAGAGATAACATATGTGTTTATAAAATATCTGGGTCAATTATGACAAATTTTATAGCTAGAAGAAAATATATTAAAGCTCATATTCAATAGGTATTAATTGTTTAAAAAGTATTATAGCAATTCAACTTTGATTTCAGGATGCCAGGATTTCATAATGGCTTCAGCAACAAACTTCTTTTTGATATCTTAATGTTTAATATATTGTGCCTAGAGGATAGCAAAATAATTTCAGAAAAATCTGGGAGGACCTATATGAACTGATGAAAAGTGAAGTGAGCAGAGCAAGAAGAATGAGCTACACAGTAACAGCAATATTGTAATGATAATCTACCGTGATTAGTAACTGATCAATGACTCGCCATAACTTCAAAGGACTCATGATCAAAAACACTGCCTACAAAGTAAGACCTGGTGGATTGAGGCAGATTGAAGCATATTTGTTTTTCCTTTATTTGTCTTGTTTTTTCCCCCAGAATATGGTTAATGAGGAAATAAATTTTGCTTGACTTCATATGTATAATGCATATTTTTTTTTTGTTTTCTCAATGGATAGGGAAGAGATTGAGGGAGAAAGAAAATTTGGAACTGAAAATTAAAAAAAACCAAACAAACTCTGCCATAGGGTAATCTCTATTTCCTAATACTTTTATTAATACTTTCCTAATACATTTTTATTAAACTAACAAATAACAATTGCTTTGTTCCACTATGCAACAGTACATAGAATATTAAATATGACAGAATAATAGAAAGGTAATGACTTGTTCCATGACAATTTCAATCTGACATCCATTGACAAAAGTTGCAAAATGTGAAGTTGATATTGGGTGTTGGTGGTGGTGGTGGTGGTGGTTGGTGTTGGTGGTGGTAGTGACGGTGGTGGTGAGGCTGATGCTGCTGATAATGATGATGACAAAAAATGAAGATAAGGAATCAGGTGTAGAGGAAAGAGAGTAAGCCTTGAAGGAAGGAAGACCTGTTTTCAAATGGCTTTGTGACACTAAGGAGGCCAGCTTAAATCTTCATCATCCCAAGCTATTGCCTGTAGGAAATTTCCTTACTCATTATTTGCTCTGTCACAGAGGCTGATCTAAATAGAAAAGATAAAAGGCATATGCCTTCCTTATATTCAATTGATATGGGATATTAAATAGCTTCCTAATTGCTACCCACATTTAAAATTATCTGTTTAATTTTCTCAAGCAGCATCCAGATGAGGGAAAATAATAGGGATACATATTAGTATACAAGTCTGTTTCTTTTCCTCTGTCAATATTTTATTTACTACGGGAGATATAGGACAAGTATATATAGTGACAGGCAAAACCACAAATAGTATTTATAATTACTTTTGTTATAATGAGAATAGAATTGTTAATAAAATTCAATGTACTGGAGCCCTGGAACTTATTTCATTCTTCAATTAGAGCTGTATTCTGGGTTGTTTTCAAGTTCTGAAGTACAAATAAACTCCTTATGTTTTCTACTTGATCACAGAAAGATAAAAGGGTAAGGTGGAGAACATGCACTACTGCCATGTTACTTTTTGAAGGAGATTGTTTGTTCTTTTATCCCATTTGTATTCTCCTTTTCACACAGGTGTATCAGCCTGCTGAGTACTTTGAATACTCATCCTGCAGTTCAGCTACCCTGGGAGACTACAGATAGTTATTTTCCTCTGCACCAAGTTCTGAAGACAGTTTTTATTTTAAAAAAAAAAAGCAGCTTTGTTTTGCAAAAATTAAAATGTTGTTAGAGGAGAAGTTGAAACAGCAAGCTGGGAAAGTAGGCTTCACTCCTGTGGTAGACTTCTTTTTTAATTTATATTTTGGCAAATGCATTTTATTTTTTCTAATCACATGTAAGGATAGTTTTCAACATTCATTTTAATAAGATTTTGAGTTTCAATTTTTTTCTCCTTGCATCTTATCCTCCCCTCCCCAAGGCAACAAACAATCTGATACGTTACACATGTGCAATTACGTAAATATATATTTCACCTTAGTCGTGTTGTGAAAGAAGAAACAGAAAAGGTAAAAGCAGCAAAATCAAATAAAGAAAAATGACAATAAGATGCTTTCATCTGCATTAAGATTCCATAGTTCTTTCTCATTTTCCATGAGTCTTTCTCATTCCATAGTTTCTTTCTCATTTTCCATGAGTCTTTTGGAATTGTCTTAGATCATGGTATCACTGAGAAGTGCTAAGTCAATCATAGTTGATCATTGCACGGGTTTGCTCCTTCTGTGTACGTTGTTCTCTTGTTTCTGCTACCTTCACTTAGCACTGGTTCATGTAAGTCTTTTCAGGTTTTCTGTAATGCACTTGCTCATTATTTCTTATAGCACAATAGTATTCCATCACATTTTTATACTACAACTTGTTCCTGCATTGGGCATTTCCTCAGTTTCCAATTCTTTTCTGTGGCAGAATTTTAAAGGCGACTGTTGCCATTGTCTATGGAATTCAGAGAGGCAGTATTGTTTGATGGGTTAACCAGGATGGCAGATAGCTAACTCTATATCTGAACTTGCTTTTCTCCTAAATTATTTTGCACTCTTGAGACAATGTTCTTTAAGCACTCCAGCCTGTTTATTCATGGTAAGGAAAATGGATTACCAGGATATTAAATTAATCCACCACGAAAATTAATTCCTTTTTTAAGAGTATGAACTAGAGAAGTACTAAATGCTGTTAATAATTGCCTCAGAGCTACCACTAAAACCACTGGGTCTTCAAGCCAAAAGTATTCGCGCGTGTGTGTGTGTGTGTGTGTGTGCGTGTGTGTGTGTGTGTGTGTGTGTGTGTGTGTGTTAGAGAGATTGGCCAAAGAGAATATTTAGTTTGTTAATTGTGGCAATGTTCAAGTTAACAACTTCTTAACACATTTTCAAGCACACCATAATGGTTCTGTGGAGATTTTTTTTTAATTTATTTGGTTATTTGTGAGTATGTAAAGCAAAATAAAAGGAATTTTAGGCTCCACACAAATGCGGGGATGAAATTTGCTTAGCTTTGCCTCATTCACATACTTTCCAGACTGACAACACATTTTTCTTTTTGCCCAGCACTGTTCTGTAATGTGTGAAAAAATGTGTGCGTGCCAAGAGCATGAGAACACAATTTATCTAGGCTTTGCACAATTGCTTTAGGTAATGCAACCCAATCTCTGTCCATGCTAAGGCAGCTTTTTGTGCTACTGTGCACAGAGGGTGACATGACTCCTGATTGGATGAGAGAATGTTGAGGACAATGCTACAAACCTGCTATAAATTGTTCCAGTTGGCTTTAGAGATATTTGGGAGAGACAAAGAGAGAAAAGCCCTTCTTTGAAGTTATACAGAAGAGCCCTGCTATTTGAAGACATGAATCTAAACTGGCCCTATCATTTTCCAGGCTTGAAGGGCTGTAGAAGGCCATTCGGGTTTTTCTTTCTTCAGTGCCTCTTTTTTTCCATATCTCTTTCTCAACAATCTCAGGAACTGACTGAAGTAAGACCTTAAAGGAAGGTACGCAGCATCACGCTCAGGAATCAGGAAATCCCCTCATCCAATCAGGCTATATCTCCTATTGCAATAGTGCCTCAGAATTGGAAGTAATGACAACTATGACGAACATCACCACCACCACCACAATAACAAACATGTCTGAATTCATTCCAAAAAACTGCTGATATTTGGCTTTTCAGACATTTTCCTTGTTTTCTTTTGGACAGGCACTACTTTCTCCCTTTCTGTGGTTTTCTGTCTTCTGATTTTAAAAGAGATAATACTGTAGATACATTTTATTCTAACAATTTTACTTAAACTACTTTCACAACCAAGAAAAGCAGAAAACTTAAAAACACTTTTTTGTTATATAATATTAGTTTCAGTTACAGTATAAATGTCCTTAGACTGGTCCCGGTATAGTAATTTAGTCCAATTTCAGATGAGCATATCTATGAGCAAATATTTAGATTTTTCCTACTCAGTTTCAAACAGAACTATACACACGCCATTTTGGGTGTTTTAAAAGCCTTACTAGTCTTACTTCTGCCTTGAAAGAAAAGGAATAAATTGACTTACTCAAGCAGTTCTACTCTTTTCTGGATCTGAATATTATCAAAGTTATTCTTTAAAAGTCTGAATTTTGAAGCAGCACTTTTGTGTGTGTGTGTGTGTGTATGTGTGTGTGTGTGTGTGTGTGTGTGTGTGTGTATGACATACACTTATCCCATTTCAGGGGAAAAGAAATATGTAATGCTACTAGTTGTCTTTCATAGTGTATAGTTTACTCTAAAAACCATACAAGCTCTTTGTGCTCCAAGATGCTGGTCGTCACCATCTGGATCTGTCCACATGGCTTAAAAGGTATATAAATATGGATTTTTCTCTTCTGTGTACATATAGAGGCTGCCAATTTGTGGCTGCAGGTTCTATCATCAACTCCTGATATTGTTTACTTCTTTGCCTCTTGCACTCACACATTTGCTTACAATCATCACATGTCTGATAACTACATGTCAATGTTGTCTGTTACTCTTTCTTACAGTCTGTATTTCTGCCTAATTGTCTCAAATTGTGCTTTGTCTTGTTTTTAGCCATCTGGTGATCTGTCACTTCATTTCTATTCATTGCATACCAGTCTTTGATATTGTCCTTTATTTGGCACATGACCTCCATGAAGGAGCTAAGCTGAAAGCAGTACAATGCCAACATTGCACTAAACTCCAAATGGAACTAAATTGTTTCTGATTTTCTTATTATGAGAGAACTTTTTGTGAATTAGATGTTTTAGCTGGAACCTGAAAAGTTTCATCAGCATCTTGTGTCTGTACAATGATGCTGTTGAACTAGAAAGCTTCAAAGTTCATTTTCCCCTTTCTCTGGATCTGTAATCCTATGATCCCATGTACAAGCTATAATTAGCTTCAGATAGCAAGACTAGTTTTGCCAGAAATGGAAGGCTAAGATGATGAGTTTCTCCAATCTTGTATCCTAAGTTCTGTATAGGAGAATCACAAACCAGTTTAAATTAAACAATAAGGGGAAAAACACCTTGAAATGATTAGTCATTTCACATTGCTGATGAGCACATATAAATATTGTTGTTTTTTTTTTTGGAGGGGGGAAGGCAATGCAATTGAGGTTAAGTGACTTGCCCAAGGTCACACAGCTGGAAAGTGTCTACAGCTGGATTTGAACTCAGGTCCTCCTGACTCCAGGGCTGATGCTCTACTCACTGCATCACCTAGCTGCTCCAATATTATTGTGTTTTAATCAATGATCGGTGTCATCAATTTAAGAGCTGTTAATATATTGTGTGTTGAGGGACGAATAGCATGGGGCCAACTCAGCTTATGTAACAACTTTATTAGTATTTCATGTTGGTGTGTAGTTCAACTCTCACTGTTAAAATAGAGTAAAAAAATTCATCTCTCAATAGTGTGTATGTTTCTTTAAAAAAAACCCAGACGTTATCCAATTCTTCAATTCTCACATGATATTAGATCCATCAAGTATTAATCAATAGTATTATCATCACTGAAAAATAGGATCAAAGATGGAGAGTTGGTAGGGTACATCCAGTCCAATCTCTTCATTTTACAAATGAGGAAACAAAAAAAAAGGAAGTGACTTCACCTTGGTCACATAAATAATAAGTAGCAGATTTGAACCTACAAACCAAAGTTGGCTGATATCAAGCCAAGCCAAGAACTTCTTCATATTTCTAATGTTTCCTGAGCTTTCAAGTCACATAAACATTGTATTATATTACTAGAAGGTAGAAAAAATATAAATCTTATCCATTAAATTACTTTACTGTTATGGCTTAATTTAATTTTGGGCCCAACTGACTGCCACCCAAAGGAGTTTTCACTTTGTCTTCTTTTTCATGTCATATTTAAGGTAGGAGTCTTCAATTTGGAGTATTTGAGTAGGCCAATAACTTAATACAATCACATTTCAAGAAAATTATACTGTCAGCAATATGCAACAGAGGTGTCAAGCATGTGTTATTGGCCTTCAACAATCCTGAATTCAGCCAAACTATGTTGCAATGTAAGTGACAAAATTTAAGAAAATAAAAATGCAATAAAATATAGATCATATTAATATGTAGTTTTCTAAGGTAATATGCATCCTGCAGGGGTCTTCATGTAAGATTTTGTGTCTCCTTTCTATTTCTGTGTGACACAAGTGGCTAACAATATGATCAGATTCAATTCTAAAAGAATCTTCTAATTAAGGACAAATAACCAAGAATTTTGTAGTGGTTCTTCAACTGTAGACTACACAGACACCAAAAGTTATTACATATATCTGAACCTGCATTATATTGCTTGCTGTAGTATTATTTCTTAGCAGAAATATGGGGCATATTTGCTTAGTGAGTCAGTCAACTATAATCAACAAATATCTATCTTGTGCAAAGTACTGTGCTAAATTTTAGGGATAAAAAAGAAAAGAAATTAAGAATGTTAGTCCTCAAGAAACTCTTAGTCTAATGGAGAGTCTAACATGCAAAGTAAAGCATTTATGTATAAATAAGATATATAAAGGATGAATTGGGAATGATATAAAAGGTAAGGCGTTAAAATTAAGGAGTACTGGGAAAGGCTTTTTGCAGGAGGTAGGAGGCTGGAAGGAAGCCAGGGAATTCAGGAGGAAAATAACAGGAGGGAGACTATCACAACTAATGTGTCATTTTAGGGAAATTCCTCAGTTGTGTATCATGCCCAAAGAGCTGTGGCTTTGTTTGTGATAAGGTGAATCTCTTTCAGGAGAAGAGGGCTAAAGGTCCTTTAAAGTATAACCCCATACCACTCATCCAACCTCAGTGCCCCTGGCACAAACTCTCTGCTCCAGCCAGAATGTCCTTTTTGTCACTCATATCCTTTATTCATACCTTTGTTTATCCTGCCCCCTCTGCCCATCGAACCCTGGATCATTCTCTTTTCTCTACTTTGACTCTTCAGATTCCAACCATCTTTCAGGTTCTAGTTCCATTTGCCCTCCAAAAGCAAATGTGCACTATTCACTCTGCCTCATATTGATTTGGCTCTTCTAAAAAATTCTTTAGCCTTTATTTTTATATCAGCAATAGAAGCATTTTATCACACAAATATCATACAGTCCTATATGCATGCCTTGTTTCTTCAAAGGGAATTTAAGCTCCTAAAGGGAAGAGAACATACTAGACTTTTTTACAACCTCCCTGGAATCTTAGATATATAATATATAGTTATTGAATTGAATGCTTTTTTAGCTTCCCCATTCCCACTTCCAGAAGGCCATGGTACTGGATATTTCTAAAACAGAAAAATTCTTACCTCTTGTATTGAAAACAGTCTTTCTTCCATTGCTGTAAAAGAGTCTATCAATTTTGGGGGTTACATATGATACCACTGCCTATTATGCCCCAAATTTTATCAAAAAGAGAGTATAGGGAGGTAGGAGATTCAAGACAGCTTGGTTTTTCACTAGGCTAGCTAACATAGTCATTCATCTAGATGCCTCCGTATCCAGGACAGATAGAGGTGATAATTTCATCTTAATTCCTCAGTGTGTCCTGGACTGGGTAGGTAATTATGTCATCTTTGTCTTCTATGGTTCCCTAAAGAGATTGGAACCTGATGCAAAGAGATCTGCAACTTTCTTGACTTCATGAGTCATCCATTTCCAGTCTTTTCTTTGTTTCTCACTATAGGCTTGTTCATAGTGACTGGATTCTATCTATTTTGCTGAGTTCAGCACCTCCTTAGAGGACTTAGTTGTATGTTTTTAATTAGTTACGTTATCTACTTTGGTGCCTTGAATGCAATGAAGCACTTTGGAAGTAATGTCAGCTAACAAATTCCTGTAGCTAAGTGTCCATAAAGGGTGTGCATGTGTGTGTGTGTGTATGAATACCAAGAAGGGTTAGGATGAAGTTATTGTTGTGGCTTTTTAGTCAGAACATAGATCACACTCTTTAATAGTTAAGAAGATCAGGATAGGCCAAGATACTTTACTTTACAGATTTCCACTATGCAAAAAGAGCATATGTGTTTAAAAGACATCATGGTGTCAATGAAATTGTAGTGCTAGCATGTGATCGTATCTTTTATAATTGAGTGAGAGAGCAACAAAAATCCAAACTACAAGTTAATTATTTTTCCCAACTTCTGATACCTTCCAAATTCAGTATGAAAGGGAATAAATGTCCAGATTTCTTCCCCCCACCCCTTGCAGCAGTTTCTGCATACCTGCTTGGTGCCAATTTCCTGGTATATATTGTTCCCTATGCGACTACATGAATATAAAGGTGTCTCCACCTCTAGTTTGGTATTCCTTCATATCTAGAAGCAATTCATCTTCCCCAGCTTTTTCTGTGAATGATGGAGGAGGGACAACTAGGGAGAGTAAAGATGATAGGAGAGAGGAACTGCATGTCTATTGTATAGGTAAGAGGGTTAGTGATGATTTTGGATTATCAGAGACAGAGAACGTGTTTGTATAAGATGTTTTGTTCTAGAACTGCATGGTTTTAGAAACTCTCTAGAAAAAAAGCATGTATTTTTTATTTTTATTTATTTTATTTTTAATTATGGAATAAAACAAGTATTGGTATAAAATAGTATCATAAAAAGATGATTGCACATGAAACTGCAATTCTATTATGTACAACTTGCTATTGTTTTAAAATGTATAATAATCATGTAAATTTCTTTTTTCTCTTTTTTTTTTCCTTCGCCCTGCCATAGAAATGGCTATTATTAGAAACAAATATGTATATATGTGCGTGTGTGTGTATACACACACGCACATACACACACATACATGTACATATATATATATAAAATCATTTTATACATACTTCTATTTATCAGTTAAAGAGGAAGACATGCATTCTTTGAATGTAAGAACCAAGAGATAGTTGTCCTTTTCAGGATTTATTTTACATCCTTTCCCTCTAGATCATTTTCAAGATTTGCTAGATACATCAGGATTTTCTGCCATGGGGAAAATGCTAAAAGTATACAACCAAATGTTTTCATGTAGCATACCTTGTAAGGATACATGAAAATCACCTCTGTGTGACTGGGCTTCCTGCTTCCAGAACTCACTTGGATCTTTAGAGACATAGGCAAGAGAGGAAATAATACCAAGGAAATAAATGACAGTGAGCCAGTGATTGAAGCTGCTATTACCTAATGCAATCTCCTACTTCTGAAAAGTAAAAACTTCCCTATAATTGAGACAGTCAAGGTAATTCTGAAGGTAACTTTTCTAGTATTGCAACTCACTTTAGATTTTACCACCTTAATGATGAAGAGATACTGTTTGATCAGAGAGCTTTTTTTTTAGCTCCTAAAGTAAAGCTACCAGTGAGTCTGTCAAGTCTCAAATGTGTGTTGTATTCCTTTTTACTCTTACTTTAAAGGAAATTGCAGGCATCCTCAGGACATCAGTAATCACTTTACTAGCATTTCAGGCTGGATGCTTATGTTCCAATGAATACATATCACAGGTGCAATGGAAATTCTTGGAGTTCAGAAGCTGTACTGGGCGAGATCATATTATTCTCATCAAAGGAGTTAAACTTCCAAGAGAAAATTCTGGTTTTTTCTTAAGTCTGCCTTTCCCAGGATGTGCTATACATAATACAGGACTTCAGTATCTTTCAGACTCATCTACATTTCTTTTACTTATGAAGCTAGAGAGAGGCTCTATAGTTGCAGAAAGGCTCACAGTGAAAAGTAAGAAGAGACAGCAGGTTTTCATAAAGGGGGTAGTAAAAAGATGGTAGAATGGCACTGGGTGCAACCAAACCTTGAACTGCTTCCTTTTCCTTAACACCTACTCCAAGTCCCAATCAATCAACAAGAATTAATTAAGCAATGCTTATGGGCTGGGCACAGTGTTAGATATTAGGGGCACAAAGGAAAAAGAAAAAGAAAAAGAAAACTTACCCTCCAGGAAGTAACGTTCTACTAGGGGAAGAACAAATTCATGACTTTTGATAGAATGTGTATCCCCACATAAACATATATACTTATACAAACACATTCTCTGCCCCTGATAATCCAAAATCATCACTAACCCTCTTGCCTATACAATAGACATGTAGTTCCTCTCCCCTATCATCTTTACTCTCCCTAGTTGTCCCTCCTCCATCATTCGCAGAAAAAGTCAGGGAAGATGAATTGCCTCTAGATGTGAAGGAATACCAAACTAGAGGTGGAGACACCTTTATATTCATGTAGTCACATAGGGAACAACATATACCAGGGAACTGGCACCAAGCAGGCATGCAGAAACTGCTGCAAGGGGAGGGGGAAGAAATCTAGAGAACACAGAATTATACTTGAGAGATCAGTACAGTTGTGCATCTTTTGTGTGGAAGAGCAACAATGTAAAGAGTTCAGCGAGAAGAAAAGTCATGTATTTGGCCTGTTCTGTTGCTAGGGAGACAGTACTACAGGGACAGGCATTCACCAAATACCAAGCACGATACTTCCTTTCACTGATACTATCATGTGGTCAATATAGGTCTGAGGAAAGGAAAGTTGCTTGATATTCTCCAAAAAGGAGAGTAGAATTTTTATGACAGTCGAGGAACTTAGGTATGAGCTTATTCTGCACTTTTTGTGAAATTAAATAAAATCTATCCCAAATCCAATTCCTTAGTTTTAGTACTTGCAATGGAGCTGAGGGCAAATATGTGGGAGAATAAAATGAATCAAATCCCGAGATTCCTTTGGTTTACCTAGCAGGTTTGCCTAGAGGAGTATTGTAAAAGCCTTCTCTCCCTCCAGCAGAAAAAGTATGCTCAATCTAGTAGAAATATGGATTTCACCAATATTTTTCATTTTTCTCAGACTCATTCTTGATATCTTCGTTAAAACAAAAGTTAAGGTGAGATTGCAGCATTATATCAAATATAGCAATTTGAGAAAATTCTGAGGTTTTAAATTTGATGTTGGTAGTTAGAGACTACAATGCTTCTTTTTCTTAAAGTACTTCACTTGAGTTTTTGTAATATTAATGACATATAAGAATTCATGTAGTGAGAGTAAGGAGAAAGTTGATGGATACTTCATGTGGTCCATTGGGATCCACAGAAAGTCAAAATATCTAGAACAATGTATTACTTCCACCCCAGCATATTGGGCAGATGACCTGTGGTGTATTTATGGGAGGATGTCAGCATTTTATATGATGGAAAGCTTGTGAGCTACATTGTTAGTGTAAAGAGCCACCTTGATGAGATTAGAAATACACACATATACATATACATTAAGTGTTAATGTAAGAATTTATTAGCATTTTTTCTGCTTTAGGCTAATTATATTCTGCATAAGTTTGGTCTACCAAATATTTCCTTTGTGGAAGCGGGCTGGATGGCTTATGCTTCCATTTTCTAGCATTCTAGCATGCATGACCTTGACCAATAAACAGAGGATATTTCTAGCTGCAGACAAAGATGCAGCAAGGAATCAATCCCTTTGACTTGTATTAGTTTCCTTCAGAAAACCAAATTGTGACGAAACACTACAGTAAAGAGTCTTTGCCTTGCATAATAATGCCATTTCCTTGGCTCTTATAAATATATTGGGGCTGGGAGTGACATTGCTTGAATATTTTCTTCCTGAATATTTAGGTCACACATTACGTAAAGAAAAAATTGAAAATGGGAGAGATCGGAAGCAGAGAGACCAATTAAGAGTCTATTGCAATGGTTCAGGAAATATTTGACAGACCAGAATTGTGGCTGTGTGAGTGAAGAAAAGGGGAGGAAAGTGATGTTGTAGAGGCAGATTCAATAAAAGGGGGTGGTGCAACTTACTGGACACGGAAGGTGAGGAAGATAAAAGAGTCAGGGATGATGCTGAGAATTTACACCTGAGCAATTGGGAGGTTAGTTACGACCTGAAGAGAAAAACTGATGTTTAGAGCAGAGATGATAATAAGAAGTGACAGATGGTGCTTTGGTGCTTTAAAGATTGCATAGTTATGTGTATGTATGTGTATGTGTGTATACACACATGCATAATTCATACATTGAAGTAATATTGTACATGTATATAAGTTAAAACCATGTTACATATACATTTATAGGCTTTAAAAGATTATATAAATATCCGTTACTTTTATCTTATATGTGTGTAAGTGAATACACACAGATGTCAGTGCATTTAGGTATATATGTACATGTATACACATATATACAGATTGTTTATATATACATATGTGCAAGTATATATTTATACACATAATTTAAGCCTCACAAAGCATGTAATTTGTTCTATTTTAAGCCCTAGAACAAATGGATTAAATACCAGAAATATCATCACTACTTTGCAAAACACATAAAGAAATGGAGGCTCAGATGAGATAAGTGATTTTGCCATAGTCATATAACTAGTATACACCAAAGATGGGATTTGTACTAACATCTTCCTCAGTCCAAATTCAGTTGACTTGAGATGCCACACTAGATATAGAAAAGAACATAATCTATATTCGAATGGCTATTATTGAGAGGAGGGTTTAATATCTTTCTGTTTGGCCCCAGAGGGCAGAACTAGGAGTGATGGGTGGAAAATATATAGAGGTTTTGATAAGATGACCTATTTTATTGTTTTCCAGGCAAAGGCTAATGTCTGTCTATGACTTTGATAAGCTGACATATCACCTCACTTAAGAGAAAAGATGAGCCAGAAGTACGCGTTATGTTTGTCCCAGAAGATTGTAAACTCTTTGAAGGAATGGTCTCTTTCATTATTAGTGGTGATATTTTCATAGGTTCATAAATTTGGGGCTTTAAGGGACCATCTAATGTGATTTCTTCATTTTATATATAAGGAAACTGAGACTCAGGGAAATTAGAGTGACTTGTGAGCATCCCACAACTAGAATGCTGCAAAGATGGGATTCAAACAAAGGCCTGTGGATTCCAAATCCAGCAGTTTTTGTACTAGAGCACATTGACTCCTAGAGTTTCTATTTATTATCCTAATGCAAAAACCTATCTAATAGCAAAAAATGCTCTAAATATGTTAACTCATTATATCCTCACAATAACCATATCAAGTTGGCGCTATTAAATTCATTCCTGTTTTATAGATTAGCAAGTCAAGGCACACAGAGGTTAAGTGAGTTGCCCAGAGGCACACAGCTAGGGAGCATGTTAGGCAGAATTAGAATTCTGACTCCACAGCCTATGTGCTCTACGTTGTGCAGTCTAGTTGTCACTAAATAGTAGTTCCTTGAGGATAGGGACTCTTTGTATGCTCAGAGGATAGCACAGTGCTCATCAAATAACTGGTGTTTAAGAAATGCTTGTTAATTGATTCAGTGGTTAGCAACTTATGGCCCAGCCAAATCTGGCCAGTTGCCTGTTTTTATGTTGCCTGAGGGCTGACTTTCTTTTATATTTTTAAATAAAATTGTACTGTATTTAAAATGTAAAATTTAGGGCTCCTTGGCCCTAAAATAACAACCAACCAAAAAGGTTACTCTGGATTAGATCCTCTTTCTGTAGTTTGGCAACCACTGGTAGATGCTTGTTGGATAGGAGTAGAGGTACATTCAGCTTTATGTAAGGAAAAAAAAAACCTTTCTAGTATTTAGATTTATCTCATAATAAGATGAGATATCTTAGAAGATAATTGTTTCCCATCAAAAGAAGTCCTCACATAAAGTCTGTATCATTCCTTATTGCGCATATACTATATTGAAGGTTCCTTTAGGGTAGGAATTGGAGTAGATGGCTTTGGATGTTTCTTTAGTTCTAAAATTCTGATTTTTTGTGACTTTATTCATACTTTAGGGATATAAGCAGACTATAATAAATCATTTCCAAATTTGTAGGTGGCAAATGAATCAGTTTTTACATTTCTTCTACTATTTCCCCAAGCTAAACAGAAAATCATTAAAAATACACTTCCTTTAGGTAGTTTCACTGTCAAAGAATTCAGAGTTGGTCATAAGTTACCTTTAGATGTTAAGGAAGGAGTTGCTGTAAACTGAAAAAAAAAAGATCTACCAAGAAGCAAAGTCTTTAGAAATGAATTAAAATAATACTGCTTTGTCTTTCTTTCTTATAACAAATTAAATTCTTTTATTTAAAGTACTAAGTGGAAAACAACAAAATGTAAAGGGTGAAAAATCCTACAGACTTCATTTTGGTGTTTTTAGGTCACATAAAAAGTTTGAGGGAAATGAGATGAGAATCAGTCTATTCAGGTGAATCACTTAAGTTGCCCAAAGGTCTTTTTGATGTTATTTAATTGGTTGTCTAAAATGTGGTTCATTGCTTAGTCTACAAATGTTGTGTTCATATTGTTTAGACTTCAAGTGATGCAATATGGAGTAATGAATAGAGAGCTAGTCTTGGAGTTATGAGTGCATGTGGTCAAGAGCTCTAGTTCTCTACAATTTAAAGTGAGAAGATACTCATCTCTGTAGAAGAAAAATGTCTCATTGGAATATTCCTACATCTATGAAACAATAGAGCTAACAAAGAAAAACAAATAAAAGTTTCAGATAATTTGTGGAAGTCTTCCTAGGTAGCTCTGCTGATAGGGCTAGAATACAGAAAAGTTTCCTCTCAAGCTGATCCACTGAGTCAGATGGGAGGGAAATTTTTTAAAGCAATAATATCATTAAATAAGACTTTTCCTCACCTTTTAGTTCAATAATTTACTAGTTTATTAGTTTAATAGATGCAAATACTTGGGAGAAACAGTATAGTCCTCTGTGTCATAAAAACTTACTTGGAACAGGAAGGATTATACCCGATATGTCCTTTGGGGAATGAAAGAAATAATGTATGATGGCCTTAGACTATTTACTGGCTTCAGATAGATTTTCAAAATTAGACTGATTTTAATAAAATGACACTCAATAGTGATAAATGTAAAGTCTTTCATAGGAAAAAAAGAAAATCTGCTTTGTGAGTACAAGATGGAAGCATGGGCAGATTGCAGTTCTTAAAAAAAATCAAAATATGGAACTGTGGTAGACTAAAACTCAGTATAAGAGACAATGGTGTAATGTGCCCTCCAAGAAAATCTTAATTCAATCTTGTGCTTTAGGAAAGGAATAGCTTTAAGGGATAGGGATAGTTTTACTTTAATCTTACCTCACTAGAGCCCTATGAGCTACTATGTTTAGTTCTGCATACCGGTGTTTAAAAAGGATATTAGTAAAATGGAGTTTTTCAGGAGAAGATAACCAGAATGGTGAAGGGTCTTGAATCTATGCCATATGGGCATCACTTGAAGAAACTACTCATCTTTAGTCCAGAGAAGAGAAGACTTTGGGGATGGCAAGGTAATGTGAGCTGTCTTTAAATATT
Source organism: Phalanger gymnotis (assembly GCA_028646595.1). Taxonomy (NCBI): domain Eukaryota; kingdom Metazoa; phylum Chordata; class Mammalia; order Diprotodontia; family Phalangeridae; genus Phalanger; species Phalanger gymnotis. The sequence continues at coordinate 165,781,390 of CM053627.1, forward strand.
TGAAGGATTATCATATTAAGAAGGAATTTAATTGATTTCATTTAACCCTAGAATGAAAAATTAGGAGCAATAAAAAAAGATGTTGTTTACAGACCAATTCTTTTCTTGCTTACTTTCTGGAAAACCTTAAAAAAAATTAAAGCTATCCAGAAGTAGAATGTGGCAGCTGTTGAGTGGCAGTTGAGGCAGTTGAGGCAAATGAGGCAGTTGAGATGTGGCAGCTTTTTTTTTTGGTGGAGGTCTTCATCAAAAGCTTTAACAACCACCTGCTAGATATGTTACATGTATATGTTATGATTACTAACTGCTCATTTCTCTCACTCTTCTTCTGTTCATGCTTCTCTCTCTTTTTATCTTGTCCTTCCCTCTAATGTCTGCTCTGCTCCAGAACACTGCCTGCTTTTATCTATCTTCCTTTTTATCATCTTACCTTTCCCTGTTGGGTAGGATAGATTTCTAATACTTATTAAGTATTTATTTACATATATGTATCCATATACATACAAATATACACAATACACACATATATTCCCTCTTTGAACCAATTTAGATATGAATAAAGTTCAGATGCTGTCCAATCCCCTGAACCATTTTACCTTCCATTGCAAAAGCTCTTCCTTGCATGCCTCTTTAATGCAAGATAATTTCCCCCATTCTTCCTTTCACTTTCCCCTTCTACCAGAGGATCCCTATTTCTTGCTCATCCATTTTTGTTTCATCATCCCAACATAATTAACAAACTCCAGCAACCATGGAATATTTGGAATCCAAGTACCCTAATTAGAAAGTTCTTAGAAGTTACATGTATCATTTTGCCGTATAGAAAGGTAAATGCTAAACGGTCTTCTTAAGTTCTTTATTTCTTCTCTTTCATATTTACTTTTTTTATGTTTCTCTCAAATCTTGCATTTGAAAGTCAAATTTTCTATTCAGCTTTGGTCTTTTCAACAGGAATGCATTAAAGCCCTCTATTTCCTTAAATGTGCATTCCCCCACCCCAAGTAAAAAGGAATATAATTTTTGGCTATAATTCTAGATCTTTTGCCTTCTAGAACATCATATCCCAAGCTTTCTCCTCCTTTAATGTGGTAGATACTACATCTTGTGTGATCCTGACTATGCTGCATCATATTTAAATACTTGCTTTCTTGTTGTTTAAAGTATTTTCTCTTTGACCTGAGAGGTCAGTCTATGGCTATAACATTCCTTGGAGTTTTCACTTTGGGATAACAGGTGGTGATCATTTCTTTCAATTTCTATTTTACCCTTTGGTATTAGATATATTAGTTTTTCAACAGGGTATGACTGCTTGTACAGTAAAGAGTACTTTGTTCCAACCTTGGAGGGATGTACTGTTGATTTCAGAGCTATTACAGCCAGCTCTGCAGACTTCTCAAAGCACAAACACCAAAGACAACAGAGAAGAACTGCCTCACTAGCACTCCTCCTTCCCCAAGAACCCCCAACCTGGACTGGACTTAGATCTTCAGCAGGCTCTTCACTCCTGCTCTGGTCCACCACTTAATTCCTCCCACTAGCTGGGCCTGGGGCCAGAAGCAACTGCAGCTGTAGTTCTGTAGTTGCCCCATCTGCTGCCCCTGGGTGGTGGCTGAACTGTGAACTCTATCACCCTGTCCCCAGCAGCTTTTCCCCTAATCTTCTCTGTTGTCTTTGGTGTTTCTGGGTTGAGAAGTCTGGTAACTGCTGCAGCTCACTGATTCAGGGCACTAGGGCATGCTCCGCCTGGCTCCTGATCTGGTTGGTGTGCCTGCCCATGCTGGGCTCTGCTCTGCTCCACTCTGCTCCCAGCTCTGTCCAGGATAGACCTTACCCAGAGACCATCTAGGCTGTCCTGGGCTAGAGCCCTGCTTCACGCCGCTATTTCGTGGATTCTGCGGTTCTCTGTTGTCTTTGGTGTTTGTGGGTTGAGAAGTCTGGCAGCTGCCACATTTCACTGATTTAGCTAGTCCAATATTTCTTCAACTGTGTCTCCTTAAGCTATTTTTTTATGTGAATTGTTTTCTGATAAGATATTTCATTTTTTTCTGTTTTTTATTCTTTTGACTTTGTTTCTTGATGTTCCACTTGTCCAATTTTAATTTTTAAGGAATTATTTTTTTTCAGTGACCTTTGGTACCTTTTTTGCCCATTTGACCAATTATTCTTTTTGAGTAATAATTTTCATCAGTGAATTTTTATACCTCTTTTTAAAGGTTTTTTAAAGGTTTTATTTTCTTTTGTTTTTTTAGTACTTCTTTTACCAAGCTTTTAATTGTCTTTTCATATTTTTTCTTTGCTTTTATTTCTTTACCTAATTTTTTTCCTCTACTGCTCTTATTTGATTTTGAAATTTTTTTAACTCTTCTAGAAATTTTTTTGGGCTTATTTTGATTTCACAGGATGTTTTGTTTTCCCCATTGAGGCTTTGATTGTAGCTGTTTTGACTTCATTAATGTCTTTTATGTTTTTGTCTTGATATTCCCTGTCCCAAAATAGCTTTTTGTGGACAGGTTCCTTTTTATCGTTTGCTCATTTTTCACTCAATTTCTTGATTTTGAACTTTATGTTAATGTTGAGCTTTGGTCTTGGCTTTGGTGTGTGTGGCACTATGTCAAACTTCAGGCTTTTGCACACTATTGTTTTCAAAGCTAATTCTTGGGGTTTGAAAGTTTTTTGTGCTTTCAAGGTGGTTTAATCTAGGGAGAGGTGTGGCCACTGCTTCCCTGGTCTGCACTCTTGTCCTTACCGAGGAAGGGCACATGATCATTTTGTACCAGAAATGATACTATTCCTCAGGGTTCTTATCCCCTTGGAACTAAAAGCAATACTTCCCCTGAGAGGTTTTGCTCCTTCTTGCCCATAAATGCTCTTCTCTGTCCTTGAACCTAGAAGTGGGTAGAGGTAATAGAGTTGTCAAGCAGCGTCTGGTCCTATATCACGTGCTTGTACAATAGTCTTCTGTAATCTCTTTCTGACTATTTCTCAAGTCCCCTTACCAGCTCTGGCTTGAAAGCTCCTGAAGCTGATGCTGCTTCTATCACCATCACCTAGTTTCACCACTGATGTTGCATCCAAGTGGGCTCCAGATTAGCCTCCACCCCCGTGTCACAGATCTCTTTTTCTGACCTCCAAAATTGTCTTGGGCTAGAGGCTTATCTCACTCTGACCTTTGGCTGGCTCTGCTACTCCAGAATTCAATTTGAAGTGTTATTTTAAAGTTGTTTGGAGGGGAGTTTTGGGAGAGGTAACCTGGGTGCTTTCTCTACTCCCCCATCTTGGATTTGTCTTCCAAAGAATACTCGAAGTCTTTAGTAACATTAATGAGTGGAAAATTCTTTATTCTTATTTGGTGCACAAAGAGTACATGGATGGTGTTAGCATTCTGCTTATTTTTCTTACTTGATTTTCTTACTTTTTTTTTACAAATTAATTTTATGGATGTATTTTATGTTATATACCTATATTTTCAAACATCTTCCTTCTTCACACCTTAGAATATTACTTATATAAGAGTAAATTTAACAGAAAAATAAACAAGAGGGAATATGTAGTACTAAAAAATGTTGGAGAATTTAGACTTAGAGGATTTGTGGTGTTTTCTGAATGGGATATTATAGAATACACATATTTGCCAGTAGTAATGGACTTTTCTAAAATTAAACTTTTTATTAGGACATAGATAAATTGTAAATACACAATAAATAAATAATATCCTTTCAGGAACAGAAAGCAAGAAAAAACAGATCTAAATATATATAAATTAAGATGTTTTTATTCAAAGAACATATTATAAACACAGTTAATGAATACGTAAAAGATGATAATGAGGAAAAATATACACTTTTGAAAGACAGCTATAGCATGCCTCAAAAGGAAACAAAGTGGGATGGAGGAGGTGGAGCCAAGATGGTGGATGGAAAACAGGAACTTGATTAAGCTCCCCCCAAGGTCCCTACAAACACATATAAAAATGGCTCTGAAAAAAGGTTCTAGAGCTGCAGAATGCACAGAATAGCAAAGGGAAGCAAGGCTCCAGCCCAGGACAGCCTGGATGGTCATTGGGAAGGGTCTATCACACAGAGCTGGGAGCAGAATGGAGTAGAACCCAGCATGGGCTGTGCCAGGACCAACCAGACTGGGAGCCAGGCAGAATTGGCCCTAGTACCCTGAATCAGTGAGCTGTGGCAGTCACCAGACTTCTCAACCCACAAACACCAAAGACAACAGAGAAAGTTAGTGGGAAAAGCTGCTAGGACAGAGTGAAAGGAGTCGGCCACCATCCTGGGGGTGGTGGAGGTGGTGCAGCTCTGAGGCTGCTTCCAGAGCTACAGCTGCAGTTGTTTCTGGCCCCAGGCCCACCTGGTGGAGGAATTAAGTGGCAGATTAGAGTGGGAGTGCAAAGCTTGCTTTACCCTGCCTAAATCTGGGACACAATCCTAGTTGGCAGTTCTTGGGAGAGAAGGAGCACTGGTGTGGCAGAGCTCGCTGTGTAGAAGTAGTTCTGAAAATAGCAGCAGAGCCCCTCAAGCTTGGGACAAAGTACTCTCTACTCTACAAGCAGTCATACCCCAACAAAAACTTCAAGGGTCAAGTTGTTACCTGGGAACATGAACAGGCAGAGAAAACAGTCTCAGATTCAGACTCAGACTCTGGAATCTTTTTTTGGTGGCATAGGCCACAACATGCAGCCAGAAGAAGTCAACAAGTCAAAGAGTCTATATCAAAAGGCTCCAAGGAAAACATGAATTAATCTCAGTCCATGGAGAAGCTCAAAAAGGATTTGGAAAAGCAAGTTAGAAAAGTAGAGGAAAAATTGGAAAGAAAAATGAGAGTGATATGAGAAAACCATGAAAAATAAGTCAATGACTTGCTAAAAGAGACCCAAAAAATACTGAAGAAAATAACACCTTAAAAATAGAATAACACAGATGGCAAAAGAGCTCCAAATAGCCAATGAGGAGAAGAATGGCATGAAAGGCAGAATTAGCCAAATGGAAAAGGGTGTCCAAAAGACCACTGAAGAAAATACTACCTTCAAAATTAGATTGGAGCAAGTGGAAGCTAGTGACTTGATGAGAAATCAAGATATTATAAAACAGAACCAAAGGAATGAAAAATAAAAGACAATGTGAAATATCTCATTGGAAAAACCACCGACCTGGAAAATAGATCCAGGAGAGAGAATTTAAAAATTATTGGACTACCTGAAAGCCATGATCAAAAAAAGAGCCTAGATATCATCTTTCAAGAAGTTCTCAAGGAGAACTGCCCTGATATTCTAGATCCAGAGGGTAAATAGAAATTGAAAGAATCCACCAATAGCCTCCTGAAAAAGATTCGAAAAAGAAAACTCCTAGGAATATTGTTGCCAAAGAGCTCCCAGATCAAGAAAAAAAATACTGCAAGCAGCCAGAAAGAAAAAATTTGGGTATTGTGGAAACACAATCAGGATAACCCAAGATCTAGCAGCTTCTACATTAAAGGATTGAAGGGCTTGGAATATGATATTCTGGAGGTCAATGGAGCTAGGATTAGAACTAAGAATCACCTTCCCAGCAAAACTGAGTGTCATGCTCCAAGGCAAAATATGGATTTTCAATAAAATAGAGGACTTTCAAGCTTTATCAGTGAAAAGACCAGATCTGAAGAGAAAATTTGACTTTCAAATACAAGAATCAAGAGAAGCATGAAAAGGTAAACAAAAAAGGGAAATCATAAGGGAATTACTAAAGTTGAACTGTTTTGTTTACGTTCTTACATGGAAAGATTATCTGTATAATTCATGAGACCTAAGTATTAGGGTAGCTGAAGGGACTATACATACATATATAGACAGAGGACACTGGATGAGTTGAATATGAAAGGATGATATCTAAAAATAAAATAAAATTAAGGAATTATAGAGGAATATATTGAGATTGGGGGAAAGGGAGAGATAGAATGGGGTACATTATCTTGCATAAAAGTGGCAAGAAAAATCAGTTCCGTTGGGAGGGAAGAGGAAGAAGATGAGGGGGAATATGAGTGAGCCTTGCTCTCATCCAATTTGACTTAAGGATGGAATAATATACACACTCAATTGGGTGTCTTACCCCAGAGGAAAGAAGGAGGTGGAGAATAAAAATGGGGGATGATAGAAGAGAGGGCAGATAGGGGGAGGAGGTCATCAAAAGCAAACACTTTCAAAAAGGGACAGGGACAATGGAGAAAACTGAATAAAGGGGGACTGGATAGGAGAGAGTAAAATACAGTTTTTTTTACAACCTGAGTATTGTTGAAGGGTTTTACATAATGATACACATGTGGCCTATGTTGAATTGCTTTCCTTCTTAGGGAGGGTGGGTGGGGAGGGAAGAGGGGAGAGAATTTGCAACTCAAAGTTTTCAAAGCAGGCGTTCAAAAAAGGTTGTTTTTGCATGCAACTGGGAAATAAGATATATAGGCAATGGGGCAAAGAAATCTGTCTTGCCCTACAAGAAAATAAGGAAAAAGGGGATGGGGGGGAGTGGGGTGACAGAAGAGAGGGCTGACAGTGGAACGGGGCAATTGGAATATTTGCCATCTTGGAGTGGGGTGAGGGTAGAAATGGGGATAAAATTTGTAATTCAAAATCTTGTGGAAATCAATGCTGAAAACTAAAAATATTAAATAAATAAGAAAAAGAAAGGAGAAGTGAATTGCCTAATGTCACTTAGTAAATTTACATTCAGTAAAGATCAGAAAAAAAAGGAAACAAAGTGAAATCCATCAATTGAGGAATGTCCACATAAATTCTGGTACATGAATATAATAGATTATTACTGTGTTATAGAAGATGATACATATGATGATTACATAGACACATGGGAAGACAAATAAATTGTTACAAGGTAAAGTAAGTAGAATCAGAAAAAGCCTATATAATAACTTTTATTGTCCAATCCTTTCAGTCATGTCTGACTTTTTTGCAGTTTTCTTGTTGGAGACTTTGGAGTCACTTGCCATTTCCTTTTCCAGTTAATTTTACAGATGAATAAATGGAGGCAAGAGAGTTAAATGATTTGCCCAAGGTCAAGCTAGTAAGTGTCTGAAACCAGATTTGAACTTGGGTCTTCCTGATTCCAGGTCTAGCTGCTGCCCATATAGCATGACTACAGAAATAAAAATGGAAATAAAAGTTAAACAATATAAACAAAATTGTGTTCTGTGGACTTATAATGAGCAACTTGACCATCACAAAAAGTATGAGAAGATACCTTCCTCTACTTGTTTTAGAGGTAGGGGGACCATGGGTGTGAAACACTACATATGATATCAGCATTTAAAAAATTTTGTTGAACTTCTTACCTCCTTCCTCTTTCTTTTTTATTATGACATAGTTCCCTCTGAGTCTATTGGAGAAGGGATTTAGTATGAAAATAGAGATAATGTAAAAATAGGAGTTAGGAACTTTAAAAATTGAAAATAATAGTGAGAGTTCATAAAAATAGGTTATGCCAAACAAACTCAATTTGCTCAATATAGTTTACTGAGATTTTTGTAAATCTTTTAACAAAAATTGTCACATTATTTTATAGGATTGATGAAGAAATGGGTTAGTTATACATTTAGATACTTTGAAAACTTTTGGAATTGTCAATAGTGAGCAATCATTAATAACTCAATGTCAACCTGGAAATATCTCTAGTGGAGTGCACCTAATGATCTGGGCTTGGGTTTATATAATTAAAATACTTAATTAACAATTTTTTGGTGGGGGAGAGGTAGAGGTGACATAAAAATTTACTGACGGCAAAAAATATAGCAGGGAAAAATTAAAAAGTTTGATTAAATCTAACAATATGGTATTTTGTAGGGGGAAGTATAAGGTTTAAAACATGGTTTCCAACCAAAAATCTACTCCAAAGGAATAAGATGGTGGGTCATATCTAAAGAGCAGTTCATTTGAAAAAGATCTTAAGAGCATTCTGGGAAGATGATGGAGAAGGTCAGAAAATTCCAAGCTCTCCAGATTTTACCCACAAATAAGACAAAATAGCACCTCATTGTGAATGTAGATTGGTAAAAAGAAACAAGAATTGGAACACAACAGTAATCCTCCTGGGACAACCAGAAAAAAAATCTGAAGAAAAATCCCAGGACCAGGGTTTGGTCCTTGTTTATGTAAACACCTCCAGGCTAGTTCCATTGAAACAACAAGCAGGAGCTCTGGGGCTAGCTGTGTTAGGATGTAGCCTTGGCCCCAACCACAGGTATTTCCACCTATAGGACAATGTGGGGAGTCTGACTATTGAACTAGGGAAGATTGAGGGAACCTCTGCTGAGAAGGGACACCTGACTCAACTGGGCTGAGACCCAAGATGTAACAGCACAGGCCTGGTGGGTAAAGAAGTGGTGGAATGGGGATGCTGCCTACTATGAACATTTACAAAAGGGTGGAGTTCTTGCTTTTGGCTCCAGGGAAGAGGGAAGAACTGAAGGAGGACCTGAGGCCAGAAACATAATTCTCAATACCCCAGGGTAGAAGTGATTACAACAAGTAGTTGCTGTAACTTTTTTAAGGGAGCAGGCAAAGGAGAAGGAACCTAACCACAAAAATTTACTATGTTTATAGAGAAGACTGGGGTTGATATTCAGAGGAGGATACTGCAGCAATAAAAAGTGTCTCCTACCCCAAAGAGTCACATGAAATGGCCACCTGCCCAAAAAGTTTTCATAGAAGCACTTTAAAATGACTTTAAAAGTCAGATGAGAGAGATAGAGGAAACATTTTAAAAAAAGAACAATCCAAGGAAAATAAGATTGCGGAAGTAAAATTAAACAACTGGAAAAGGAGATCTAGAATCTTAAAGAAGAAAACAATTCCTTGAAAATTAGAATTGGGCAAGGGGAAGCCAGTGAAGTTATAAGAGACCAAGAAACAATGAAACAAATAGGAAAAAATAGAAAAGAATGTGAAACATTTCATAAGAAAACTACTGATCTATATAGTAGATCAAGAAGAGAAAATATGAGAATAATTGGACTACCTGAAAGTTATGATCAAAAAAGTTTTGATACAATAATAGAAGAAATAACTAAAGACAATCATCCTGATAGAACAAGATTGAAAAGCATAAATAGAAAAAAATTCACTGATTATCACTTGAAAGAGATCCTATGAGGAAAACCTATAGGAATATAATAGCTAAATTCTGAAATCCTCAGCTCAAGGAGAAAATATTATGAACAACAAGGAAAATGAATTGAAAATGCTAGAACCAACAGTGGCTTTAAACATTAACATTAAAAGACTGCAGGTTTTGGAATACTATATATCAAAGAGCAAAAAAACACTAGAATTGTGGCCAAAAATATCATACCCATTGAAGTTAAATAAAATCCTGAAAAAAGAACATTTAATGAAATTTGGGACTTTCAGGAATTTATTGCAAAAATACCTGAATTCAATAGAAAATTTCATGTACATGATCTAAGAGAAATAAAAGGTAAACACCAAAGGAATGAAAAAATGGAAGGCAATGTGAACTATCTCATTGGAAAAACCACTGACCTGGAAAATAGATCCAAGAGAGAAAATTTAAAAATTATTGGACTACCTGAAAGCCATGATCAAAAAAAAGCCTAGACATCATTTTTAATGAAATTATCAAGGAAAACTGCTCTGATATTCTAAAACCAGAGGGTAAAATAGAAAGAATCCACTAAGAAAACTCTTAGGAAAATTATAGCCAAATTCCAGAGTTCGCATATCAAGGAGAAAATACTGCAAGCAGCCAGAAAGAAACAATTTGAATATTGTGGGAACACATTCAGGATGACACAAGCTCGAGCAGCTTCCACATTAAGTGTCCAAGGGCTTGGAATATGATATTCTGGAGGTCAAAGGAGATAGGATTAAAACCAAGAATCACCTACCCAGCAAAACTGAGTATAATGCTCCAAAGAAAAATATAGACTTTCAATAAAATAGAGGACTTTCAAGCTTTCTCTGTGAAAAGACCATATCTGAATAGAAAATTTGACTTTCAAATACAAGAATCAAGAGAAGCATGAAAAGGTAAACAAGAAAGTGAAATCACAAGGGAATTACTAAAGTTGAACTCTTTTGTTTACATTCCTACATGAAAAGATGATGTGTGTAATTTATGATACCTTTCTCAGCATTAGGGTAGTTGAAGGGGGCACAAGGTAAGTTGAATATGAAGAGATGATATTTAAAAAAATCAAATTAAGGGGTAAGTGAGGAATATATTGAGAGAGGATGAAGGGGAGGGATAGAGTGGGCTAAAGTATCTCACATAAAAGTGGCAACAAAAAGCAGTTCTGTTGGAAGGGAAGGGGGGGAGGTTGGGGGAATGAGTGACTCTTGCTCTCATCAGATTACAGTTGAGGAGCGCATAATATACACACTCAATTGGGTATCTCACACCACAGGAAAGTAGGGAGAAGGGGATAAAAATGGGGGATGATAGAAGGTAGGGCAGATAGGGAGATGAAGAAATCAAAAACCAACACTTTTATAAAGGGAGAGGATTAAGGGAGAAAAAGATAGGATGGAGGCAAATATAGTTAGTCTTTTACAACGTGATTATTGTAGAAGTGTTTTGCATAATGATACATGTGTGTCCTAAGATGAATTACTTACCTTCTTAGGGAAGGTGGGTGGGAAAGGAAGAGGAGAGAGAATTTAGAACTCAAAATTTTAAAAGCAGAAGCTCAAAAAAATTTTTGTATGCAACTGGGAAATAAGATATACAGGCAATGGGGCATAGAAATCTATATTGCCCTACAAGAAAATAAGGGAAAAGGGGATGGGGGTGGGGAGTGGGGTAACAGAAGGAAGGACTGACTGGGGAATGCAGCAATCAGAATATTTGCCATCTTGGAGTGGGGGAAGGGTAGAAATGGGGAGAAAATTTGTAATTCAAAATCTTGTAGACATCAATGTTGAAAACTAAAATATTAAATAATAAAATATGAAAAATAAAAAAGAAGAAGAAAAAGAATGTTTTGAAAGTGCTCTATTTCATTGAAACTCCATTTTTTGTCCTGAAGTATTATACTCATTTTTTGCTGGCTAGGTGATTCTTGGTTTTAATCCTAACCCCTTTGTACTCCAGAATATCATATTCCAAGCCCTTTGATCCCTAGTATAGAAGCTGTTAGATCTTGTGTTATCTTGATTGTGTTTCTACAATACTCAAATTCTTTCTGTCTGGCTGCTTGTTATATTTTCTTCTTGACCTGGGAACTCTGTAATTTGGCTACCACTCTGATCAGCTCCTTGATTTCTCCCACTATTTGTGGGCCTGGCGTTCTACAAGCAGCCACTTCTGCTTCTACAAGGCTGGGTCTGGGCCATACCCTTCTTTCACCCAGGTCCAACAGTTTTCCCACTGACCTGCTAAGTTGTCTTTGGTTTTTGTGGGTTGAGGAGTCTGGAAACCTCCACAGCAATATGATTCAGGGCCCTGAGGCCTGCTCCACTCAGTCTTCTCTGTCCTGGTCTGTGCTGATATGACCCACGTTGGCCTTTGCTCCACTCCCAGCATAGTGCCATAGACCCTTCCCAGCAACCACCCAGGTTGTCGTGGGCTGGAGACTTGTTTCACTTCGTCATTTCATGGGTTCTGTAGCTCTAGAATTTGTTTAGAGTCATTTTTACAGATGTTTGGAGGGATTTAGGTGAGAGCTCAAGCAAGCCCCTGTTTTACTTTGCCATCTTGTCTCTGCCCCACCCCTATTCCTTGTGTTCTTACTGAAGTACAGTGTCCTACATATTCCATTCTCTTTTTTACAGATGTTCACTAATTTGGTTACATTTTCACCTTT
>CM053627.1:165793703-165822955 GCA_028646595.1 Phalanger gymnotis
CAGCTGCCATCTTGGCTCCTCCCCCTTTCCAATTCCTTTTTGAGCTCTTCCATGGCCTGAGACCAGTTCATGTTTCTCTTGTAGGCTCTTGATGTAGGCTCTTTGACTTTGTTGAGTTCTTATGGCTGTATGTTTTGGTCTTCTTTGTCACCAAAGAAAGATTCCAAAGTCTGAGTCTGCATTCTTTTTCACTGCCTGGTCATGTTCCCAGCCAACTACTTGACCCTTGAGCTTTTCGTTGGGATATGACTGCTTGTAGAGTAAAGAGTGCTTTTTTCAAGCTTGAGGGGCTGTGATGTTGTTTTCAGAGCTATTTCTATACAGCAAGCTCTGCCACACCAGCATTCCTCCTCCTCCAAGAACCACTGACCTGGACCTGACTCAGATCTTAAGCAGGCTCTGTTCTCTCTCTCTGTTCCACCACTTAATTCCTCCCACTAGGTGGATCTGGGGCCGGAAGCAACTGCAGTTGTAGTTCTGTAGCTGCACCACCCACGCTGTCTCCGAGGTGGTGGCCCAACCAGGAACTCCTTTCCTTCTGTCTCCACAGCTTTTTACACTAACCTTCTTTGTTGTCTTTGGTGTTTGTGAGTTAAAAAGTCTGGTAATTCAGAAGTAAACACTTTTGAAAAGGGACTGGGTCAAAGTAGAAAATTGCATAAAAGGTGGGCAGGATAGGATGGAGGGAAAAATTGTTAGTTTTTCACAACATGACTATTATAGAAGTGTTTTGCATAACAATACATGTATAACCTATATTGAATTGCTTGCTTTCTCAAGGAAGAGGGGTGGGGATGGAGGAAGGTAGAGATTTTGGAATTCAAATTTATAAAAACAAATGTTAAAAACTGTTTTTACATTTAACTGGGAAATAAGATATATAGGCAATGGGGTATAGAAATCTATCTTGCCCTATGAGAAAATAAGAAGAAAGCAGACAAGGAGGGAGGAGTGGGATGATAGAAGGGATGGCAGAGTGGGGAAAGGGGCAATCAGAATACATGCCATTTTGGGATGGGGTGGAAGGGAGAGATGGAGAGAAGTTTTGTGACTCAATATGTTGTGGAAATGAATGTTAAAAATTAAAAATAAATAAATTAAATTGAAAAAATGAAAGAGAAAGACAGAAATACAGAAAGACAGACAGAAAGACAGAAAGAAAGAGAGGGAGGGAAGAAGGAAGGAAGGAAGGAAGGAAGGAAGGAAGGAAGGAAGGAAGGAAGGAAGGAAGGAAGTTAGGAAGGAAGGATGGAAGGAAGAAAGTTAGGAAGGAAGGAAGGAAGGAAGAGATCAGCTCCATGAAAAATGGCCTTCTGTCCCTTTCCTTTTGCCTTTCTCCCATGACTAAAACATTCTGGTACATTACAATTTAATACAATAATATGGAGTTATCATTAAATATCTCAGAGATAAAGCAAAAAAAAATGTACTAAGACATGCCTTAAAATATCATCTCTGGTACTACCTTGTGACATTGGACCTATATTCAGTCTCTTGTTATTATTTAACTTATATTCAATTTCTGTTCTTTTCTTTACTTAAACATGGAGCTTATGATAACCTTACTCCAGGGAATGTTATGAAATTCAATTTATCTGTATAAAGAATATAAAAACTATGTTGCTACGTGACCTAAATTACATGATATATATTTTGTGTTATTAAAGCATTGTCCCAAAATAGCAGTTTGGGTGTTCACATTGAGATATTTAGCTTGGATAGTGATGACTCACTCAGTGATAAGAAAATCACTCATCAGTAATTTACATTTAGAAAATGAATTGAAACCGAATAATGATGCATGCTTGTAATTATTGAGTCTTGTCTTTGAAATTGTAAATGATTGTGTATATTCATAGACTGAAGGAGAGACTTTCAGTGAGATTCTTCATACTTTAGTATGCTTCAGTGAGGATCCTTTGTATAATTTGGGAAAAAACAAAACAAAAGGACTCTAGAATCTCAGCGCTAGAATGTACTTTAAAGAATATCTCGCCCAATCTAAACTTGAGTAGCGTGAAAACTAGCTTTATAAAATAAATAGCTGTCATTTATACAGAGTTCTAGAGTTCATGAACCACTTTTCTCATAACACCCATGTGACTTTTTGAAGTAGATATTTCAAGAATTTATATACCTTGTTTGAAAATGAGGAAAATAAGGCACAGAGAAGAACTTGAGTTCTGCTTTCCTATAAGCACAGGACACTATGAGAAATACATGACATTTGACTAGAAACTATAGTCAAATTTTAATACACAACCAACCATTCCTTTTCAAAGTTCTATTATATGCTTTTAGTATGATCTTTAGACCCCTTTACTTAATTTTGCATATGAAACTCAAAACAAACTTACTTCATTTTTGTAATGACTAATTATTCCTTTAACCAAATGACCAATTCTTTTTTAAATGCAAAAACATACAACATTCAAACTCATAGGGCTTGTAGGTCTGCATGTGAGAATGGTGCAAACATTTCAAAGAAAAGACATGATAAGACTAATAGACTTACCATTATGACCACTTTCTAACTTCTGTGATCATGTATCTCCTTATTTCCCCTTTGAATTCCTTTTGTACTTGTGCATACATTTTTCAAAATATTATCATGGTCTGGTTACCCCAGAGAGCCAAAACAAGCACTTGGTAATAGAGGTTTTCCTCCAGATTGCTAATATGTTCTTTTGAGTGACTCCTATGCTTGTGCCTTGTCTTGCAGTCCTCCATCAGTCAATGCTATGACTGAGCAGTATAAATGCCTGTGGGCTTCTGCTCCTAGTAACCTTCTATTGTACTATCCCTGTCCCAGGTACTACCATTTCCCCAACCCTTGTGGAAGTGAAAGATGAATTCTCTAAAAGATACAATGCCCCCTTTCCAGGTTTAAGAATACCTGACACCAGGCAGTCTTTGAAAAGCCAATCAGTAAGTAAAAGATCTTTCCCACCCATTGAATAGGCTTCAAGTGTGGCCAACAAAGGGAGGTCTGATTAGACACAGGCCCACACCCTTTCAATAAATAGGTATGATAACCCAGGCTAGTTAGCAAATTAGTTTGCTAGTCTAAGAGAGGCATGAAACCCTCAAGGCCCTAAGGGAGTTGCCAAGACCAGAGCCAATGGTATGTGCCTTAGTCAATCAGATGTGATTTAGTAATGAATAAAAAGAGACAAGAGAATGAACTTGGAGCAGAGCAGAACTGAGGACAGAAAACTGAGAGCAGAACTCAAAGCAGTGGAGCTAGAAGCAGGGGAGCAGCAGGATACACAGGCAGAGAGCCAGTTATTTGTGGAGATCAAGGAACTTGAAGTCAGCAGAGCTGCAGGAGAGAGTGGTGAGCAGAGAGGTAGGATTCAAGAGTGATCTTCTTACAGGAAAGCCATAGCATCAAGGAGAAGCACAAGTATGGCTTGGTTCTTTGCTGTAATATTTTGTTATAATTTCCTTGTTACTACAGTGAGGTGGGCTTATTGGTTTAGGAATATTATTGCCATAATATCAAGTTGGGGGCCTTGGTCCTTGAATCTTATCCTTTGGCGTTTAAATAAATATTATACTTCCTGTGCCTTCTACCTAGAGAATTCTTTATAATTCATGATTCTGAACCATTCAGGCATGCCAATGGTCCTCTTAGAGGTCATAAATTTTGCTTTATGTATAGTCTTCTGCATTTGTGCCACTACTAACATCTTCTGCCTTGCTTTTCTTCAATCGATTTCATCCCAGGTGCAAGCATTATTAATTACACCTCTGTGACTCTACTTGTAAACACAGAGGTATAGTGTCATAAATACAGATAACCAATGGCTTCATAGTCTAAAGTTTAGTATAATCTTAGATAATGCTATCTGCCATCCCATGCATTAAACATATGAGGGAAAAGCATTTGGGAACTATTAATATAATCTGAAAAGGATAAAAGGAACATTACCTGTATTTTTAACATCAATAAAAGTTCATTGTTTAAGATCAGAAATATGGCATCTTTATTTATTTCTGTGAAGAAGCTACTTCTGGTATCTCCAAGACCCTCTGATCATAAACAGGAGTGGAGGGTTTTCTGAAAGAAAAAACTGATAGACATAAAGAGGGGAAGTTGGTATACAAGTTTCCAGAAGTCTTTGCTGTTCAGTCATGTCCGACTCTTTGTGAACTCATTTGAAGTTTCTTGGCAAAGATACTGGAATGGTTTGCCATTTTCTTCTCCAATTCATTTTACAAATAAAGAAACTGAGGCAAACAGGGTTAAATGGCCGCACAGGGTCATGCAAAAATGCAAAAAATGCAAAAAAAAGGCCAGATTTGACCTCAAGAAGATGAGTCTTCTTGATTGTAGCCCTGGCACTCTACTGCACCACCCAGCTGCCCTGGAATTTTCTAAAAGTAGTCTTTTTTTCTCTTAATAGCTGAAGAAGTTAGTGAAGGGGATTTAGTGACAGAAATTTTATATTAGGCAAGTTTTTGGTATCTATCAGTAGATTGAAGCTAGGGACCTGTGCTTTAATTGCTTAGTATCATTATTTAAATGCACCACCTAAAATCTACTTTGTGTTATCTATGATTATAATTTCTTCAATTAAAATAACTTTATAAGGTTTTTTTATATATTGGAATTAAAACACTAAATGATATCTGTATACATAGGACTTAGTACATGTACTATGTATGTATATGTGTATATGTGTGTGTATGTGTATTGTACTGTGTACAAATGGATCATAAGACAGTAGAATAGATTTAGATCTGAATGGGTCATCAGAAGTTATTTCATCCAAATCCCTGATCAATTGCCCAAAGCTCTACAGGTAGTAAATAGTAGAGCTATGCCTTTAACCCAGGTGTCTTGATTTCAAATTCATTAATCTTCTAAAAAGGTAAGAGCTTATGAATCATATTGCCAATTCAGTCAACTCAGCATTGTTCTAGAGAAAGGGCTCTTCAGTTAGTCAAATCGGTGAAGTAGCATTTATTACGCATGGTCAATGTGCCAGCACTGTGCCAAGTGCAGGAAATTGAAAGAAAAGCAAAAGATAATCCCCATTCTCAAGGATCTTATAGCTTGATGTGGGATATAACTTGCAAATAATTGTATATCGAGCTATATACTGGATAAATTAGAGATATTCAAAAGAAAGAATGTGCGAGCCTTAAGGAAACTCAGAAAAGTTTCCCTGTAAAGGGGGAAGAGCGGATTTAGCTTGACCATTTTTTTGTGTATGTTAGGGATCCTTTTAGATGTCTTGTGAAGTCTATAGACCCATTCTTTGAATGATATTTTTATTGTGTAAAATAAAATACATAAGATTACAAAGTAAACCAGATGCTAGTGAAATTAAAGGTGTATTTTTTTTATTTCAAGTTCGCTGACACCTTGAAATCTACATGTCAATATGGAGTTAAAAATCCATGTTCTAGAGTATTTACTATGCTTTACAAATACTTTTATGCTTTATTATTTTAGAAATTGGTGCTTTTCCTGTTAGAGCATTCCTTTTATCAACGCAAATTTCAGCTACTCTCTATTTTTGAAGATGGTGGTATTCATGAATTTCTGAAGTTGAAAAGAAAATGTGTCCTCTAATTGCCTCCCTGAAGAAAAGGTTTCCCAAGCTCATCCATGGATGACAGACATATAGTCCAGGATCTGCATTTAAATCCTTGCCATCTTGTTAGGACTTCTGAGAAACTAGTGTCAACTCCACGCCACAATGAAACACCAGAAAAGGATTTTAATTTATTTGTTGTTGGAATGGCTTGACTTAGACTGAGCTCAGAGATAGTTCAGGTAGAGATAGGTGGTACAATATCTAGAGCTTTGGGCCTAGAGTCAGAAAGATCTGAATTCAGATCTGACCTCACATACTTACTAGCTGTGTGACCTTGGACAAAGGTCTTAACATCAGTCCTCTTCATTTTTTCAACTGTAATGTGGGAATCAAAACAGCACCTATCTTAGAGTTGTGTGAATTGAATGAGATATTTGTAAAGTTCTTAGCACAGTGACTGACACATAGTAGTTGTTATATTAGGTTCAACATTAAAACAAAATTAAACACTGGTAGGACATCTTAATGTTACAAATTACTTTTTTAGCCATAACAATGAATGGTTATTAAATAAAGGTTCTCAGTGAAGAGACCATATTAATTCAACTGAGCATAGCTCTTTTACCTCTGTTGCTCATGATAATCCCCTGTTCAAGTGCTATTTTTGGTAATTAGGCAAAACAAAGTGACATCAGTGATCTGATCTCTTAGTCCTCTGAGTCAATTTGGTAACAAAGATAGTTTTAATATCTTTTAAAGGAAAAAAAATAATAACCCAACCATCATGGCTGGGGACTTCTACCATGGATAGGGCATAATTTATTATTAAGAAAAATGTGGCAGTACATGGCTGTGTACTTTTGAGTTTCAAAAGCCAAATGTATACCATATGTGTCGAAATTAATTACCTATCCTCCTTATATGAATATATTCAACAAACATTATTTTATTTGTTATAATAAATTCAAGGAATGTTCGTGAAATGCCTGTTACATACAAGGTCTTGTGCTGGGCGCTAGAGGTATGAAGAAAACAAATACAAAATATCCTCTATACTTAAAAAAATTCAGCCTATGGGAAGGGATATCTAACAAATATTTTTAAGGACCTAATATACCCAGTACCATGATAGATTCTTGAGAGGAGAAAAAAAGGCATTTAATGCTTGGTTCACTGACTAATACAGACAACAGTCTAGTAAAAGTCTTTATAAAGAAAAACTTTAACTTTTATGTTGCCGAAGGTAGTGTTACAGAGTATCAGGTGTGTATCCTGTTCTTCAGGCTCTTAAAAACCATATAGAGGAGAATAACTTATGTACAACAACACCTCGAATACCTTGATGAGTGATTAAATGACTGCCTTAGAAAGGGTTCCCTTTCACTGGAAGTCTTCAAATTGAGAATGGATGGTCATCCAACTAGTCCCTCGTTGGAGATATGATAGCAGATTTTTCTACATTTATAGGTAGGACTACATGACCTTTGAGGAACCATGACACTTGTACAGTCTTCGATTCTGTGAAATGGGTACAGGAATGGGAAGGAAGACAGATGAATGTCAACTTCCCCCCAAATTTTACAAGGTATAACTTTTTTCCCTAAATCCCTTTTTTTACATCCTCTAAATATCTTAATTACCTTTCTGTATTTGGTAACTGTTAATGATCATTATCGGGAAAACATACAAATCCAAAACATCTTTCTGAATAAGCATTGAAAGACACAGGGAAGAAGGTTGGAGTTTTGTTTATGTTAAGAATTCCTCTATAAAATCTGCATGGGACTAAGAAATTAGATTTATCAAATGATGTTTTGTCTATAGCTCCCCAAGATAAAAATAAATGCTATGAGAATTCTCAAAATTTCCCAAATAAATAACTCATGTAGGAACTAACAACTTCTAAGATGAAACCTAAAAATAAATTTTCCATCTTGCCATATGGTTTTTAGCATGAGTTAATAGTTAAACCATAAAAATAATACACGAAGATACATATTATATCCCTCCTTCCATGAAACAATAAATACTCATGCCAATGCTCTAATATTGCCAGCTTAAGTGTATTACAATAAAAATAAATTTGGTGATGAAACTATATGTAATAGCACCTTTTTATTGGTCTCATTTCTATTTTTTTTTATTTAATGCAATATAACTGGATGTTCCTTTCTCTTAACTAGAATCAAAGGTTCTATTTCATTTTTCTGACTTCAGTATTTAAAAAATAAACATCTTTTACCTAGACTCAGGAGTAAGTACTGTATTTCCATTTTATATGATGACCCCTTGGGTTTTTTTTTCATTTTTAATAGGATAAAATTTCTATGTTCAAACTTAAATTGTTTACTTCTTAATTACCAAATCCTGACTCATCTTTCATTTGTTAGAATCAAAGATTCTCTTTGTACATGAAAAACCCTAGGCATTTATTTGGCATTGAAAAATAATAGTTAGCCAATTGAGTCACACTTTGTTTCAAAAGAAAAATGACTAGAAATGAAAAAAAGCAAAAGATCTTTTGCTCACACTTGGCTTTCTCTGTCCTATAAATTTAAATGGTTCCTCTTTCTTATTACAGCAGCCCTGATAGAAACTTAGGCACAGAATTCATTATAGTGGGGAATTCTTTCATATAAATTGGGCCAAGAAATTGCTGTTGTTAAGTCATTTGAACTGTTTCTGACTCTTTGTGACTCCATTTTAGGTTTTCCTGGCAAAGATTCTGGAATAGTTTGCCATTTTCTTCTCCAACTCATTTTATATAGAAGGTTAAGTGACTTTTCCAGGGTCATACAGCTAGCAAGTGTCTGAGGCTGCATTTCAACTCAGGTCTTCCTGATTATAGTCTTGGTGCTCTATCCTCTGTATCACCCAGAGCTACCCAAATAAATTCAGTAGTTTTGGAGAGAATGCTGTTGTCTAATATAGATTTGGGAGTCAATTGTTTGTTGTTCAGTCATTTCAGGCACATTGAGCTCTTCATGACCTCATTTAGATTTTTTCTTAGCAAAAATACTACAGTGGTTTCCTTTTCCCTTCACCAATTTATTTTATAAATGAAGAGAATCAAAGGTTAAGTGACTTGCACAGGGTCACACAGCTAGTAGAAATGAAAAAAAATGATCTTTTGCTCAAACTTTAGCCAGCCCCCTGCTTTCTCTGCCCTATAAATTTAAAAGTCTTTTTTTTTTATAAATGGAGTCAAACAAAGGTTAAGTGACTTGAACAGGGTCACACAGCTAGTAGGTTTTTGAGGGTGAATTTGAACTCAGGAAGATGGGCAGCTAAGTGGGAAAGCTCCATACAGACAGTTAAAAGAAGACCTGGAGATGGTTGGCTCGTAAAATGAACTTTTAAAAAAATAGTATTTTATTTTTTTTCCAGGTGTAAATGTAAATGTAAAAAAAAAAATGTAAAAATGTAAAAACAATTTTAAACATTTGTTTTTAAAACTTGAATTGCAAATTATCTCCCTTCCTCTCTCCCCACAACCTAGCCCCACTTTGAGAATTGAGAAGGCAAGCAATTTGATACATGTTATACATGTGTAGTCATCCATAATAGTCATATTATAAAATATGACTCAAGAAAAAGTCAAGAAAAATAAAGTTTAAAAAAAAACATGCTACAATCTGTGTTCAGACACTACCAGTTTTCTCTGGGGATGAATGACATTTTTCATCACAGGCCCTTCAGAGTTTTCTTTAATCATTGTATTGCTGAGAATAGCTAAGTCATTCACAGCTGATCGATCATCTTACAACATTGCCTTATTGGGAACAAAGTACATTTCACTTTGCATAAGTCCAGGTGAGTCCTTCTAGATTTTTTTTGAGAGCATCCTGCTCATCATTTTTTATAGCCCAATAGTATTCCATCATAATCACATGTTACAACTTGTTTTGCCATTCCCCAATTGGTGGGCAGCTCCTCAGTTTCTAGTTATTTGCAATGAGGAAAGATGTGCTTTAAATATTTTTGTACATATACTTCCTTTTCCCTTTTGTGTTTTTTAAAAGCTCTTTTGGGATACAGACCTAATAGTGGTATTGTTAGGTCAAAGGATTTTATAGCCTTTTGGGCATAGTTCCAAATTACTCTGTAGAATGGTTAAATCAGTCCACAACTGCACCAACAATGCATTAATGTCTCATTTTACCCACATGTCCTCCAATATTTGTCATTTACCTTTTCTGTCCTAATAACCAATGTAATAGGTGTGAGATAGTACCTCAGAATTATTTTAATTTGCATTTGTCCAATCAATAGTGAGTTAGAGTATTTTTCATGTAACTATAGATAGTTTTTATTACTTCATCTGAAGACTGATCATTTTTTTATCATTAATCAATTGGGGAATGGCTCTTATTTTTATGAATTTGATTCAGTTTTCTACCATAAGAAATGAGGCAGGGGAGGAGCCAAGCACGTGAAAATAGCATCTTACTGGGGCTCTTTCACAAGTTCTGTCAGATACCTCTAAAAAAGTGAATCTGAGCAGATTTGAGAGAGTTAGAAGTCACTAGTAGACTGAGTCGGGCAAGTTTCCAAGCCAGGAGAATTCAAAAGATCAATGGGATGGATCTATAGGCTGGGAGAGCACCTGGTATGGGGAGCTGCACCAGACAGCACCAAAGTGGAAGCAGCTGTGGAAACCAGCAAACCAGACTGGGAGAAAACTGGGTGCCTGAAACCGGCGGAGATCCCCAGGCATCCCAACATAGGATGAGAGTCAATTGAAGCAATGGAAGGCAGCAGCACAGCACCTATGTCCACAAGACATCCACTCCCGAGGCTTACAGCCCAAAAGTTTGAAACACACCTTCTTGAACTTCAGGGAGACATAGTGGCCAGGTAAATGGCTCTCCTCTCTCCCTCTCTCATGGACCCAGAGAATTCCTTGGGAAAAATGCTGGAATAGAGGAGACAGAAGCAGGGCTTCAGTAGCCAAATGGTGGGAATTCCTGAGTCCCAGAAGGGTAGACCCAGCAAGGGTCAACACCAGGAACCCAGACATGCCTTTGCACAGCCAGGGGAAGTAACAGATATGAGTACAGACAACAGCTGAGATCACTAGGGCTGGAGAGCGCCCCCCAGGGGAAGAGGACACTTCTGGCAGCACCTCCTCCACACCTCAGGAAATATGATGATTTACTTAGAGAATCCTAGAGAGATTCAAGTTGAAAACTAGTTGAAATAATAAACAACCTTAGCAAAGTTGCAGGGTATAAAAAAACCCACATAAACCCTCGGCCTTCCTATATATTACTAACAAAGCCCCAACGGCAAGAGATAGAAAGAGAAATTCCATTTAAAATTACTGTAGACACTCTAAAATATAGGGAAGTCTACCTGTCAAAAGAAACCCAGGGCCTATATGAACAAAATTACAAAACATTTTTCACACAAATAAAGTCAGACCTAATTAAATGGAATAACATCAGTTGCTCATGGTTAGGCTGAGCTAATATTTAAAAAATGACAATTTTACCTAAATTAATTTACTTATTCAGTGCCATACCAATCAAACTACCAAAAAATTATTTTACAAAGCTAGATAAAATAATAACAAAATTCATCTGGAAGAACAAAAAGTCCACATATCAAGGCAATTAATGAAAAGAAATGCTAGGGAAGGTGGCCTAGCCCTACCAGGTATCAAATTGTACTATAAAGCAGCAGTGCTCAAAACTACCTGATACTGGCTAAGAAATAGGGTGGTAGATTTGTGGAATAGGTTAGGTACACAAGATGCAGTAGTCAACAACTATAGCAATCTACTCTTTGATAAACCCAAAGAATCCGGCTTCTGGGTTAAGAATTCACTATTTCATAAAAACTGCTGGGAAAATTGGAAAATAGTATGTTAGAAACTGGGCATAGACCCATATCTTACACCATATACCAAAATAAAGTCAAAATGGATACATGATTTAGGAATAAAGGCTGATACTATAAACAATTTGGGAGAACAAGGAATAGTTTACTGGTCAGATTTATGGGAAAGGGAAGAATTCATGACCCAACAAGAGATAGAGAGCATTACAAAATGCAAAAGGGATAATTTTGATTATGCTAAACTGAAAAGTTTTTGTATAAACAAAGCCAATGCAACAAAGATTAGGAGGGAAGCAGAAAACTGGGAGAAAATTTTTACAACCAATGTCTCTGATAAAGGCCTCATATCTAACATATACAGGGAACTGCACCAAATTTATAGGAATAAAAGTCATTCCCCAATTGAGAAATGATCATAGGATACAAACAGGTAGTTTTCAGAGGAAGAAATTAAAGATATCTATAGGCACATGAAAAAATGCTCTAAATCACTATTGATTAGAAAATTGCAAATCAAAACAACTCTTAGGTACCACATCTCTCCTGTTAGACTGGCCAACATGAAAAAAAACAGGAAAATTATAAATGCTGGAGAGGATGTGAGAAAATGGAAACATTAATACATTGTTGGTGGACTTGTGAACTAATCCAGCCATTCTGGAGAGCAATTTGGAGCTATGCCCAAAGGGCTATAAAAACATGCATACTCTTTGACCCAGCAATACCACTCCTAGGGTGATGTCCCAAAGAGATCACAGGTGTGGGAAAGAGACCTGTTTGTACAAAAATATTTATAGCTGCTCTTTTTGTGGTGGCAAGGAATTGGAAATCAAAGGGATGGCCATCAATTGGGGAATGGCTGAACATGTTGTGGTATATGAATGTAATGGAATACTATTGTACTATAAGAAATGGGGAAGGTATGGACTTCATAATGACCTGAAAAGACCTACACAATCTGATGCTGAGTGAGAGGAACAGTGCCAGGAGAACATTATACACAACCACAGACATATTGATTCTGTGACATCTAACTTTGGTAGACTTGGCTCTCCTCAGCAATCTCAAGGCTCAAAGAGAGCTCCAAAGGACTCATGATCCAGAGAAAGAACTGTGGAGTCTGAATGCAGATTGAGGCAAACTATTGGCTCTCTTTTTTTCTCCTCTTTTTTTTGGTTATGTTTCTTCTCTCCTATGATTCATTCCATTGGTCATAATTCTTCTTTGCAGCTTGACTATTGTGTAAATAAGTTTAATGCAAAGGTTTATGTAGAATCTATATCAGACCACATGCCATCTTGGGGGGCAGAGGAAGAGGGAAGGGAAGGGAAGAAAATATGAAACTGAAGAACATTTAAAACTAAATGTTGGAAACTAAAAATAAAAAAATCTAATAAAAAAAGAAATGAAGACTTCATCAGAGAAACTTGCTTCAAATAGTTACTGTTGCTAACTGTATTGCCCTTCAACCTATTCCCCCCATTTATTCTATTTTCTCTCTCCTTTTAACCTGTCCTTCCTCAAAAATGTTTTCCTTCTGACTGTCCCCTCCTCCAATCTCTCCTCACTTCTATCAAACTCCCTTCTCTTATCTTGTTTCCCTTGTACTTTCTGGTATGGTAAGATCTATACCCAATGGTATAGATGGTGGGTCTATACCCAATTGAGTGTGTATGTTATTACCTCTTTGAGCCAATTCTGTAGAGAGTAAGTTTCACTCACTCTACCTTCACTTCCCCCCTCTTCTTTCCCTCTGTAAAATCTTTTTTCTTACCTCTTTCATGTGAGATAATTTACCCTATTCTACCCTTCGCTTTCCCTTTTTCCTTGTGCATTCCTCTCTCGCACCCCTTAATTTTATATTTAATATATTATCCCTTCATACTCAACTCACACCTGTGCTCTCTGTCTATATATGCATCTTCTAAGTACTCTAATAATGAGAAAGGCCTTATGAGTTGAAATACCATCTTCCCTGTAGGGATATAAATAGTTTAACATTATTAAGTCCTTTATGATTTCCAAATCCTATTTACCTTTTTATGTTTCCCTTGAGTCTTTTATTTGAAAGCCATGATTTTCTTGCATCACTCTCATTTCTCTTCCCATTTTTTCTACTTCTCTCACTTGATTTTGAAGATCCTTTTTGAATTTTCCATGGCTTAAGTCCAATTCATTTTTGTTGGACACTCTGGATCTAGGAGCTTCGACTTTGTTTTCTTCTTCTGAGTGTGTATTTTGATCTTCCTTATCACCATAGTAACTTTCTACAGTCAGAGATTTTTCTCTCATTGTTTTTTCATTTTCCCAGTTTATTACTAGACTTTTAAGTCTTTGTAAGGGTTTGTATGGTTCTGCTTCCAGGATGGAGGGTACACTGTACTAAGCTTCAGGTATTTTGTGCAGCTGTTTTCAGAAGTACTTCTAGGGACCTGTAAGTTTTCAGTTCTTCCAAGGTGGTATGACCTAGGGAGAGATGTTTACTACTCTCCTGTCCTGTGAATGACCACAAGTATTCTCTTCTGCCTTGTAACTTTGAGGAGAGTACCCCCCTCCACTGTGACTGCAACCTGGTATACTAGTGTTCCTCCTCACCCTGGGACTGCCACCCAAAACTATGACCCAGATCCAAATATGGGCAAAGCAACAGAATCCTACATCACTTATAGCAAAAAGACCCCTTCAATCTCCTTCTGACCAATTATTTGACCCCTTTACTATCTATGGCTAAGAGTTCTGGAAGGGCTGTGTTGATGTGGTTTATACTGGACTGCACTACTCTCTCACTCTGGTGTAACAGAACCTTTCCTGCTGACCTTCCAACTTGTCTTTGGCTGGACTCACCTTTTCTTTACCATCTTGGCTCCATGACCATATCATGAGCTTCCTATTGGAAGATTCAGACTTAAATTGAAGAAAGAAGGGAAAACCATCAGACCTTATAGGAATGATCTAAGTAACATCACTTATGAATATGACATTAACGTGATGAGTAGATTTAAAAGATTAGATCTAGTAGATATAATAACTGAAGTACTATTGATAGTGGTTCACAATACTGTACAGGAGGCAGCAATAAAACATATTCCCAAATAAAAGAAGAGCAAGAAAACAAAAAGGCTTTGTGACAAGGCCTTAAAAATTCCTAAGGAAAGATGAAAAGTGAAAGAGATAGGAGAAAAGGAAAGATCCAACTGTAACAGCAAGCACTCTGGCAAAACCAGGATGGCCTGTTAGCACAGGTTGTTAGATGTGCTTTTCTAAAGGAAAGCAACTTTAAAGGGGTCAATAATCTTACTTTAATTGCATTCACTAGTTCAGGGGAAAGGTCACCACCCTGAGTATGGAGAAAATACAAGCAAAGAAATTAGCATGAAGACCAACCAACAGGGCTCAAGCGCATGAACAAAGTAATACAACTACCTACAAACACTATCAGATTGAGGGAGCACAGACACATCTGAGTAGTCGGGGCATGGGGAGGGGGGCTCTGAACAAACAGCTGCTCAGAGTCCTGTCCAGGGAATGTATATGTATATGTCTATATGTTTACGTATATGTGTGTAAGTATATATGTGTATATGTACATATTTATACATGTATATGTGTGTGTGTATGGCGTGCTAGTGCCCCTATATGTGTGTATATACATGTATATATACATATATGTATGTATATTTGTATACACACACACACATATACTTTTGCTAATAGTCTCAGAACCAGGAGGCATCAAAACCCTCTGACTCAGTGCCTAATTAGCTTAGTACTAAAAGCTGTGAGAGCCTTCCTACAGGCAATTATCCCCTAAGCAAGCTTTCCTTTAATGCAAGTTCCTCCCACAATGGGCTCTATGTGACTCAGGATGTATCACAGATGTGAGCTGGGCCAGAGCTCTAAGCAAAACATCCATGATTGAACACATGTGGTCACATAAGCCTATTAATGGGTGGGAAAGATCTTCCCATTCCATTAATATTATGCCAACAAAATTCAGAATTCCAGAGAAAGCAAGGAGAGAGAAGAAGGTTTTCTTAAAGGAAAAATGCAAAGAAATAGAAAAAAAAGGAATGGGAAAGACAGATCTCTTCAAAAAATGTTGAAATATAAAGGGAATGTTTTGTGTGAAATAAGCATGAAAAAAGACAAAAGTGGTAGGGATTTAACAGAAGCAAAAAAGATTAAAAAGTAGTGGCAAGAATATACAGAATTATTCAAGAAAATTCTCAACTTCATTGATAGCCATGATGTTGTGGTTACTGATCTAGAGCCACACGTCCTGGAGAACAAAGCCAAGTGGACCTTAGGAAGTATTGCAAACAATAAGGGCAGTAGAGGTGCAGAATTCCAGCTAATCTACTTAAAATCATAAAACCCGATGCTGTTAAAGTGTTGTACTCAATATTCCAGTAAATTTGGAAAACAACAGTGACCACTGGATTGGAAATGATGTTTATGTCCCAATCCTAAAGAAGGGCAATGCCAAAAACATTCAAATTACAGAAAATTGTAATTATTATATACACCAGCAATATTATACTTAAGATTCTGCAAACTAGGTTCCAGCAATGTGTGGAATTAAGAATTACCAGAAGGCCAGGTTGGTTTTCAAAGTACCAGAAGAACTGGAGGTCAAATTGACCTTTTCTATGCTATAGAAAACATTTTCTATACTATAGAGAAAGCAAGAGAGTTCCAGAAAAAAAAAATCTACTTCTGATTTATTGACTACACTAAAGCCTTCGGCTCTGTAGATTACAACAAAATGTGGCAAATCTTCAAAGAGATAGGAGTACCAGATCATCCTTTACTTGTCTCCTAAGGAGCCTGTATGCAGATCAAGAAGGAGCAGCTAGAATCCAATTTGGAACACTTGATTGTTTTAAGATTCCAAAAGGAGTATGACAAGGTCATATATTGTCATCTTAGTAAACTTATATGCAGAGTACATCATGTGAAATGCAAGGCTGGTTGGATGAATCAAAAGCAGGAATTAAAGTTGCCAGGAGAAATATCAACAATCTCAAATATGCAGATGATACTTCTCTGATATCAGAAAGCAAAGAAGAATTAAGAAACCTCTTGAGGAGAGTAAGAGAGTGTAAAAACTATATTGAAGCTTAACATTAAAAAACCAAGCTAAGATCATGGCAACTGGTCCTGTGACTCTGGCAAATAGAGCAAAAATCGAAGCAGTGTCAAAGTTTGTTTTCCTGGCCTCAAAGATCATTTCAGATGACATTTGCAATCTTGAAATTAAGAGATGCTCGCTACTTGGAAGAAAAGTTGTAGCAAATCTGGACAGCATACTAAAGAGCAGCGACATCACTTTGCTGAAAAAAGTCCATAGAGTCAAAGCTATGTTTTTTACTACAGTAACGTATGGCTATGAGATTTGGACTCTAAAGAAAACTGAGTGCTGCAGAATCCATGCTTTCACTTCGTAATGCTGGAGAAGACCTTTGAGAATCCTTTGAACAGCAAGGAGGTCAAATCAATCAATACTTAAAGAAATTAATTCAGGCTATTCACTGGAGGCACAAATACTGAAGCTGAAGCTTAAATACTTTGGCCACATAATAAAAAGATGGGCCTCATCAGAAAATGCCCTGATATTGGGAAAGAATTAAGGCAAAAGAAGAAAGGGATGGCAGAGGATAAGATAGATAGATAATAATGTGGAAAAGTAAAAATGAGCTTAGACAGACTTTTGGAAATAGTGGAGGACAGAAGGGCCTGGCATGCTCTGGTCCATGGGTCTCAAAGAGTCAGAGATTGCTGAAAGACTGAACAAAATCAACAATAGGGATGAGCATGGAAATAACACCTTTTTAAAAATCACCAAAGAAAATGAAGTAATATCAATACTAAGCATACATACAACAAATAGCATAGTATCCAAATTTTTGGAGGAAAAGTTAAATGGATTAGAAGAGAAAATAGTAAAACTCTACTGAATATTTTGTTTGTTGTTCAGTTGTTTTAATCATATGCAACTCTTTCTGACCCCATTTGGGGTTTCCTGGCAGATACAATGGAGTGGCTTGCCATTTCCCTCTCTAGCTCATTTTACAGTTGAGAAGACTGAGGCAAACAGGGTTAAGTGACTTGCCTAGGGTCACATAGCTAGTAAGTGTCTGAGGCCAGATTATAATTTGGGTCTGCCTGACTCCAGACCTGGCACTCTATCCATTGTGCCACCAAGCTGCCCCATAGTTAGTACAGATTTTCTGTAAAAAAAATGAAAAATTTGAATGTATCAACATTAAAGATGAAATTAAGCAATTATTAGGCGATATTTTGCCAGTAAGTAAAATGGATGTGTTTTTATAAATATAAACTGCCCAGATTAACAGAATATGAAATAGAATACATAGCCCTATCTTAGAAAAAAGAAATTGAATAAGCCATCAATGTGATACCTAAGAAAACATCCTCAGAACAAGATGAATTTGTCAGTGATTTCTACCAAAATTTTTAGGAAGAATTAATACCAATATTATATCAACCATTTCAAAAAATATGTGAAGAAGGAATCTTATGACATTCCTTTTATGACACAAATATGGTTTTAATACCTAAATCAGGGAGAACAAAAATAGAGAAAGAAAATATTCAATCAATTTCCTTAATGAGTATAAATGCAGAAAATTTAAATAAAATACTAGCAAGGAGATTACAGCAATATGTCACAAAGATCATATCCAAAAGTAGGTGGGATTTATACAAGGAGGGCAAAACTGATTCAATATTAGGAAAACTATCAGCATAATTGACAATATTATTAATGAAAAAGTAAAAATATTATTATATCAATAGATTCAGAAAAGGCCCATGACAAAATGCAACACCTCTTCATGTTAAAAATACTAGAAAGCATAGGAATCAATGGAGCCTTTCTTAAAATAAGTAGTATACATCTAAAACTATCAGTAACTGTTATCTGTAATTGAGATAAAACTTGAAGTCTTCCCACTAAGCTCAGGGATGAAGCAAGGATGTCCATTATCACCACTATTAATTATTCAACATTGTACTATAAATGCTACCTAGCAATAAGATAAGAAAAAAAATTGAAGAAATAATAATGGGCAATGGGCGAACAAAATTATCACTCTGCAGATGATATGATGGTGTACCTTGAGAATCCTAGAGAATCAAGTAAAATCTAGTTGAAACAATGAATAAATTTAGCAAAGTTATGGGATATAAAATATATCCACATGAATCATCAGTATTTCTGAATACTACCAACAAAAACCAGTAGCAAGAGATATAAAGAGAATTTAAATTTTAAAATAATTACAGAAAATATAAAACACTTAGGAATATATCTACCAGTACATGTTCAGGAACTATATGAGCATTAAGTACATAAAATTTTTCACAGAAATAAAGACAGTTCTAAAAAACCAGAGAAATATTAATGGCTTATGGGTAGCATGAGTCAATATAATAAAAATGACAATTCTACCAAAGTTAACTTACTTATTTAGTACCATACCAATCATATTACCAAAGAATTACTTTATAGAGGTAGAAAAAATAATAACCATTTCATCTGGAAAAAAGAAGGTCAAGAATCTCAGGGGATCCAATGAAAAGAGGTATGAAGGAAGGTGGCCTAATAGTTTAAGGTTTCAAACTACATTATGAAGCAGTAATCATGAAAAAACACCTAGTACTGGCTAAGAAACAGAGTAGTGGATCAGTGGAATAGATTAGGTACACAATACACAGTAGTAACTGACCATAGTAATCTAAAGTTTGATAAACCCAAAGGTCAAAGCTTTTGTGGTAAGAACTCAATATTTAAGAAAATTGGTGGGAAAACTGGGAAGCACTTTGGAAGAAACTAAGTATAGACCAACATCTCACAGTGTGTGAAGAGAGGGTTGAAATGGATAAATGATTGAGATGTAAATGGTGACATTAAAAGTAAATTAGGGAAACATGGAAGAATATCCCTGTCAGTCAATGAATAAGGGAAGAGCTTATGACCAAATAAAAGACAAATAGGGCTATAGGAAGTAAAATAGATAATTTCGACTGCATGAAATTAAAAGGCTTTTGCACATACAAAACTAAAACAGCTACATTTTAAAGAAAACAGGAAACAGAAGAAAAATTTAAAGCAAGTTTCTTTGATGAAAGCCTCATTTCTTAAATACAAATGGAATTGAGTAAAATTTATAAACGTGAGAGCCATTTCCTAGTTAATAAATGTTAAATGATATAAATATGCCATGTTCAGAAGAAGAATCCAAAGATTTCAAAAGTAACATGAAAAAATGCTCTAAATAACTAAAGAGAGATATAAATTAAAATAAATCTGTGATACCACTTCACACCTATTAGATTAGCTAGTACCACAGACAAGGAAAGTGTGAAATTTAGGGGATGTTGGGACAATAATACACTGTTGGTGGAGTTGTGAACTAGTCAAACATTTTTAAAATATATACTATTAAAATTTTTACATGCAATTAGAAAGTATTTAAAAATAAATAATAACGTATTAAAAATGTAATCTCAATTTGAGTCCTTCTTACTTTTCCAACCTTTTACTTCATTTTTAAGCTTCTAATACTTTACTCTCCTCTTTAAAATCTAATTATCCTGGAAAGCTTGCTCTTCCTCAAGCATGAAACTGCATTTATCAATTCTATACTATTTTACTGAAATATTTGCCATATTTGGAATGTTCTGTCTCCTTACCATCACTTCCTAACTAGCCTTATTTGCTGGGAGACTTAGCTAAAATCCCCTCTTCTGAAACTAGCCATTCTATGTCATATCCTGCCCATTTTGCTGTCCCAGCCCAGTCCCTCTGTGATTGCCTCCAATTTATCTTAATATATGTATGTACATACATATGTCTTCATATATGCACATACATATGTGTATGTATGTGTGCATAGGATATTCTGTAATTTATCAATGTATGATGTATGTATCATCTATATTTTGGATTATTTCCAGTGTATCATATAGGAGATATATACACACACATGCATCTCTTATATATGTTGGATTGCTAATTTATCATAGTTTATATATGAATATAACCTTACGTAATATGTGTATATATACACACATGCACACATATATGTATATATTATATTATTCACAAGAACAAATCTTAAAACCTGAAATTAATTTAGAAAGCAATTTATTGGATTGTTTGGTAGAGAGAGAGAACGAAAAAGATGGGGTGGCCCCCTCTCTAATGTTCTGTAAGGTTTACAATTTTCAGGATATTGACAAAGGTTTCCATGCATGAGACACAGAAATCACATGAGAGAAAGCCAAAACACAAACTTAATTGGACTCCTAACAAGTCTTTGGTGTGGTAACCCGAAACAAGAATACTTTAGGTGGATCCAGGACCTGGAGGAAGCCAAAATTCTTTGTAGCTATCTCCACCATTCCTAAATAGTTTGACTACACAGAATCAAAAGGTTTTTGCGCAAACAAAACTAATGCAGCTATATCCTGTGGTCAGAATGGCACTCTGGGTGCAAATATAATAATTAATAAGTTTTCCAAACAACATAATAAAGCATTCTTTCCACAATTACATAAGTCATATGTGTGTGTGCGTGTGTGTACATCTATTCTCATTCTATCCTATCTCTTCCAACAGATTGCCCTCTCTGTCATACTCACTCTATCACTTATGTTCAATCTCTCCCTATCTATTGGCTTATCCCATGCTGCCCAGAAGCATGTCCATATCTCTTCTATCCTCCAGACCCCATCACTTAATCCTTCCATTCCTGCTACCACGCTTTATTTTTTCTGCTCTTTTCTAGGGAAAGCTGCTTGCAATAGGTGCCTCAATTTCTTTTCCTCTTACCCAGTTCTTAACCTTCTATAATCTGGCTTCAAAGCATATCTTTGCACCAAAACAGCTCTTTCCAAAGTTACAGAAGTCCAATAGCCTTTTCACGTTACTCATTCTTCTTCAACTCTCAGCATCTATTGACATTATTTGATCAACCTATTCTCCTTGATATTCTCTTTTTATAGGTTTTTGATTAACCACTCACTCCTGGTTCTCCTCCTACTTACAAAACCTTCTTTCTTAATATCCTTTGCTAGATCCTTACGTGTACTTATTGTAAATATTTCACATGGCTCTCTACTTGGAAATTTTTCTCTTATGTATCAATATTGTTCCATTTGATGACATTATCAACTCCTATGGATTAAATTATCATCTCTATGCTGGTAATTCTATCCTGCTCTGACCTCTCTGCTGATCTCTGTCTCACAACTTCATTTGCCTTTCAAACATTTCAAACTGGATGTCCAGTAGACATCTTAAACTCAACATGTTTGAAATGAACTATCCTTTCTTTAAAAATTCCCTATTATTGTCAAAACAATTACCATTCTCCTAGTTCTCCCAGCTTACAATTTTCTTGACTCTTCAATATCTCTTTGTCTTACATATCTAATCTATTACCAAAGCCTATGGATATCACCTTCATAACAATCTTTCAAATATGCCTACTGTCCTCTGATGCTGCTATAAGTTTGGTACATGTCCTCATGTAGGTACTTGAATGATTACAATAGCTAGCTGGTGAATCAGAATGCCAAAGATATTTTGAATCGTTCCTCAATCCATCCTCCATTTATCTGCCGAAGTGATTTTCCTAAAGTATGGATATGACTATGTTACTTTCCTATACAATAAACTCCAGTCACTCCTTATCATCTTCAGGATGAAATACAAAATAATATGGTATCCATACCTCTTTATAATTAACCACATACCCACCTCAGCACACATACCTTGGTAAGAAAAAGATCTCACCATTGTTCTCTGCAAAGTACTCTCCGATACACAGACACTGGCATCCTGGCTGTTCTACAAAGAAGACACTATATCTCAGCCCTGGGCATTTTCTCTGGCTGTTCCCCATGCCTGGAATGTTCTCTCCTTATCTCTACCTCTTGGCTTCAATGGATACCTGAAGTTCAAACTAAAACTCCAGTTTATATAGTAAGTTTTTCCTAACCTTTCTCAATTTTAGTTCATCTGTTGATTATTTTCTAATCATCCTATATATATATATCTTATTTGTACATATTTGTTTGCTTGCTGTCTTGCCCATTAGATTGTGAGCTGCTTCAGGGCAGGGATTATTTTTTGCCTCTTTTTGTATTCCAATGCCTACTATAATGCCTGACACATAAAAGGCAGTTAATAAATGTTATTAACTGAAACAGACACAGGTATATATGTATATATATATATGTATATATATATATATACACACACATATATATACATACATACATACATATATATACACACATATATGTATATATGTAGACACACATATAGACACGTGTATGAATATGTACATGTATATAGATGATTATGTATGCAGGTATGTAGTTATGCACTTTGAGAGAAGGGACTTTTCCTTACTGCTTAATAATTGTTTTCAAGTAATAGACTAAAATCATGTATTTTGTTGAGGCAATCTTTTTTATGTTTTGTTTCCATTATGTTTTGGACAGCTCTATTTCTATTTTTCTCCTGACATTTTATATACTTAATATGACATCCCTGGATGCTGTTTTTCCTTCCTTTTCAGTTTAAAGGTTTTATTTTTTTAAAATTATATTCTCATCCTCTTATTCTTTTTCTCCTCCTCCTCCTCCTCTTCCTCCTCCTCCTCCTCCAGAAGAGCACGTATTTCTTAGATTTTAAACCATGAGCCCAAAATCCAGATCCCATCTTAGACAATGTCTCAATCAGAGATTTTTCTTTCATTTATGTGTTTGTTTAGAGATGCAAATTTTTCCCTAAAAATTAAATACTGAAATGTTATCTAATTGTTATCATTCTCTTTAATGAAACTATTGTTTCTATAATTTGGTTTTTGACCCACTCATTCTTCAAGAATAGATTACTCAGTTGCCAGTAAATTTTTAATCTGTCTCCATGGCCCTTTAGGTAATTTTTATTGCTATGATCTGAAAAGGGTACGTGTAATATTTCTACTTCTCTATATTTAGTTGTGAGGTTTTTATACCCCAATACAGGGTCAATTTTGTGACTATGCCATGTACAGCTGAGAAAAAAGGTATATTTTCTATTTCCCATTCAGTTTTCTCCAGAGATCTATTATATTTAACTTTTCTAAGATTCTATTTATCTCTTTAACTTCTTTCTTAGTAATTTGATGGTTAGATTTTTCTAGCACTGAGAAGGGAAATTTGAGGTCCTCCACTAGTACAGTTTTACTGTTTATTTCCTCCTATGATTCATTTAACTTTTCCTTTAAGAATTTGGATGCTATTTGGCATATATATATGCTTAGTATTGATATTATTTCTTCATATATTGTGATTTTTAGCAAGATGTAATTTCCTTGATTATCTCTTTTAATTAGGCCTGTTTTTTTCTTTTCCTTTGTCTGAGATCATGATTTCTACTCTATCTGTTTTTCACTTAAATTGAATTCTAATAGATTCTGTTGTAGTCTCTTATTTTAACTCTGCGTGTATCTATCTGTTTCATGTGTGTTTCATGTAAATGACATATTGTTGGATTGTGATTTCTAAACCATTCTGCTATCTCATTCCATTTTATAAGTGAGTTTATCCCATTCACAGGCATGATTACTATTTCCCTCTAACCTATTTTATTCTGTTTATTCCTCTC
Organism: Phalanger gymnotis; assembly: GCA_028646595.1. Lineage (NCBI taxonomy): Eukaryota > Metazoa > Chordata > Mammalia > Diprotodontia > Phalangeridae > Phalanger > Phalanger gymnotis. Next base: position 165,817,782 of record CM053627.1, read on the forward strand.
TCTTTCTCTCTCTCTCTCCTCTTCTAAAGTCTTTTTTGCTCTGACAGCTGTCTTCTTTTATCTGCCCCACCTTTTGTCATTCCCCTTTTTCTTTTCCCCCTTCTCATCCTACTTCATTCTTGGGTATGATAGATTTCTATTGCCAATTGAATATATACATATATATCCAATTAAGAAGTGAGATTTAGGCATTCACACACACACACACACACATCTTACTCTCAACTATAAAAGTTCTTCCTTTTGGATACATCTTTTATGTGAGATAATTTCCCCCGTTTTCCCTCTTCTTTCCCTCTTCTTTCAGGGCATCCCTCTTTGGAAGCCATTTTAGTTTTACAACATCCCAACATAAACGACTCAATAATACACCTTCTTTGAATATAGACTCCTTCTAACTTTCCTAATAATAATTAAGTTCCTAGAGGAAACATGTATCACCCTCTCATATAGAAAGGTACACATTTTAATTTTGTTGAGTATTTTTTTATAGCTTCTCTTTCAGGTTTACTTTTTTATGCTTCCTTTGAGTCTTGTATTTGAAAGTCAAATTTTCTGTTCATCTGTTGTCTTTTCAACAGAAATGTTTGAAAGTACTACATTTCATAAAATATTCACTTTTTCACTTGAAGGATTATACTCTGTTTTCCTTGGTAAATTATTCTTGGTTGTAATCCCAGCTCATTTGCTTTGTAGAATATCATATTCTAAGCCCTTTGCTTCTTTAAGGTGGAAGCTGCTAAATTTTCATGATCTTGCCCATGATTCCACAGTGTTTCAAGGGTTTCTTTCTTGCTACTTGAAGTATTTCCTCTTTGACTTGGGAGCTCTGGAATTTGGTTATAAAATTCCTGGAAGTTTTCACTTTGAGATCTCTTTCAAGTTTTACTCAATGGATTCTTTTGATTTTTATTTTACTCTGGTTCTAGGATACTGGGGCAGTTTTCCTTGGTATTTTCTTGAAATATAATGTCTAGGACTTTTTTTTAAAAATCATAGCTTTCAAATAATCCAATAATATCTAAAAAATATCTATCTTCATGCCATTTTCTAGGTCAGTTGCTTCTCCAATAAGGTAGTTCACATTTTAGTTCATTTTTTTCATTACTTTGACTTTGTTTGATTGTTTTTGGTTGTCTCATTGAGTCATTCACTTCCACTTGCCTAATCCTAATTTTTAAGGAATATTTTCTTCATTGAACTTTTCTATCTTCTTTTCCATTTGACCAATTCTGCTTTTGAAGGTATTTTTTTCAGTATTTTTTGTGCCTGCTTTACTGAGCTGTTGTCTTTTCATGATTTTATTCATTGCTTTCATTTCTTTACCTAATTTTCCTCTGCCATTTGAATTTCATTTTTAAATAATTTCAGCTCTTCCTAGAATTCTTATTGAGCTTTCATCCAATTCACATTTTTTCTCTGAGACTTTCCTTCTGTTTTGGCTTCGTTGTCTTCTTTTGAGATTGTATCTTGATCTTTCCTGTCACCATAGTAGATTTTTATGTTTAGGTTCTTTTGTTGTTGTTTACTCATCCTTCTACCTTATTTCTTGATTTTGGATTTTATTTCTAAGTTTAGTTCTGTTCTCAGCATGGGAGGAAGAACCATTTTCTCAAGCTTCAGACTTTTCTGTACTGCTATTCTCAGAGCTAGTTCTGAGGTTGTGGGGTGTTCAGTGTTTCCAAGGTGGTGTGACCTGGGGAGAGGTTGGTCACTGCTCTCTTTGGCTGAATTCTGCTACTTAGCCTGAAAGGGCCCCTGATCTTTTGGTATTGCCATCTATGCTGCTCCTCAGTACCCCTCCTCAGGACTAGAAATGATACCTCAGGGTTCCTCAGGGTCTGATCTTTTAGGGTTGAAAGAAATACTTCCCCTCAGGGCTTCTACTCCCTCTTGACTGAAAGTGCTCTTTTCTGCCCTTGTACTGTGAGTCAGAAGTTGATATAGACAATGAAGTTGCCAAACAGTATCTGGTCCTGTATTCAGTGCTAGCACAGGTGTATCCTGTAATCTCTCTCTGACCATTTGCCAGGTCCTTTTTAACATCTCTGGCTTGAGAGCTCCCAAAGCTACTTGTATTTATATCACCACCACCTAGTCCTACCATTGGTGTTTTGTCCATGTCCATGGGCCAGCCATCTCCCAAGTTTCATAGTTCTCTTTTTCCAAATTTCTATGTTTTTTTTTGTAGGAAGAATGGCTCAATCTGACCTTTTGTTTGTTCTGACACTCTAGAATTCAATTTGAGCATTATTTTAAAGTTACTTGGAGAAGAGTTTTGAGAGAACTCAGATGAATACTTCTCAACCCTGTCACCTTTGCTCCATCCATTATTTTTCAAGATTTATTTTTCAGCCTAAGAAATTAGGGATGACACTATGGTAGATATATAAAGAAATAAATGAAAACTTGTGGTAATAAAAATTTCTTTTCTTTATTTAGTAAATGATATTTAAGAAAGAAGAGTAGGAACTTAAAGCTAGTTGATTATTGAGATATGTTGCATTTTTAGTACATAATGAAGAAATATCAGAACACGACCCTTGATTGCTTAGAACACAGTATAAGGTAATGAATGAGCCAGAAGCATTCACATATGGCCACCTCTCCCTTTCCATACTTAGGGCATTCAACCCCCAAATCTCTGCTGCAAAAACAAACCCTTCCCACTTATCATATTCTGTAATATCTCCTTCAATTACCATCTAATTTCCTTATGTCTTTCATAATCTTCTACAAAGAACATTATACAATCACTACTGTTACTTTTTCTTCTCCCACTCATTCTCCAAATTCTCACAATACAGTTTCTCTGTCCAACACTATTAAAATTCTTCTCCCAAAGGACAGCCACCACTTCTCAACTTTTTTTCTTAGTTTTTTTTAGCTCCGCATCATTTGTCAACACAGCCAACCCTAACTTGAAACTTTAATCGTTCTTGACATCTGTGAGACTTCACTTTTTTAGTTCCATGTCTCTGACAATTACATGTTTAGATTTTTGCTCCCTTTATCTTTTTCCATTCCATAAATGTAAACATTTCATTAGGATTTCTCTGCCTTCTCTCTCCACACTTTTCCCTCATGATCTTATCCAATGCACCTCTTTCCTAATTGAGCTTAAGGCACATATTTCCAACTCACTACCAAATATTTCCATCTATTGAAACTTCAAAATCAACTTATCCAAAATTCAATTCATGACCTTTTCTACAAATCTATACTTGTTTGTCATTTCACTATTTAAGTCAATGCTATTTTATTCAAAGTATTTATTAAACATCTACTGTTTGCAACATATTATTCTAGGCAGTGGAGATACAAATATTCTATACTCCAGATGATTTGGGCTTCAGATATTATCCTAACATATCTATATGTCAAGTGCTCTCCCACCTCCTCATTGGTATTTGTATTATTTCCTATGCTTAAAATACCTTTCCATCTTATCTCTACCTCTCAAAATTCTATGCATGCTTTAAGACCAGTTTAAGACAACAATACCCCCATGAAGCTTTCTCTAATTGACCTACTAGCTGTCCCCTTCAGAACTCTTATTCCTCTTTCTTTGTACCTCTGATATGTCACATTTTTTTTCCCAAATAACTAGTTGTGTCCATGTTTTACCTCTTATCTTGGATGGTCATTTCTTGGAGGTCCAGGATTATATTATTATTTTTGTATCCCCTTCAGTTCCTAATCAAACTCTGCATGTAGTAAGTAATAAATTTTTGGTGAATAAATGAATTGTTAACTGATTATACCCTCCCATATTAAGTAGATTGGAATAGTCTGCTCCATTTTGCCTTTCTCCAAAGCCTCTGTTCCTATTTCACCACCCAAGTAAGATTATAATGAAAGCTTCCTCTGGGGATGTCAGGTCAGAAAGAGAATAGAGTGAACTTTGTTCCATTCTCATACTTATCTTGCCATGGGATTGATTTACTTGTGGGAGACACAGGTAATGGAATGGCATTTGTCAAAATAATAAGTAAAGTAAGAAGATGATGAACTTTGAAAACCATTGGCTTTTATTTTTCCCACAGTTGATAACAAGTCAAATGTGTGATGTCACATCAAAGTCAATCAGAATTTTTCCAATGAACACAGGGAGAAAAAAAATCACTGATTTCCTTTCAGCCTTTGTACTAACTTTCTTTTTCTATTGAATGGAAAGTCACACATGCCCTGGGAGGAAATTCTCACTCTTTCTAATGTAGAGTTTGATAGAAAAAAATGATACTAAGGTCTATTTTGCAACATAGTTTCAAAGTCAACATATTTAAAGGCAGTACAATACAGGGGAAGAGCTTTGGGTTTGGGAATAAGAGGGCTTGGGTTGTAATTCTGGCTCTATAGTCTCCTTCTTTGATCGAGACATTTAGTTTCTCTGGGCTTTCATTTCTGTCTATGAAATGAGGGGTTCAGATTGGACGCTCTTTCCTCTCTTTCAGCTATAAGCTTATGATCTTATGGTAGTGTTGCTCAATCCCTCTGAGTCCTAAGTACCTGCTGGTTCTGCTTCTTCCCCCTCGCTTTTAGACACCTTCTCAGGTGCATGCTGGGATAGATTGCCTAAATCTAGCAAGTTTCTCCATAGGAAAATGTCAGAAAGACAAATGGAATGAATGTGGAAATATTTTTGAACCCCAAAAGACCATGTGAGGTGTATACATGAGTAGGATACACACTGTGCCTTGGGAGAGTGAGCAGGTAAATAAATGGCTATGCATTCCCCATCAGTCAAAGCAGAATAAAAAAAAACCAGACTCATTTGTGTGGACACAAAAATGGAGATCCCATAATCTTCCTGTGAATGATAGAAGCTATGGGATCATTATATGAAAGAGTAGACAATTCTGGAGGTACACAAGAGGTTTACACACTCTGGTGAAGTTTCATTATAGTTTCTCTATGGGCTGAATGCTCCATGGATGCTACCTAGAGAGGCAGTAATTGCAGCATTTGCTAAGGGGGTGTAGTAGGAAGGCCGAATTTATGATCTCAAATATAATCATGTATATGTTTGAATGGTCCGAAATCGCAAGGTATGAGAGATTCTCTAAGGAGAAAACAACAAGAAATTTATTTAGGCCCCACTGCAGCAAAAACTTGAACCAGCCTCCCCATTCCAACATCTTGACAAAAAGACTCCAGGCCCAGAAAGCCCATTT
>CM053627.1:165823455-165849372 GCA_028646595.1 Phalanger gymnotis
GGGTCAAGGGAGAAAATTCAATAAAGGGGGATAGGTTAGGAAGAAGCAAAATATGTCTTTCACAACATGAGTATTGTGGAAGAGGTATACATAATAATATGCATGTGGCCCAGGTTGAATTGCTTGACTTCTTAGGGAGGGTGGATGGGAAGGGAAGAGGGGAGAGAATTTGGAACTCAAGGTTATAAAAAAATAGATGTTCAAAAGTTAAAAAAAATTAAAATAAATAAATAAATAAATAAATAAATAAAATAATATAAAATTGAGACCAAGGATTTGTATTTTATTTTTTATCCCCAGCTCCTATTACAATGAGCAATAGCTAGTAGAAGATTAATCAATGCTTGTTGAATTGACTTTAATTGAACTGAACTGATGATTATAAATTCCTTCATCCTTTACTTACTTCCACACTTTAGATGTATTCTAACATAGCTGACCTCTCAGGTTCTTTCAAATTCTAAGATTTTATGATTTTATGAATGTCTTATCTTATTTCTTAAAGTATACCTTTAGGCATTTTGATACTTTCTATCATTTTCTTTAACCTTTACTTTAAGGTATCCTCTTGCTCTCTAAGCTCCTTCTACTCCTTTCTCTTCATGAGTAAGGCATGACTGACAGCAATTAGCTTGAGTTGATTACAATCAGATTTTATTCACTGGACTCCACAAGCCCAGGATCTTTCTTTCTTTATTATCCCCACACAGAACCACCTCAAAGACATCCTCTGATAACTGCATGCTCTTCCCATGGATATGCCCACAACACTCCCCTTTGCCACTAAACATGAGGCCCTTTTTCCTTACCTGTAATGTAATCTTTTACACAATCAATTTAGAAAACTCCCCCATTACACAAACTCCCAAAATTCCAATTTAAACACCCTTCTCCTCTCACCCCACCTCCTACCAATAAAACACTACATTCTAAATTTTCTTTAAACCATTTTCTGCTGAGGAAGTATCTATATCCTTGACTCCTCAGAAGCTACTATATTTATGTTATCTTTCAGAGCCCTACCTGATTTGTTTCTATCCCTATGTCTCTGATTATGAAAGATTCTGATATCAAAATATCTAAATATATACTGAGGCTATGTTGTTCAGCCCTGAATGCATCAGTGTGGCAGCCCCTCCTTCTTTCCTAATTCTAATTTTTATTGTTATTTTTTAAGACTGTCACCAGGCCCAATGTTAGCAGTCAATGGATATTAACGTTTTTCTTAGACTAACAGAAATAACACAGAAGACAAATTTATTTCTTGTCAATGGCATTACATGACCACATTTGTGATATCCAGATGCTTAGTCTGAAGATGAAAACATCATGAATAGAATATAATCAGACACCAAGGAGACAGGCTGGCTGCAAGCTTATCCATCATGGGCCATTTAGTATTATGCTGTTTTCTTTATTTCACAGTATCACAGATCTAGGGCTGAAAAGAAACTCAGTGACCATCTAGAAGGAGGTTAAGTGACTTGCCCAAAGTCACACAAATTATATGTATTAGAGATGGGATCAGAAAGCAGGTTCCAAAACTGCAGAGCCAGGCCCTTTTCTTCCATACTACACTGCCTCCCATGGCATTACAGATTTGAAATCTTTTCTTTTGCTCTACCTGGTCATCTATGGCAACTTTCCTTCTTCTTACTCCTTTTACAGCTATATTTTTTTAAGAATTCTGTGCACTTTTTATCCTCTGTTTTGTCTTATATTGCTGGTTATCTTCTCATATGTTTATATGTATTTTCCCCAACTTGTCTTGTAAAATGTCTGTGACTGGCAATGGTGCCATAATTCTTAAACATTCCCATAGCAGCTATCACAAAACTGAGTCCACAGAGAGTGACTAATATTAGGCATTAATAAATCCCATTCTCTAATGGGTTGGTCACATTTGGGGATCTGGAAGTTTAGATGGTTCTGAGCTAGGGTCCTAGTGTTGGCGTCTGATCTGTGCTGAGGTGGGTGGGGTGCTTTTACATATCTAACTTTTTCCTGGGTGCTACACTGAAACACAAGGCAAGATGCCAGTGCTGGTGGCTGGTATTTACTTAGGCACCTGTAGGAGTGCTTAGGCAACCTATAGTGTTACTGTCTACCTGTTTGCTTGGTGCTATGCTGAAGCATATGGTGGTTTTCTGAGATAAAGTCTACTATGCTGAGGTACTTGGCAGGAGCAGCGGTCATAATATTAACATTTGCCTGTTCCACCATACTGAGGTTCAGGATGTCCCACTAGTTTCCTGAAGTGGGGCTTGCTGGGATACTTCCTGTCCTGGACTGGGCTCCCTTTTTCCCAAGTGAGACAGATCTTTCCTGCTTATCTTCAAGTTTCTTGGGCTGAAAGATTGTTTCACCTCATCTTTTTGCTGGTTTTGCTCTTTCAGGATTAGTTTTGGGGTGCTATTTTATAGTTGTTTTAAGGTCCATATGAAAGAGCTTTGGCAATTTACTGCTTACCCTGCCATCTTGGCTCCTGGAAGTGATGAATGACCTTTAAAAAGATTGTAAGCCCTCAATAACACCCCCCCCACACACACACACACAATGTGTCCAGTGACTTGTAACATGAGAAATGAAAATTCAAACACTTTTAAGGTTTTGCCTCTCAAGTATTCAAGTGGCAATGATGATAAAGTAGACATATATAGGCACATGAATATAGTATTGGAAGAGTTGTGAACCTGTCTACATATTCTATAAAACATGTGGGAATTATGAGACTAAAGTCACTTAATTATTCATGTCCTATGATTGATTTCAATCCTGGGCATAATACTTTAGTAGTTTAAAAAAAGAGGTGTCTTATGTATTAAATTATTCATAGCATCATTTTTATCATCTTATTTTATCCTCAAACCAGAAACAAAGTAGGTGATTATAGGTTGAGAAATATACCTAATAACTTTTCAATGAAATTTGGCAATTCACAAATATTAGTCCCAAAAATATTTTGAGGAATGGAAGGTATTGTTGGAATAATTATGTATTCTCCAGGGTGGTCATTTGGAAAAAAACAGTGTTTACTTAGATGCTTAAATTGGAGAAAGTTTGATAAAAAAAAATACAAATCAGCCTCATTTTTAAAAATCAAAGCTTATCAGAGTTTAACTAGGGCAAAATGGCCAAGTTTTTACATTGGGGCTTGTCAATTTATAGGGCTATATTTTTTGAATAATGATGTTAATTGCATGTGAAAACAATTTTTAAACATATCCTTATTTTGTTTCAAATTATCTTCTTCTCGCTTCCCCCATTAGTATGGTTATACTGTCTATTTCCTCCTATAACTCATTTAACTTTTCCTTTAAGAATTTGGATGCTATACTATTTGGTGCATATAAGATTACTGTTGAAAATATTTTATTGTCTATGGTACCTTTTAGCAAAATGTAGTTTCCTTGTTTATCTCTTTTAATTAGATGTATGTTTGCTTTCGCTTTGTCTGAGATGATTGTTGCTACCCCTGCTTTGTTTTTAAAACTTCAGCTGAAGCATAACAGATTCTTCTCCAGCCCTTTATTCTGTATTTCTCTCTCTGCTTCAAGTGTACTTCTTGTAAATGACATATTGTAGGATTCTATTTTTAACCCATTCTACTATTTGCTTTGTTTAATGGGCCAGGTCCTTCCATTCACCTTCACAGTTGTGATTACTGTTTATTTCCCTCCATCCTGCTTCCCACCTCTCTCTCTCATTCTCATTCTCTCTCTCTCTCTCTCTCTCTCTCTCTCTCTCTCTCTCTCTCTCTCTCTTTCTCTCTTTCTCTCTCTCTCATTTTTCACCCAATATTCAGAGCACTGCCTCCCCCGATTAGCACTCCCTTCTATCACCCCTCTCACTCTTATTCCCCTCCCCTCCTAATTCCCTGTAGAGTAACATAAAATTCTATACCCAATAGAGTGTTTATATTATTTTTTCTTTGAGTCAAGTCCAATGAGAATAAGGTTTAAATATTGCCTGCTGCAACTCCCACATCTTCCTTTCCACATTGTAAAATTGCTTTTGTCCTTCTTTCATGTGGAATAATGTGCCCCATTCTTCCTATCCCTTCTCCCTCCTCCCATTGAATTCCTTTTTTCACCCCTTAGTTTTATTTTTTGGATATCATACTATCACAGTCAACTAACATCCATGCCCTCTGTGTAACTCACATCTGTGCCCTCTGCCTATGTACTCTCCTGCTAGCTGCCCTAATGATGAAAAAGTTCTTAGGGAGTTACAAGTATCACCTTTCTATATAGGATGTAAATAGTTCAATCTTATTGAATTCCTTATGATTTCTCTTTCTTGTTTACTAATGTTTCTCTTGAGTCTTGTATTTTAAAGTCAAATTTTCTATTTAACTCTGGTCTTTTCATTAGGAATCCTTGAAAGTCTTCTATTTTATCAAATATCATTTTTCCCCTTAAATATTGTACACAGTTTTGCTGGGTACAGAATTCTTCATTGTAGTCCTAACTTCTTTGCCCTCTGGTTTATCATATTCCAAGTGCTCTGATCCTTTAATGTAGAAGCTGCTAAATCTTGTGTTATTCTGACGATAGCTCTGTGTTATTTGAATTGTTTCTTTTTGGCTGCTCACAATATTTTCTCCTTGACTTGAGAGCTCTGGAATTTGGTTATAATATTCCTGGGAATTTTCTTCAAAAAGAATATCTTCAAAAGGAGATTGATGGGTTCTTTCAATTTCTATTTTATGCTCTGGTTCTCACATATCTAAGCCATTTTCCTTAATAATTTCTTGAAATATGTGGTCTATCCTCTTTTTGATATGATAGGATGTGATATGACATGATATGATATGATATAATATGATATGATATAATTAATATGACATAAATTCTTAAATTATTTCTCTTGGATCTGTTTTCCTGGGAAGTTGTTTTTCCAATGAAATATTTCACATTTTCTTTTTTCCCTCTTTAAAAAAAAAAAAGCTTTGTTGTTTCTTGATGTCTCAGGGAGTTGTTAGCTTCCACATGCCCAAATTTTAAGGCACTAAATTTAATTAATTGTATTTATTAAATTTAATTATTTTATTCATTGAGCTTCTTTTCCAGTGGCCAATTCTACCTTGTAAGGAGTTTTAATCAGTGAATTTTTGTACCATTTTTTTTCCATTTGGCCTATTCTGTTTTTAAGGAAAGTTTCCCCTTAATGGATTTTTGTGCCTCTTTTTATGTTTGGTCTATTATATTTTTTTTGAATTTTTTTTTTAAAAATAGTATTTTATTTTTCCCCAGGTATATGTAGCCACAAGTTTTAACACTCATTTTTAAAAGTTTGAGTTCCAAATTCTCTCCTTTCCTCCCTCCCCACTCAGCACTCCCCCCCACACACCAAGAAGGTAAGCAATTCGATATAGGCTATGCATGTGCAGTCATGCAAAACATATCTATTACAGTCATGTTGAGAAAGAAAGCATAGACAAAAAAAATAAAGAAAGTAATAAAACAGTGTGCTTCAATCTATACTAAGACACCTTCAGTTCTTTGTCTGCCAATGGATAGCATTTTTCATTATAAGTCCTTCGGAATTATCATGGGCCATTGTATTGCTGAGGATAGCTAAGTCATTCATAGCTAATCATCTTACAATGTTGCTGTTACTTTGCACAAAGTACATTCACTTTGCATAAGCCCTTACAAGTCTTTCCAGATTTTTCTGAGTCCAACCTGATCATCATTTCTTATAGTACAATTGTATTGCATCATAATCATATACCACAACTAGGCTAGCCATTCCTCAATTGACGGGCATCTCTTTCTTTTCCAATTCGTTACCACCACAAAAAGACTTGCTATAAATATTTTTGTACATAAATGAACTTTTCCATTTTGTTTTTTATATCTTTTGGGATACAGATCTAGTAGTGGTATTACTAAGTCAAAGGGTATTCATGATTTTTATAACCTTTGGGCACAGTTCCAAATAGCTTTGCAGAATGTTTGAATCACCTTACAACTCCACCAAAGTGCATTAATGTCTCATTTTTCCCATATCCCCTCCACTATTTGTCATTGACCTTTTCTGTCCTATTAGGTAATCTAATAAGTATAATGTAATACCTCAGAACTGTTTTAATTTGCATTTCTCCAATCAATAGTTAGTTATTTTTTCTATGGCTATACATAGCTTTGATTACTTCCTAAAAAAACTGTTCATGAATTTTGATCATTTATGAATTGTGGAATGACTTTTACTTTTATAAATTTGGCCCAGTACTGTATATGTTTTAGAAATGAGGCCTTTGTCAGACAAACTTGCTTCAAATATGTTTTTTTCCCACAGTTACTATTGCTAACTGAATTTCCCTCTATTCTATTCTACCCCCCATTTATTCTACTCTCTCTCTCTTTCTCTCTCTCTCTCTCTCTCTCTCTCTCTCTCTCTCTCTCTCTCTCTCTCTCTCTCTCTTTTTCTCTCCAGCCTGTCCGTCCTCAAAACCATTTTGCTCCTGACTACCTGTAAGGTTATTGGGGAATAAGATCTTCCTCACTCATCAATAGGCCTCATGTGGAGCCCATTAAAAGAAGTTTGCTTGCTTGTAGGAAGGCTTACACATCTTCTGTTAATTTCTAATTAGACACTGAGCCAAAAGAGTATATAATCTGAGAAGTGAACTTTTGCTTTCAGGCTCACTTATGAGAAAGATGTTGTAATTTCCTGGTTGAGAATCTGAGTGGCCATATGTTCAGAACCCTCTGACTCCTCAGAGGTAAAGGCTCTCTCAATTCAGAGGTGTATATAAAGCTTTGATTCAGGCAATAGAGCCTTGTTTGTTGGTCTTTATTTCTCTTTGTATTTTTTTCTATGTAATTAAAGATCATTGACCCCTTTTAAATTGCTTTCTTTAGTAAAGCAGATCTAAGAACCTGCACTAGCAGCCATCCTGGGTGTGCCAGGGAGGTTGCCATTACACTACGCCCTCCCCCAATTTGCTTTCTCTTCTATGACTGCTCCCTTCTCTTATCCCCTCCTACTTTCCTGTAGGGTAAGATAGGTTTCTATACCCAATTGAGTGAGTCTGTTATTTTCTCTTTGAACCAATTCTCATGACAGTAAAGTTCATTCATGTCCCTTCACCCCTCACCTCTTTCCCCCACTGTAAAAGTTTTTTTCTTGCCTCTTGTAAGTGAGAAAATACATCTTTTAAAGTGTTATTTTCTTTAGTATTTCTGTGCTTCCTTTAACCATGCCATTGATTCTTTCTTGTATCACTTTCATTTCCTTTCTCCTTTTCCCCCCTCATCTTATTTGATTTTAAAATCTCTTTTTGAGCTTTTCCAGGGCCTGAGACCAATACACATTCTTTTTGAAGCTTTGCATATGGCTGTTTGATTTTATTTTCTTCTTAGTTTGTTTTGATCTTCTCTGTTACCCTGGTAACTTTCTATAGTCAGGTTCTTTTAATTTTATGTTAAATTTAATGTTAAAGTTAGGTTCTTCTCCTGGTATGGAGGGATTACTATTCCAAGCTTCAGATTTTGGTGTTTGGGATTGTGTGTGTGGGTGTGTGTGTGTGTGTGTGTGTGTGTGTGTGTGTGTACATGTGCATGTGTGCTGCTGTGTTCTGAGCTAATTCTGAGTGTCTCTAAATTTGGGTTCTTTCAAGGTTGTATGATTTTAGGAGAGGTGTGGTAAATGCTCTTCTGGCCTGTGCTCTGATCTGTGAATGACCACAAGAAATCTTTTCTACTCTGAAACAGTAACTAGGGACCCTGATCCTGCTAGTCCTCCTCTTCACCTTGGGACTGTGACCTAGAACTGCATATGAGCAATGTAACAGTGTCCTGAACCCAGGGCCATCAAACTGTCTTCTGTAATCTTATGACCAGTTTTCTGACCCCTTTGCCCTCTGTCTGCTAAGAGCTCCTGAAGTTACAGCCAGTGCCACTGATTCAGTTGCTCCCAAGGCCTTCTGCTGGTTTGTTGGGGCAAGGTCTGTGTTGGTACAGCCAGTGCTTGATAGCACTCCACTCTTACCTAAAGGCATTATTTTAATATTGTTTGGAGGAAAATTTGGGAGATATCAGGCATGGTCTCACCTTTGCTCTGTCATGTTGGCTCCCTATGGTTGTAAATTTTGCACTGGCAATGGAACACAGTGAAAACACTAGTACTGAAATCACAGGAACTGGGTTCAAATCATACTTTTAATGCAAGATACTTTTGTGACCTCAGACAAGTCACAACCTCTCTGGGCCTCACTTACCTTCTCTGTTTATCTATTTTGTATGAAGAGATTAGACAAGATAGCCTCTAAAACTTTTTTTTTCCAGTTCTAAATCTATCATCCTATGAATAGTACTTGAAGTCCATCAGCAGTTTGAAAACATCTGAGTTTAGAGGAATTCTGAAATATTGATAAGTTAATTATCCAGTCTAATGCCAATGATCTTTTAATTTCCTAGTCTATTGTCCTTTTCTCAATTCTTGACTTTTCTCTAGACTTTAACACTATTGATCACCCTCTTCTCCTTGATATTCTATTTTCTTTAGGTTTTTGAGACTCCACTCTCTCCTCTTTTTATACCATTCTGATTATTTTCTCATCCTCAGTCTCTTTTGTAAATTTTCATTCAGGTTGCACACAGTAACAGTAGATATCCCCCAAACTCTGTCCTTGACTTTCTCTTCCTGTATACTATTTCCCTTGATGATCCAATCAGTTTCCAGAAATTCAATTATAATCAATATGCCAATTATTCTCAGATCTAATTATGTATCCCTAATCTCTGCTTTAAAATCCATTTGCCCTCCTCCAATAGCCCAATGGGCATTATTTTATTTTTAATTTATTTTTAATTTTTAGTTTGCAACATTCATTTCCACAAGTTTTGGGTTCCAATTTTTTTCTCCCTCCCTCTCCTCCCCATTCCCTTCCAAGACAGCATGTAATCCAATATAGGTTCCACATATACCTTCACATTGAACTTATTTACACAATAGTTCAGTTGCAAAAAATGATTATAACCAATGGAATGAATCATGAGAAAGGAGAAATAAAACTAAAAAAGAAGGGAAAAAAAGACAGAACAAATAGTTTACCTCAATCTGCATTCAGACTCCATAATTCTTTGTTTAGATGTGCATGGCTTTTTCCATCATGAGTCTTTTAGAGCTGTCTTTAAATGTTGTATTGATGAGAGGAGTCGAGTCTATCAAAGTTAGTCCTTATAGATACTGTGTAACTGTAATTGTGTATAGTGACCTGGTTCTTCTCCCCTCGCTCAGCATAAGTTCATATAAATCTTTCCAGGTTATAATTTGTTCCTCATTTCTTACTGCACAATAGTATTCAATTATATTTATATAGCACAATTGTTTATCCATTCCCCAGTTGATGGGCATCCCCCTGATTTCCAATTCTTTGCCAGCACAAAAAGAGCTGCTATAAATATTTTTGTACGTAAAGGTCCCTTTCCTACTTTCCTGATCACTTTGGCATACAGCCCTAGAAGAGGTATTGCTGGGTCAAAGGGTATGCATGTTTTTATAGCCCTTTGGGCATAGTTCCAAATTGCTCTCCAGAATGGTTGGATCAGTTCACAACTACACCAACAAGGTAACAATGTTCCAATTTTCCCACATCCTCTTGAGCATTTATGGTTTTCCTGTTTTGTCATGTTAACCAATCTGACAGGAGAGATGTGGTACCTAAGAGTTGTCTTGATTTGCATTTTTCTAATCAATAGTGATTTAGAGCATTTTTATATGCCTATAGATACCTTTAATTTCTTCCTCTGAAAACTGCCTGTTCATGTCCTTTGACCTTTTCTCAATTGGGGAATGACTTGTATTCCTATAAATTTGGCTCAGTTCCCTGTATATTTTTGATGTGAGGCCTTTATCAGAGACACTGGTTGTAAAGATTTTTTTCCCAATTTTCTGCTTCCCTCCTAATTTTTGTTACCTTGGCTTTGGTTATACAAAAACTTTTCAATTTAACATAATCAAAATTATACATTTTGCATTTTGTAATGCTCTCTATCTCTCATTTGGTCATGAATTATTCCCTTTCCCATAAATCTGACAGGTAAACTATCCCTTGCTCTCCCAAACTACTTATAGTATCAGCCTTTATTTCTCAATCATGAACCCATTTTGACTTTATTTTGGTATACAGTGTAAGATATTGGTCTATGTCCAGTTTCTGCAATACCATTTTCCAATTTTCCCAGAAATTTTAGTGAAATAGTGAATTCTTAACCTAGAAGCTAGATTTTTTGGGCTTATCAAAGAGTAGATTGCTATAGTTGCTGACTACTGTGTCTTGAGTAGCTAACCTATTGTATTGATCCACCACTCTGTTTCTTAGCCAGTACCAAGTAGTTTTGATGACTGCTGCTTTATAGTACATTTTAATATCTGGTATGGCTAGGCCACCTTCCCTAGCAATTCTTTCCATTAATTCCCTTGATATTCTGCACCTTTCATTCTTCCAGATGAATTTGGTTATTTTATCCTGCTCTGAAAAATAATTTGTGGAAGTTTGATGGCTATGGCACTGAATCAGTAAATTAATTTAAGTGAAATTGTCATTTTTATTATATTAGCTTGGCCTAACCATGAGTAACTGATGTTATATCATTTATTTAGATCTGACTTTAATAGTGTGAAAAATGTTTTGTAATTGTGTTCATATAGGCCCTAGGTTTGTCTTGGCAGGTAGACTCCCAAATATTGTATCATGTCTACAGTAACTTTAAATTGAATTTCTCTTTCTATCTCTTGCTGTTGGGGTTTGTTAGTAACATATAGAAATGCTGAGGATTTGTGTAGGTTTATTTTATATTCATAAACTTTGTTATGGTTATTTATTATTTCAAGTAGTTTTTACTTGATTCTCTAAGATTCTCTAAGTAAATCATCATATCATCTGCAAAGAGTAATAACTTAGTTTCTTCTTTGCCTATTCTAATTCCTTCAATTTTTTCTTCCCTTTTGCTGCAGCTAGCATTACCAGTACCAAATTTAATAATAGGGGTGATAATGGACATCCTTGTTTCACCCCAAATCTTAGGAATGCATCTAGCTTATCCCCATTACAAATAATGCTTGCCGATGGTTTTAAGTAGATGCAATTTATAATTTTAAGGAAGACTCTGTTTATTCCAATGCTTTCTACTGTTTTTACTAGGAATAGGTGTTGTATTTTGTCAAAAGCTTTTTCTGCATCTATTGAGATAATCATATGGTTTCTGCTAGTTTTGCTATTGATATGATCAATTATGCTTGATAGATTTCCTAATATTGAACACCCTTGCATTCCTGGAATAAATCTTGCCTGGTCATATTGTATTACCCTCCTGATAAGATGCTGCAATCTTTTTGCTAATATTTTATTTAAAATTTTTGCATCAATATTCATTAGAAACAGAATTTGTTAGGATTCCTTCTTGCCTATTTTCCCAAATAGTCCATAAAGTATGGGAATTAATTGTTCTTTAAATGTTTGATAGAATTTGCATGTAAAACCATTTGGCCCTAGAGATTTTTTCCTAGGGAGTTCACTGATGGCTTGCTCAATTTCTTTTTGTGAGGTGGGGTGATTTAAGTATTTTATTTCCTCTTCTGTTAACCTGGGCAATTTATATTTTTATAAATATTAATCCATTTCCTTAACGTTGTAAAATTCAGGGGCATACAATCATGCAAAACAGTTGTTTTAATTTACTCTTCATTGGAGGTGAATTCACCCTTTTCATTTGATACTGGTAATTTGGTTTTCTTCTTTCTTTTTAAAAGTCAAATTGACCAAAGGTTTATCAATTTTATTTTTTTAATAAAACCAGCTCTTACTTTTATTTATTAGTTCAATAGTTTTCTTGATTTCAATTTTATTAATCTCTCCTTTGGTTTTCAGTATTTCTAATTTGGTATTTAATTGGGGATTTTCAATGTGTTCTTTTTCTAGTTTTTACAGTTGCAAGCCTGATTCATTGATTTCCTTTTTCTCTATTTTATTCATGTAAGCAATTTGAGATAAGAAATTTACACTAAGAACTGCTTTTGCTTCATCTCATAAGTTTCGGTATGTTTTCTCATTATTGTCATTCTCTTGAAAGAAGTTACTAATTCTTTCTATGATTTGTTCTTTGACCCACTTATGCTTTAGGATTAGATTATTTAGTTTCCAATTAGTTTTTAATCTCTCTTTCCATGACCCTTTATTACAAATAATTTTTATTGCATCATGATCTGAAAAGGATACATTGACTCCTTCTTCCTTTCTACACTGCAATGAGAGGTTTTTATGCTCTAGTACATGGTCAATTTTTGAGTATGTGCCATGTAGCATTGAGAAAAAGGTATATTCCCTGTTCTCCCCATTGAGTTTTCTCCAGAGGTCTATTTTATCTATCTTTTCTAATTCTATTCACCTCCTTAACTCCTTTCTTTTTTTGAGGCTTGATTCATCAATTTGAGTGCAGGGGAGGTTTAGGTTCCCCCGTAGTACAGCTTTGCTATGTCTTCCTGCAACTCCCTTAACTTTTCCTCTAAGAATTTGGATGCTATACCACCTGGTGCATATATGTAGGATAGAGTGTCCTTCCTTATCTCTTTTATTTAGGGTTATCTTTGCTTTTGCTTTGTCTGAGACTAGGATTTCTACCATTGCTTTTATTTTTACTTTAGCTGAAGCATAATACATTCAACTCCAGCCTTTTACCTTTATCATGTGTGTATCCCTGTTTCAAATGTGTTTCTTGTAAGGCACATATTGTAGAATTATGGTTTTTAATCCATTCTGCTATCTGCCTCCATTTTATGGGAGAGTTCATCCCATTCACGTTCACAGTTAGTATTACTATCTGTGTCTTTTTCTCCATCCTATTTCCCCCCTCCTGTGTATGCTTTTATTTCTCTCTTCTCCCTTACACTTCTCAAAAGTTTTGATTTTGAACACTTCTTTCCACAGTTTATGCTCCCTATTGTCTCCTCTCCCTTATCTTACCCCTTTCCTCTTGTTACTTCTTCCCTCCCTTCTGATCACCCCCCTTTTGTTTCCCATTTCCCCTCCTACTGCCTGTAGGACAAGTTTGATTTCTATACTTATCAGAAAATGTTATTTCCTCCTTGAACCAAATCCAATGAGGGTAAACTCAGATAATGCTCTTCTCTCTCCCTTCTTTCCCTCAACTATAATATGTTTTTGTGTCTCTTCATGTGATTTAATTTATCCTTTTCTACCACCTCCTTCTGCCTTTCTACCTCTTCTCCCAGAACCTTCCCTTTATACCCCTTAATGATGTTTTTATCTTTATATCAGTTATTTTATACTGACACCCTTAGTCTATGTCCCTTTCAATTGTCACAATAATTGTACTGTTCTCAAGATTGATATGTGTGTATACATATATATCATATATTAAACAATATAATCCTATATATGTATGTAAACAAATTTCCCTTACCAAATAACCAGTTTTTCCCCTGTTTACCTTTTTATGTCTCTCTTGAATTTTATATTTGAAGATCAAATTTTCCATTGATCTCTGGCCTTTTCATCAGGAAGGTCTGGAATTCCCTTATTTCATTGAACGTCCATCTCCTTGCCTGAAAAATTATGCTCAGTTTTGCTGGGTAGTTGATCTTTGGTTGTAGTCCAAGCTCCTTTGCCTTTTGGAATATCATATTCCAATTTCTCCTGTCTTTTATTGTAGAAGCTGCAAGATCCTGCATGATCCTTACCATAGTTCCACAATATTTCAATTGTTTCTTTCTAGGTGCTTGCAGTATTTTCTCCTTGAACTGATAATTCTAGAATTTGGCTAAAATATTCCCTGGAGTTTTCAATTTGGGATCTCTTTCGGGGGGGGGTGATCGATGGGTTCTTTCAATGACTATTTTACCCTCTGCTTCTAGAAATATGGGGCAGTTGATGATTTCTTGGAAGATGCTGTCTAGGCTCCTTTTTTCATCATGGCTTTCCTGTAGACCAACAATTCTTAGATTGTCTTTCCTGGATCTATTTTCCAGGTCAGTTGTTTTTCCAGTCAGATATTTCACATTTTCTTCTATTTTTTTTCATTCTTTAGTCTTTGTTTGACTGATTCTTGATGCCTCATAGAGTCATTAGTTTCTATTTGCCCAATTCTATTTTTTTTAATGTATTGTTCTCCTCATTTAGCTTTTGAACCTCCTTTTCTATTTGGTTAATTTTACTTTTCAAGGATTCATTCTGTCAAATTAGATTCTGAACCTCCTTAACCATTTCACCAATTTTACTTTCTAAATATTTGTTCTCATCAGTGATTTTTTCCCATTTTTTTTTGTTTTACCTCTCTAACCTGGTTTTTAAAATCCTCCTTGAGCTCTTCCAGGAATGCTTTTTTGGCTTGAGAGCAGTTCATATTCCCTTTTGAGGTTTCAGATGTGGGTATAGTGTCAATGCTATCCTCTTCTGAATTGGTATTTTGATCTTCTCTGTCTTTAGAAGAAGTCAATAACCCTCAGTTTTGTAGATTGCTTCTTCATGTTGGTTATCTTTTTCCTAGTTTTGAAGTGGATCTCTGCTTCTAGGGCTCAGGGGGCTCTGTCCCAAGCTTCTTGCACTGGGAACTGTGAGCCTAGTTACTGGCTTTGTGTGCTATGGTCTCTGGTTTCCTGAGGTGTGTGTGGGGGGTGGTCTAGCTGCTGGAAGTCTCCTCTTCCCCTAGGGCTGCACTACAGCATGCGTGGTCTCAACAGTTGTCTGTGCTGGTGTCTGCCACTTCCTCTTGCTGTGAGAAGGTACCTCTGTGTTCCTGGTGTTGACCCTTGCTGCCTCCACTGTCCTGGGGCTCAGAAACTCTCACTGTTCAGTTATTGAAACCACACTTATGACTCTTCTGTTTCAGGGTTTCTCCAAGGGAGTTTTATCTGGGTGAGGAAGGGAGTGACGAGAGCCATTTTACCTGGTCATCATGGCTCCTGGAAGTTCAGGAAGGTGAGTTTCAAACCTTTAGACTGTGGACTGCAAGAATGGTTTCTCTTGAGGCTGAAGTTGCTGTGCTGCTGCCTCTCATAGCTCTGGCAGACTCCTGTCCTGGGCAGGGAGGCCTGGAGATGGCCACCAGTTTTTAATGCCCAGCTCTCTCCCAACCTGGATCATTGGCTGTGTTCCATAGCTGCTCCCACTTTGATGATCTGTTGCATTTCCTTTGCCTGAGTGCTCTCTGAGCCTAAAGATCTGTCCTGTTGACCCTGTGGACTCTCCTGGCTTGGAAATTTGCCACACTCAGTCTACCAATGGCTTCTAACTCTCTCAAATCTGTATCTGACAGAATTTGCGAGTGAGCTCCAATAAGAACCTCTTTTCACTCCACCATCTTGGCTCCGCCTCTCTAATGGACATTTCTAACTGGATGCCCTATAGACATCCTAAACTCAACATTGCCAAATATATGATAATTATCTTTTCCTCAAACACTCCCCTCTTCCAAACCTTCATATTACTATTGAGGGAATGATCACACTTTGAGACACCCAGGCTCACAACCTACATGGTTTCCTCAACTATTCACTTTCTCTCACTTCACCTATAAAATCTGTTGCAAAGCCCTATGGATTCAACTTCACAACATCTCTTGGTTATGGTTCTTTCTATTCTCCTATATTACCCCTGCCTTGGTTCAGGTCTTCCTTGCCTGGACCATTGCAATAATTTCCTGCTTTCATCTCCTTGTCTCAAGTCTCTCTCCACTGGAGGTTATCCTCTACTTAACTAGCAAAATTATCTTCCTAGAGTGCAGTTGTGACCATATTAATCTCCTATCCAATAAACTCTAGTACCTCACCATTACTGTAGGATCAAATATAAAATCCTCTCTTTGACTATTAAATCCCCTGATAATCTGGTCCCTTCTTACTCTTCTAGTCTGCTTACACTTTACTCCCTTTCATGTACTTTAGCTGCTGTTTATACAAGCTTCTTTGTTTTTCCCTAAACAGGACCATCTCTCTGCAACAAACACATTTTCACTAACTGTTCCCAATGTTTAGAAAGCTTTCTCTCCTTATTTCTGCTTCCTTGATTCCTACCTTTCTTTAAGTTTCAGCCAAATCTCAACTTCTACAAGAATCCTTTCCTACTTACTCTTAATGTTTCTGACTTCTCTCTTAGATTATCTGCAACGAATCTTTTACATATTTCATTTGCACATAGTTGTTTACTGTTTATCTCTCCCATTCAATTGTGAATGAACACTTTAAGGACAGAGACTGTATTGTTTTGTTTTGCCTTCTTTCATATTTCAGGGCTTAGCATAGTGCCTGACACATACTGGGTACTTAATACTTGTTGACTTGACTAATTCCTTTCAACAAGAACAGGTAGCTAAAATATGATGTTCTAGAAAATTCTACTACCTAACTTCTGTGGCATAGCTGATCTCCACTGCAGCCTGGTACCACATTCTGAAGATGTCCTATGCATGAGAAGAGAGTCCCAATTCCCCCAAACCCCACTGCAGTTGCACTCCTGGTAAGCTCTTTCTTGACTCCTGGTACACTTCTCTCTTTCACATTGCTTTCCCTGGATATAAAATATTTTAGTTGTAGTTCTGCAAATGATATATTATCATTTAAACATTAATCTTATCCAAGTGAGTGATAATGAGATTAGAAATCATTTTTTTTTTGTGTTATTTGTGCTGTTTCTCTAAATAATCATTTCTTGCTGGGAGATTGGTCACAGAATTTTACAGCTGCTTCAGAATGACTACAGAAAAAAAAATGAAACTCCAAAATTAGCCTTTGAAATGCAAATTACTGTTTTATAAATCAAGACAAAATTGGCCATGCCAACTCTTGAGAAGCTTATCTCATGGGTTAAGGATTCTATTTAGTTGCGGTCATCCAAAATACCATTTTGCTTTTGGTTTCACAGCCATAGAAAGCTTTGCAGTAATAGACTGATCAGGTCAGAAATGATTCAATTTCAATTCAAATCAGGAAACGTGTATTAAATGCCTATTGTCTGAATATCATTTTACTGGGAACAAGGGGAGGTAAAAAGGACCATTAAACATATGGCCTGCCCTCATGGAACTTACAGTCAATTTAGAGATAAAGTTGAGCATGGAAAACAGTTGGCAGGAAAAAGCAGATATTGGGGGATGGATTATGATTCCATAAAATTTTCAAGATTTCCTTACAGTCGTCCTGGAAACTATTAATATTCCTATGTTACATAAGGTTTTCTATAGATGACTTAGTTAAGAACATATTTTCCATGATGTTCTTTGGATAAGTCTAGGTCCAGAAAACTTAAAATTGAAACCTTATTTAACTATATTTCCTGCTGAGTTTGAAAATATTAAAAAAAGATTTGCGTATTGTGAATCTTTTTGAAGAAAACAGGAAGAAAAATTATATATACTTGCATATACTCATAAGTATGGTGGGCTTAAAGCCTTGGGAATCTTTTCTGACAAGAATTTGTGATAGACTAGGACTGTGGTTAGCAGAAGAGAGACGAAATTCACGCTTGGACTTAATCTTGCACTTTCTGTGTTTTCTTTTCATAAAGAGATAGAAAGCATTAGACGCATATAGTTTGCATATTGAATACAGCAAGGTACTTTCAGGCAGAAAGGCTTGAGTTCAAATCTTGATTCAGATGTCTACTAGTTCTTGCTAGGGCAAGGAACTTGACCTCCCCACTTTCAGTTTTCTCATCTGTTTAATGAAGAGGTTGGACTCAATGATCCTTAGGATCATTTCTCTTGTTAAATCTATAATAATATAGCATTCCCAGGATACTTCAAAGGGTTAGAGATCCATTCAGTATCATGGAGTTTCTGTGGTACAACTACTCTAATTAATTTGAAGGCAAAGGACCCTCCTAGTCTGATATTAAACAATAAAAAAAAAATTTTCTCACCCAACTTAAGGAAATTTTCTGACAGAATGGAAGACCTCAGTGACTGAGAAACATAATTTTTAAAGTAGCATTAAGTTCAAATACATTAGATATGAGAGGGGCTCTAACTGAATTTCTAGCTAAGGTTCTCCTGGCCTCTCCTTGAAAAAACGGGCAGAAATGTCAGAAAAGGGATTTTTTTTTCTTTGAAGGACATGCCTTCATAGCCCACTCCAATCTGATGACTGCACATGTTAGGTTTACTGCTTTCTAAAATAACTATAAGAAAAACCGTTTTAACCCAGAAGAGCAATGGTAGAGGTGAGTCCCCTCCTAAGGAAGAGATAGTCTATCAAAACTAAGTGTGTCAAGATAAATGAAATGCTGGAAGCAAATAGGAAATTCACAATCACTTGGCTAGCTGACCAATACCCGGCAGTTTTCAGCAATGAACAAATTAATAGAGAAGTAATAAGCAGCGGATACGTAAAAACAATAGATAGCAATGTGAACAATTGAAAAAGAACCTCAGCAGAAAACAATAGTGTCTTACATGTATTTACCCTGGACATACATATTTTGCATATGTATACCTCTCCATAAATATTCCCTATTTATTTGAGTCCCCTCACTTACAGTATGTGTCTTTGTGAGGATGAGCCCTAAGAATTCCTAGTCAGGTCAGATGAAGGAATATATTGGTGGAAGTGAACTATTGTTTTAAGTATAGATGTACCAAGTACCTTGTCCCTGTGTTGGTAAGCAAAATGGGCTCTTAGCACTCAGTTCAACCAAGTACACTTGAAGAGTTTGGCTTTTGTTTCCTTTGAGTAATTCAGTGTATTTCATTGAGTATTACTAGGTGCTAAGCCCCAGGCCCAAACTTCTATTAGGTGCTAAGCCTACGTGGGTGTGAAGTTCCCAGGGTACTAAGGGGAGGTGCCAACACAAGAGCCAGTCATAGGAGCCTAAGTTCTGGTCATTCAGATGACATTTGATGATGTCTGAAACCGTATAAGAAGAGAAGACAGAGCCATTTGCGCAGGGTTCTCACTCGTAGTGGTGCATGCTGATGCGAAGACTCTGGGCAGCTGTAGCTAAGAGTCCTCTGGCTCATAACCCGGATGTTGGGACTTTGTTAAACTCTGGTAACTATGTATTGGGATTTGAATCAAACAAGGTCTGTCTGTCGATGTTTGTACTTTGTATTTTGCTCTGAAGTTCAGGGTGCTGGTTTTTTTCCCCTGAACTAAGTGAGTGATATTTGTATGCTGGATGAAAATAAGCTTGTTAACCCCTTAATGTTGCTTTCCTTAATAAAGCAGATTAAAAAAACCTGGGCTTTTGCAGAGTCCTGGCAGCATTCTTGTTGGACTTGTGTCGGTCTTTCGCCCCCACAACAGCAGCTAGCTGGATTGTTGAAAGAGTCGCTTCCTGAAGTAACCTTATAACTTTATCTGAGAGATTTGTGCCTGTCGGAGGATGGTTGTACTGAGGTGCTACCCTCCCCTCTTTCTTTCTCTTTCTCTCATCTATCTAGAACCACACTTATTATCTGTTATGTGCCAGGTTCTTTGCCAGATACTTGGTATGCAAGCACATATTAATTGTCTATTATGTGCCAGAAACTGTGTCTGGAGTTTGGTATACAAAGAATTCCTTTCCTTTAAGGAACTCATATTTTACCAGACTATTTATCAAGGAACATAATTCTAGAGCCACTTATGTACTTTACATAGTTATTATTTTAGAAGCAATATATTCAGGTATTTATCATCGACTTGATTATTGCTCTTCTCCATCAGAAAGTATAATATAATTTTCTGATTTTTTTTGTAGACATTAGGTCATTTTTTATCTTTTAAGTTAATAGAGTGTGTTTTATTTCATTTTACGTTCCTGTATGTGTATGCTTCTGTGATATCTAGACTGCGGCACTACTGGAAAAGGTTGACTAAAATATTGAACTGCTAGTCATCTTTTGCCTATTTATTTATATCCAATAAAACACTCATTTTAGGGAAGAGATTGCTGGTTTCAATAAAGCTGGACAGCTCTAGACAACATTACATACTTGCTCAGATACTCTAGGAAAAAATAACCCCTACTCCCTCCAAATTGATTAGTTTTATGCCTAAAACAATTCATCTACAGCTTATTTAAAAGGATTAAAGTCACTGGGCTTGTTATGTTGAGTGATTGTGATTTTATTTTTAAGCAAAGAAAATAGAGTGATGTGAACACAAAATTGCTGTGCTCCTGACTGTCTGTGGGTCCCAAATATATGTAAAATAAGCACAATAATATTTTCAATATTTATCTCATAGGAGAATTGTGAAGAAGTTTTTTTTCTTTTTTTTTTTTATAAACCTTGGTGAACTCTATAGAGTTGATCTGTGTTTAATGTTATGTAAGGCAAAATAAATGGAATGAAAACATAATGGAATGTTATACAAATTAAAGGAATAGCTTCTAATATCAGTGATGTCACTTAATATATAGCCACAGTACTTTGCACACAGTGAGTATTTAATAAATATTTTATCTAAATCAAATTTAAATTAATTGAATTTCCAAAAATGTCAGCAGAAAACAGAAAAATCAACACTTCATAGTTTCAACAATCCAGTCTCAACCTATTAAGTTTTAAGGGACTGCAGTGTAGAGAGTATATTGTATTTAGTTAGATGAATAAATTTGAGAGAATAGGTCTTTCGAAATTTATTTGAAGAGATTCTGGGACAGACAGACAAGCAGATGGGTAGATAAGCCATGTATTAAACACTTACTATGTGTCATATCTAGTACTGAATGATAGGGATATAAATTCAATGTAACAAGATTGGCTTATCCTCAAGCAGTTTACATTCTAATAAGAAATAGAAGGCAACTTGACGGGCGGGGGGAGCTCATAAGAAGGAAACTATAGTGTCACCTGAAGATCTGGTTTGTGACAATGTATCGGTAAGGCAAGTTTCATGACCTGGAGGATGACCCTGAACATGCCTGAACGGTTCAGAATTGCCAAATATGAAAAAGTCTCTAGGTAGAAGGTATAGGAAGTATAACATTTATTTAGACTCCAGGGGATAAAATCTCAAGACCAATAACTCTAATTTGATATAGCAGTAATTATGTTCCAAAACCAGTAAGCCCACCTCAATGTAGCAGCAAGGAAATTATAACATAGTATTATAGCAAGGAACCAAGTCATTATGTAACCTTCCCCCCTGCTAGGGCCTTCCTGTAAACAATCACTCATGAATCTTAACTGCTCAGCACTGTCTTTTGCAGCTTGTCAATGTTGGTCTCTCAATTTCTGCTCTTCAGTGCCCTCTTGATGTCTGCTGCCTCAATGTCTTCTTGATGTCTGCTTCCCAATTCTGCTTCCCTTCAGTTCTACTTCTCTTCAGTTCTGCTTCTCTTCAGTTCTGTCCCTCTTTAATTCTTGCTCTCTCACACTCTGGGCTCTCCCTATATACAGTCCTAGCTGGCATCTGATTGGCTAGAACTCAGGTCTTTGATTGGCTGAATTCATAATTGACTAGAACTCAGTACACATACTTTGGTTTTGGCTTTGGTTTTAGTAACTCCCCTTAGGGCCCAGAGGACTTCACGCCCAAATCAGCTTAGTTCCTGGTAAGGTAGAGACATAAACCTACTTACAAACAAACTTATAATCGAGCTTTCCCACCTAACCCCACCTGAGGCCTATTGAATGGTTGGGGAAAATCTTTGATCATATTAATGCTACAGGGAAGAAAAAAACATGAGGTTACCTATAAGAGCAGTTTTCAATACCTGGCATGATTCAAACAATAGGAAAGCTCCAGAACTGTTTCATATCCAGGAAGTCAGTGGGAAAATGTCAAAAAGAAACCATGGTACTTGCAGTAGTCATTGTAATGGACCTATAGTATATGACAAAATTCAAGTCAGTCCTGATTGTGTCATGGATAAGTAGATAGATAGATGATAATGTCTACAATATTTTTTTTTCTATTTAAGACCACTGCCATATATCCATCCATTCATTAATTCAAAATAATTTATTAAGTACCTACTTCCAGAATATCTCTACACTGATTTTTGTTCATTTAGGACATTATCTTCATCTTCTCACCATAGTACCCTTGCATTCTATCTCTGAAATAACTTGGTTTCTGATTTGAAAGCATTCAGTATCTCTTGCCTTGATATAGGGCTCCACCTCACTTACATGCCAACTGTCATCATGCTCCAATTCATTTTTTTTGCCCCATTCCATCTCATTTTTCTGTATTATCTTTCTTTACTGGAATGTAAGTTCTATGAGAGATAGGACCACCTTATTTGCTTGTATTGCTATCCCAAGAGAAGCTGGCTAACTAATTCTCAGGCATGATATAAACAAAACTGTCCAGGAGGATAGTTGGGATGAACTGAAAGTTGCTTCCTAATTTTAAAGTTTATAGTTCTATGATTTAATCATGCTAAGCTTATCAACAACTGATTGCCTATGTCACTCTTCAGCCTGGATATTCACAAAGCTCTGTATCCAAATATGGAGGAATAGTCTGATATTTTCAACTCATTGGTTCATTCTAAAAACATATATTAATTATCAACTATGTGCCAGGCATTGTTAAAACACTGCAGATATGAAAAATAAAGGAGGAGCAGTGCTTGTCCAAAGGGGGATTACATTCTACTGGAGAAAAACAGCATCCACAGAAATAATGTATTTATATTTATAAACTTCGTATTTAAAATTTTTTCTTTAAATTTAAAATGTTATCTAAAGTTTTAAATATATTTATGTTTTAAATTAAATTTATATTTATAAATATATATTTATATACAAATATATTCATTTGTATAATAATACATATACTATATACACACATATACACATATATGTATATATGTAGTTATTGTACATACACGCACATTACAATGGGAGGTGTATTAACCCCAACTAGGAGGATCAGAAAAAAGCTTATTATATAGAAGATAATGACTGAGCTCAGTCTTATAGGAAGCTAGGCATTATTGGAGGCAGAGATGAGTAGGTGGAGCACATTCCAGCTATGGGGAACCACTTGTGTAAAATAAATGAGATAAAAGATGCAATTGCAGGTAGAGGGAACAAATTAAGCCAGGCCGACTATGGTAAAGGATATGAAGTTTTTCATGTTCAGCAGCCCTAGAAAGATAAACTGGAAACAAATTGCAAGTGGCTTTAAATGGCAAATAAAAAAAAAAAAGTCTGTATTTTAATTACAATTTTCTTGCCCCTCAACCTTTTCAAAACTTAAGAAAGATCCTGACTTTTAAGATATTTCAATGATATCAGAGTAAGTCATTATTAAATCTGCTCTATGGTCCAGTCCTCATCTTTCATCTTCCCAGATCACCTCTCCACTAGTAACAGGGAATTGAACTGTGGTACCTTTTCTCTGATAAGTCAATATTTGCCTTGTCTTGCTAGAGTTTTGGTTTCTACACCTGGAAGGGAGACCCTAAGCCATACATCTCCTCTTTATCCCTTCCTCTCTATTCAGGTCTCTTTTATATATTGTCTTCCTCCTTTAAAATATAAACTCCTTGAAGTTAAATATTGTCTTATTTGTTTCTATTTGTATTCCCAGCAATTAGCAGAGTGACTGGCATATGGCAAGCACTTAATAAATGTTCTAGTTGAGTAAAACAAATCAAACTGTATGACCATATTTTCTTGTGTTACCTACTTAGGGTGATACACCAGTGCTGCTCCTATAATTCACTGTGTACTGATTTACAAACAAAGGAAGAGTTTTACACCTTCATCTTATTCTTCTAAAAATGATACAATGGCTGAATCCCTTCATTGCTTATGGAAAAAGACTATTCCATGACAGTAGACACACTAGCCGAATGAGAATTTCCAAAATGTCAAGAATGCTTGCTTTTGAATCTGTGCTCCCAAAGGACAATGAAAGCAGTTACCTTATCATCATTGCTTCACATGATGTTTGAATGGCCCTTAGGTACAAATAATGATGAGACACTAAGAGTTTACTACTGAAAACAACACGATCTGCATTGGGGATCTCTGGATAGATTTACAAAGAAGTCCTTATTATTATGGAAATAAAGAAATTCTGTAACTATTTCTGTTCCCAGTGCCTTTCAAATATAAAATGAATACATCCTTTTGTCACACACTTTTTTGAGGGAAGGGGTACATCTTCATTGTATAACCATGCAGGGCTAGAACCTTTTAAAATAGAATTACAGAATCTTGGTAAAAAGATGAGAGTTTTGACACCATCCCAATTAAAATAATGAACTGGAAGGCCCAGACTGCAGGATAGAATCAATCAACCAAAGGATAAAATCTGACTTTGAACAAGTCCTTAGTTAATTTTTGAGAGGTGAAGTAATTTGATCATTGGAAGAAAGAAGCCCAGAAAATATTTATAATTAGTTGGAGAGAATCGTCTACATCTGGGAGTTATTTGCACTACAACAAGCAAGTATGAGAGCTCAAATTCCAGCAATGAAGCAGTAAAGTTTTAGAAGCAAATGCTTATGCCTGTAATTGAGGGCAGAAAGCAGAAGGATTAGAGAGACTGGAATGAGTGTATCTTCAGAGACTGGATGAGTATAAAACAATGAATACAACCAGAAGCAGTGATACATGCAAAGAATAAACTAGATTCTTTGAGGAAAAACAGTTTCTGGACCCCACAAGGGCACTGACCATTGGAACCAAACATAGAGGAGAACTTACATCTAAGGAGAACTTCATAGCTACTCTTAGAAGTTAGAAAAAGACTTCCAGTAACAGGCAAGCAAGAAGCTGTGAATTTACCCTTTGGCCACATGCACTTTCTATGCCTCAGCCCAATTTTTACAGGAATCATTTTTTTTGTGGGGTGGGGGGGTGGATGTAGAATGTGACTCCTAGTTTGGTGAAGGAGAATGCTTTATAACAACTATTCTTACTATACGTTTAGCAAAACCTGTTTTTGTTCAGTCACTTAAATTGTATCTGATTCTTTGCGGCACCATTTGGGGTTTTCTTGGCAAAGATATAGGAGTGGTTTTCCATTTTTTTCCTCCAGCTCATTTTACAGATGATGACACTGAGGCAAACAGGGTTAAGTGACTTGCCTAGGGTCACACAGAAAGTAAGGCGGATTTGAACTCAGGAAAATGAGTCTTCTTGACTCCAGATCTCAAACTCTATCTACTGCGCTACTAAGCTGCTCTTAGTAAAAGCTAATTCATGTCAACTAGTTGGTTGATATTGAGGAGCACATTAGATAGGGATTTATGAGAATCACTACTAAAAATCTAAGCTCCTTTGGACTAGCCATGGAGCTCTTAGTGGAGAAGTTGTCAGCACCCTTCTTGAGACCTAATCTGCAAGCGATTGTGGGATTTGTGTGAGAAGTCCCAGATAAAGCGCTACATGAAGTTAAAAAGGGATCACAAACATTATCGAATGCAACATATATCTAGACAATAATCCATAACAAACAATATTTTTGACAAACGATCATATTTCCACCATTTGAAGACTACTAGTGTGAAAAATGTCACTGCTTATTCACACACTTCACATTTCACTCTAGAGTAATTTATTTAGAAACATCTCATATTTTTAGGGAAACAAATATGCTCAAGACTTGTGAATGTACACTACTTGACAAGAAACTGGTAGGAAAACTGGAAAGTGGGGAGCAGAGCCAAGATGGCAGCTAGAAAGCAGGGACTAGTGTGAGCTCCCTGCCAAGTCCCTCCAAAAACCTATAAAAATGGCTTTGAACCAATTCTAGAACTGCAGAACCCACAGGGTAGCAGAGGGAAGCAGGGTTCTAACCCAGGACAGCCTGGATAGTCTCTGGGTAAGGTCTATCACCCATGGAGCTTGGAGTGGAGGGGAGTAGAGCAGAGCCCAGTGTGGGTGGCGCAGACCAACCACACCAGGAGCCAGGTGGAACAAGCCCTAGCACCCTGAATCATTGAGCTGCAGCAGTTACCAGACTTCTCAACCCACAAACACCAAAGACAACAGAGTAGGTCAG